>JADLZK010006620.1:600000-758973 GCA_015847255.1 Hyparrhenia diplandra | reverse complement strand
AGACAAAATTATCTTTGAGTTCTTCTCAATCCCCATTCAAACTTCCTACGACAATAGTGTACTATTGTTTTGCTTTCCCGAAGAGGGAGAGCAGAAACAAATTCCACATGTGAATTTGAATCATGCCGTGAATGCCGAGGCAAGATTATAACTCCTCGAAATCTCATAGGTGGTTACACGCTTTTCAAAATGGTCACCAAAGAAGGGGTGTACCCTAACCAAAGGTCTTTTTCTTTAAATTTAGGGTGGAGTTCATGGCCTGTTGAAAATTTTGATTTTGAAAAAAAAGATTTTGGCCCTATGAACTCCCCTTTTGGAGAAGCGTAAAAGATTTTGAATTTGGTGAAGGCTTCATTTTGGATAAAAGAAAATAAATAACTATTTTGTTTTTTTTTTGATACAACACACGGGTCCTCTAGGCTCGTAGAGAAATTACGACTCATCGCCCCTAGCAGAACGGGCGCCAAAATGCTTGTTGACGTTTCTTAACGTATGCGTAAGAATCCGCAAGCCGCACGGAATTGTCGTTATAGCATTTCACCCGAAGTATTCAGTGGTATCGTATTTCCACGAGGAACGGTTGTGTGATTATCAACGAGCAGTCGCCTCTAGGATAACAATGGGTGGTGAGGTATCTTTATGGGCTCAAACTCTTTAGCAGGATCAATCACTTGGTCGTTATGTCCTCATTCGCACCGCCCACGCCAAAGGACGCTGTCCGCAATTGCAATCGCGCTACACCCGAACGTGGGGATTATAAGGGACGGACAAGGCCGTTACGTTGCGCCGCCTACCCCCTCAACCGTGGATGCGCCCACAAAAGATAGAAAACCCTTAGTCTAGACACCACGCTTCACACTAGTGATTATTACTCGGGCGTGTTAACAAGGCTTTCTGGCCCCGGGTCCTTCTACCGAAAGCACCGCCCGAAGGAATGACTATCAATCCCGCAAGTCTATAACAGCTAGATAATATGCTTAAGAGTAATAAGTCGAAAGAGGGACACAACCATTCTACCCAAAATGATTAGAAGGTTGTAGAGGTATAGCGTGGCATGTGCCGACAAGTCCGCACTGCCACCCGAGATCCGCATGCACCGAGGCACACCGGGATCCATGGAGAAGAGGCCAAGCCCTCTTCTAGCCTTCCCTCTCTCACTCTACATTAGAACTAAGAAGAAGAGGAAGAAGAAGAGTGGGAGTGGAAGCTTCTTCCTCTCTTCTACATTGTGGCTCCTCCTTGTGTTGTGTGGAATTGGTGTGTGTCAAATGAGGGAGAGAGGGGGGGCTACTTATACACTTGGAGGAGGGGCCTAAGTGCTAAATTACACCAAAACCGACCTTATGCGCCTTCCTAATTAGACCAAACCGACCATCCCACGCCGGTAACCCCCGTAAGGTGAGGTTAATGAACCGCCTCCTCCCGAGGCTGGGCCGAAACCGCCTCGTGGAGGGCGGGTGCGCCGCACCTTGGGGTGCTTGCCAAGACTCGGCTCGGGCCTCGCCCGCCCTCGTGGGCGGGCGCCCTTCGCCTTGAAAGTTGTGGGCCGGGCATTGCTCGCCCAATTTTGATGTTTTGGGTCGATTTGCTCCCCGGGCTTGTGTTTTGCAATAATGCGCTTTCCCGGATGGCGTATTTTGGCCAGCTTTCCACTTGCTTTTATTATAAACCCGCAAAATAAAAATACTAGACACTACAAGTGGAATTTTATTAGTGATAAATGTATATGAGCATGGTAAAGATTATTTTTACTCCCTTTTTTGGTAGAATGTTGACGCTAAAAATATGTAGTTTGTTACCGTCAACAACCTGCCAACTCACCCTAATGGCTTGATTCTCGAAGTTGAAACAATCGAGTTGAGCAATTGAGTTTGAGATGTTACAACATGTGTTTCCTCGATGTTGCAATTATCGCTTTGAGATGTTGCAACATGTTCTTTGATGTTGCAACAATCGCTTTTTAATATGTTACAACATGATTTTTCCGACATTGCAACAATCGATTTTTGAGAGTTGCAACAATTTTTCTACATATTGCAATACCCGCTTTTAAGATGTTGCACGTGTCAATTTTGGATGTTGACACCGTCGATTCTCGTGTGTGGAGGTGGAAATGGAGATGGGGGCATCTGGTAGATGGGCATATGTGGCACCACCAGCAAAAAACGCCTTTGTTCGCATGCTGGAGATGGGCATGCAGGGCCCGGCCAGCGAGGGGACGGCCATGGCGCGGTGCGGGCAGGGAGCGAGATGGGGAAGAGAGCGAGGCGGGGGTGGCAGCGAGGGGATGGCCCCGATGCGCGCGCCACCGGAGGAGGGGCAAGCGGATGAAGATGAAGTAGAGGGAGGTGACTTTTCTTTTTCGTGCACGGAGGTGGAGGCGGGGCGGGCATCCGCTTAGCTAGCAAAGTGGGCCGTGCCGGGCGCCCGATGGAAAAATTTCCGCCGGACGCCCTAGCGCAAAGACCGCCCTAATGTTTACCTAGCATGTGCATTCACCGGTAATGGTAGATAATTATTTCTGAATTTTACAAATAAAAATATAAAAACTAGCATTTCAAAGCACTTTCCTTGAGCTCCCAAAATCTATGGATCTTGTTTTTGAGATCCATGTTCTTTTTTATTTCATATCTAAATTTCATGAAATCGAGACGTTTCATTAGCAATTTGTGGAGGTGCTTTTAAGGAATCTAGTCTAGAGTCGGTGAAACTCGCCAAAACCTGTAAGACCCACCGGGCCGGCCCGCATGGCCCACAAAGGCTGCGCCCATCACCAATCCCCATTCGTCCCTAACCAGCGAACCCTAGTACCCGGCGGCCAGCGGCAAGTCGGGGCTCCTGGTGGCCGGCGCACGGCGCCCGAAGGTAAGACTCGAGGAGGCGGAGCAAAGCAAAGGTGACAATGACTCCAACGACTCCAACAGGCCGCCGCACACTAGATGGACGTCGTGAAATCCACAGGTACATTCGCATGCGGCTCGAGAGGCTGCGGCCGCCGCTACAGCCACTGCCAACGCTAGAGAGGCGTCACTTGAAGCCGCGACCGTCGGTGCTACGGGCGTTACGTTGCCGTCAGATTTATGGCCGAATTCAGGGTGTACGGTGAGCGCATTGTTGTTTGATTCTATTTCTATTCATTCCGTCGAGAAGCCGAATGGAATGTAATTTTGTTTTTCTCACCGGCGATTGAAGTCGAGCAAGAATTGGAAGAAAAGCCAGGACGACGACGTCGACGGCGGCGGCAGCTGCCGCATTGAAAGGAATGTTAACGAATCCCTGGAGGAGGACGAGGCTGCTTTGGGCAGGGGCAGCGTTCAAAGCTCGCCTGAACCGGCAGAGGCGGCGGCGGCGACAGACGTTCGTGTTAGGCCGAGGACAGCAGTGGCCAACGTGACGGTGAGCGACGCCGACACCCTCGAGTGCGGCGTGTGCTTCCTCGTGCTCAGGCCTCCTATCTTCCAGGTACCCAGCTCACGGTTCAATTTTAAATTTTTGATTCAGTTCAATTTGGTAAACATAATTTTAAATTTTTGATTCAGTTCGATTTGGTAAACATAGGCATAACGAGTGTTCCTTGAAACACAGTGCGAGGTGGGGCACGTGGTGTGCTTGGCCTGTCGCGACAAGTTGGAGGCCACCGGGAACGGCGTGTGCCATGTCTGCGGCGTCGCCACACGCGGTGCCTACCGCCGGTGCCACGCCATGGAGAACCTCGTGGACTGCATCCGTGTCCCCTGCCTGTATGCAGCTCACGGCTGCGACGCTACGCCTCCCTACCATGGCCAGGAAAGCCACCGTCTGGTGTGCCCGCACGCGCCATGCCGCTGCCCCGGCGAGTCATGCGGCTTCATTGGCTCCACAGCTGCGCTCCTGAACCACTTTGGTAGTGCGCACAACTGGCCGTGCACCACCAAGGTCAGGGCCAAGGAGACTTTCAGCATCCGCCTGCGTGATGGATTCAACTTCTTCATCCTCGAGGACCAAGGCCGCAGCGATGGTGACCAAGCGCTCCTTGGCCCGTCCCTGTTCCTGCTGAATATGACGCGGGAATGGCTTGGCCGAGCTATCTCAGTGCTCTGCATCCATCCTCATGCATCTGCCGCTGCCAAAGGTGCTCAACAGCTGCCGTTGACGCAATGCGAGCTAGTCTTCTCACGCTACGGCGACAGGAGCTTGTGCCATAGCCACTACTAGAAGTCAGTGTTCAAAGTGATGTTCACTGACCTCTCCAATGGGCTTCCCAACCCTGAAGAGTGCTTCCAGTTCTTTGTGCCCAATGCCGTTCTCGAGGTTGGGGACGACAAGAATTCTATCCAGATTAAAGCCTGTATCATCAACTAGATCAAGCAGCTTATGAGTGTATGACTATCATGGACACATCGTCATGGCTGGACAAAAAACTCTGGAATTGTGGATCAATCGATGGATGGTGGATTATATTCTCCATTGTTAAATTTCTAAGTACTTTGTGTTTGTTGCCCACTTGCATTTATAATGTCCCTGCACTGTGTTTATATGATTTTGCTCGCGAGCCAAATGAGCTAGCTCGAGCTCTTTAGCTAGCCAAGCCGAGCTAGACTGCTGTCTCGTCTGTATAACGAGCTGAGTTGAGCCGCAGTGTTAACGAGCTGAGCTGTAATGGTATCAAGGCATACAAACAAGTCAAAATGCAAAACATACCACCCATGGTCTATTTCATTGTCTATATGTTGTTTAATGCTTTGCTTCTATGATCATTCATAAATAGAGCATAGAAGGTAGCACACTCTTAGAGATGACAAGCAATTCAATTGACTGCCATTGAAGCTAGTTTCAAAATTTCGAAAGATAGGATATTTTTAGATAACTTTTAATTACAGAACAACAAAACCTCCAGATTATTATATACTTCCTCCGTTCCAAATTATAAGACGTTTTGGCTTTTCTAGATACATTTATTTCGCTATGCTCCTAGTTACGCACTATGTCTAGATACATGATAAAAGAAATACATCTAGAAAAGCCAAAACGTCTTATAATTTTGAACGGAGGGAGTATTAAATTTTATCAAATGGACTTGAACCCGCACAGAAGTAGTTTGGGTGCTTGAATAGACTAACAGCAAAACAATCTCTTACAGGGCAGCAAAAACAACCACCACTAAAGTGCAAAACCTAAAACTGATCCGGAAAAGGCATTGTAAATAGTAAATACATCAATTTGTAAGTTGTGGTGTGCATCATACACTAAAGTGGATTACACACTGAAGACGCTCACAAGTTCTCTAACCATGTACCTGCTGTTAGCTAGCTTAATTGTTGCAATGAGTCGTGTAAGCTTCGGTTAGTAGAGTCCAGCGTTAATGCATTGGGTGTCTAAGCATGTTAGTGGTACGACGTGGGGGAGTAAGCTCGGTTACGAGACACTTGAGTCGGAGTCTGTAAACGCCATGTCGTGCCGATCATGGCGCATGAGACGCGCGCCGCAGGGAACGACGCAGCGCATCGGGCCGGTACGACGTGCGGGATCTCATGTGTATAAATACTTGAATAAAGGTGTCATGAGGGCTGCGGCTGGGCAGCAACAATTTGCCAAATTGTCTTTGTTTCCGGATGTCATGATTGGCGTTGGGTTCTATGCTCCGGGGTGTACCAATCGAGATGCACTCCATGTTGCTCAACAAGAAGACGGCGAAGGATGCTTGGGAGGCAATCAATACTATGCGTCTTGGAGCGGATCGTTTAAGGAAGTCAATGCACGTAAGCTCTTGGGGAGTTTGAGTCAATCGCGTTCAAGCCCGGAGAGTCTATTGATGACTTTGCACCGCATAACCAAGCTAGTAACCGATCTGCGTGGGCTCGGTGAAGAGAGCGTGTCTGATACAAGGGTGGTGAAGAAGTTTCTCCGTGTTGTGCCGTGAAGTACGCATTGTGGCTGTAGCTGCTGAGATGGTGAAAGATCTCAAAACCCTCTTGATTGAGGATCCGTGGCACATCTCGGGGCGGCCGAGGAGAGATTCGATCCATCCGCTGATCCGGTGACGTAGAAAGCCGGCAAGCTTCACGTTGACGGAGGAGGATTGGTCGGCAAGGAATAAAAGCCGGATGATGACCAATCATTCGGGTCAAACCTCAAAGGAGGTGGTGGAGGTCATCGAGCAATGACAAAAAGCCCCGAAGCCACGTTTCAACAAAGGTGGTGATCGGGATGCGAGGGAATCCGGACAATCATCCCCGTGACACGCCGAGAAGGAAGGGTAAGTGTGGCAAGTGTGGTGTCTCACGCACCGGCGCAAGGAGTGTCCAAGGCGAAAGGCACGGGGGAGACAAGCAGGGAGGTGGCACACCATGTGAGCAACGATGGAGACAATGGAGCATTGTTGGTTGCTCGTGTATGCAATGTGGTGAGGACAACCGCGGTGGGAAGGCAAAGCGTGTTTCTGAACCAAGAACGTGTGTTTCCCTCCACCTATGATGCTAGAGCCCGGGTGCTTGGACACCGGAGCAACAAATCATATGACCGGTGTCGTGACTCTCGACATCACTAGATGAAACCGTGAAGGGGTCGGTGCGATTTGGAGATGGTTCCAAGGTGGAGATCTGCGGGATCGGGCGGTGACAATCGGCCGGCAAGAATAGAGATCACCGTGTTCTCACCGAAGTTTACTATATTCCATCCCTCCGGTGTAACATTGTCAGCCTCGGTCAACCGGAAGAGGCCGGGTGCGAGAGTGGAGATCGACAAAGGTGTCATGACGGTGTATGAGAGATCCCAAGGAGTCTGAACTTGCCGGTGAAGGCCGAGAGGAAAAACCGCCTATATATCATGAAGGTAAACCCGACCGAACCGACCGTCTGCAACTAAGATGGATGATGTTGCATGGCTTTGGCACACCTAAATTTCAGGTCACTTCGAGATTTGGGGGTGAAGAAGATGGTTGAAGGCATGCCACCGATTCAGCGTGGGCGAGCAAGTTTGTGACGGTGTGCTCTTGGCAAGCATCACCGTGAGGGCCGTTCCCATAGGTGTCCTCATATCGTGCAACCACAGGTCTTGAGCTTGTCCATGGAGACCTGTGTGGGCCTATAACACCAGCAACTCCAGGTGGCAGGCTGTATTTTCTTCTGGTCGTTGATGACTTCAGTAGATACATGTGGATTGAGCTATTGAAGACAAAAGACGAGGCGTTTGAATGCTTCAAGAAGGTGAAGGCAGTTTGCCTGAGATGGAGACCGGACGTAAGTTGAAAAAACGCTCGGGACGGATCGTGGAGGGGAGTTCAATTCAGGCGTGTTCATGGTGTACTGCAACACACATGGTATTAAGCACAACACCACGGCCCCGTTCACACCGCAACAGAATGGTGTCGTTGAGCGACGAAATCAGTCTGTGGTAGAGATGGCGCGATGTTTGCTCAAATCAAAGAAGGTGCCAGGGCGGTTTTGGGGAGAAGCAGTGATGGTGGCGGTGTATCTTTTGAATAGAGCACCGACTAAAAGTCTGAATGGAAAGACACCCTATGAAGCTTGGTTTGGAAGAAAACCTGGTGTACAACATCTCAGAACATTTGGATGTGTAGCTTATGCTAAACGTGTTGGACCAGGTGTGACCAAACTGGAGGATCGGTCTGTGCCGGGCATATTTCTCGGCTATGAGCCGGGCACTAAGGCGTATAGGGTCTATGATCCTATGAAACATCGGCTTATGGTCTCGAGGGATGTCATCTTCGATGAGAAGAGAAGCTGGAGTTGGGGGAGAGTGGAACAGTGCGACAACAAAAGCGGTGGATGATGATCCGGCGCCCGTTTTCGCTTTTCACGAAGATGATGACACCGTAGCAATTCCGACAACGAGGGGAGCGGGGCTACCGATTCGTAAAGTTCAGGGTGGTACGCGATGATAGTTTTGCACCGGGCTCACCTGTTCCTACAACTCCATCTCAAGGGGGTTCTAGTGCATCGCCGCACACCCCGGTTCCCTCGGGTGGTGGATCCAGTGATGGAAATCAGATCCATTGGGCTACGCCACCAACAGGTGCTGAAGAAGATTCAGATGGGGCACCACTTCGGTATAGAACCTTGCCGGATCTGGCCGGAGTCAATCGTGCTGTCTAACCGAGTACAAATAAGGCGTGTGCTTGATAGCCCGAGGAGCCTAGCTTCGGTGGAGCAAGCTTTGTCGAAACTTGCCGGAGGGATGCTATGCGAGAGAGAGATGTAGTCCATCGAGGCTAATCAAACATGGGATGTCGCGATCTCCCGAGGAATCGAAGGCAATTGGTCTCAAGTGGGTATTCAAGGTGAAGGACCCGGAGGGGAACATTGTGAAGTATAAAGCAAGGCTCGTGGCTAAGGGATATGCACAGCGTCATGGTGTGGACTTTGATGAAGTCTTTGCGCCTGTTGCTAGGATCGAGACAAGAAGGGTATTGTTGGCATTAGCTGCTCATGGTAGTTGGGAGGTGCATCACATGGACGTAAAGTCTCGCTTTCTTGAATGGTGATCTCTTAGAAACCGTATATGTGCAACAACCTCCCGGATTTGTGGTAGGAAAAGGTGACAAAGTGTTGAAGTTGAGAAAAGACCAGATGGCCTACGGCGCAGCACCTCGAGCCTAGAATTTTAAGCTCGACAGGAGCCGACCGCTCTTGGTTTCTTCAGAGCAAATTAGATAATGCTTTGTGTATGAAAGAGGCAGCAAAGAATCCTTCTTGATTGTGGGGGTGTATGTTGACGATCTTATCATCGTGGGACCAAAGATTGAGGACATCAATCAGTTCAAGATGGAGATGAAGAGAAAGTTCAGCATGAGTGACCTCGGTCTTCTCAGTTATTACTTGGGTATTGAAGTAGTGCAGAGAAAAGGAGGAATTACCCTGAGCCAAGGAGCATATGCGGTCAAGATACACTGTAACTCGTCCGACACGCCTATGGAACCGAGGTTCAAGTTAAGCAAAGGGAAGGAGTCTGATGCTGTGAACGTGACAGCATATCGGAGTGTAATTGGCAGCCTTCGGTACCTGGTAAACACGAGACCAGCCCTAGCTTTTGCTATAGGGGTGGTGAGCATTTATATGGAGGCGCCTGGGAAAGCGCATTGGGCTGCTGTCAAACGGATATTGAGGTATATCAAGGGAATCGTGGGCTATGGATGCAGCTATGAGAAGGGGACTGAACTAAAACCGATTCTCCTAGGTTTCAGTGACAATGACTTTGCTGGGGATTCAGAGGATAGAAAGAGCACAACAGGTGTCGTTTATTTTCTTGGAACAACGAGGTCAACGTTCCAGGCGTTTGTTGGTATTTGTTATGCCCACAGAAATATTTATAACTTGTATAATCCGCAAGCGCACGGATACTGGCGAGCACTTCACCCGGGAGGAGGGTTTTAAATATCGTATCCACAAGGAGAATGGTGTGAGGGTAACGGAGCTAATAACTAAACCCAGGAGGTATGACAAGGACGGAGAGGATTAAGAGTTAAAGAAGATTTCTATGATTGTCTAGTTCCTATCCTTGTAAGCTATGTTGATATTGTCTTATGGGGAAATGATTCATGGGATAGACATTTGCAAAGAATGTCAACCCCAAGCCAAGGATCCTGCCAAGGCCTATCCAAATGGGAGGTGGACTACAAAGAGTTAACGCAGCTATAAGTCACCTACATTGGTTACCACACTCCGGAAGGTAGGGTGCATCCACAAGTAACCTTGGTCTAAACACCACGCCTAAACCTACAGCTACTCCTCTAATCTATAGCGTCCCTACAGATTAAAGTACTCAAACAAGAGTTGCAGGCGGTTGCAGGTGAGCATCGCTTTAGCTAGCAGTTGCACTTTATTGTTGTTAAACCATTCTCATCCACTAAAACTATTAAATCAGATTGAACTAAACCATTATAGATGTCAAACCATTTTGAACCAAACCAAATTGAACCACATATAAAACCAAACAAAAAACCGGTTCAAACCAAACCATTAATTACCAGGTTGACTCGGGAGATTTTAAATTTGGACCTGACACTAAAACGGCTCCATGCTAGCTTTAGGATTGGACAAAAAGCTAGCAACCGGTACCAATTAACGGCCGGCGACGAAAGGTCGTTTTTCAATTCCAGTATATGTTACCATCAAATTAGCCTGGACTCTGATAGTATGCAGGTGCCACACACACACTGCGTGCATGGAGTCGCGGCCATTCACACTGCACACATGCTGGATGGTTAGGCCAGTCCACACCTTTGTAGGTTCCCATCAGCGTCTACGCGGCAAATAAGGAGAGCTGCCACAATGCAATTACCGTCCTATTCTACTCCCCCATTTTTGCGGAGGAAAACAGAAGGAAATTTTGCGCATATGGCCCACCGACCATAGGCACATCATTTTCCTCCCTGTTTCCTTTGTCCTATCTCCTCCATTTTAATCCCTGCCTTCATTGTCGCCGAATCGGTCGCTCTAGGTCAATGTGAGCCATCGAATTTTTCTCCAATTATTGTAAAAAATTTCAAGAAATATCCAGACCCCAGTTGGATGACCCGGTATTAAACACCAACCGGTATTAAATGGTTCTTAAACAAAAACTTTTTTTAAAATATTTCAAAACACTAGGTGGCCCTATGCATCCTCCCCGCCTTCGTTGTCGCCAAATCGGTCGCTCTAGGTCAATGTGAGCCATCGAATTTTCCCCCAATTATTGTAAAAAATTCCAAGAAATATCCAGACCCCGGTTGGATGACCCGCATTAAACACCAACCGGTATTAAATGGTTCTGCGCTCAAAAAATTTAAAAAATATTTGAAAATACTAGGTGGCCCGATGCATCGTCCCAAGTAACGCAGAGTTTTCATAAATAACGTGTGTGCACTGCTGCGAGGATTTGATCCCACAACTCCTGAAATCGTGTGAAGCTTCCTTACTATCCCACCTAAACATCAAATGTGACTGAGTGCAAGATTATTTCCTTTTGAAGTAACCCGTCACTACTACCTGAATGATTTTGCGTGGCGGGCGATTTTCATTTACCGTCACGGAAAATCCAGATTAAGGGTGGATGTTGCTTTTTACCCACCGCGGTTAATAAACTAAAAAAGTAAAAAAAAATACTAACCTGAGCCCGAACGGTTCTAGATCTGGGCCTGCTGGGCCCAGTCGGATGCAGCACACTCAAGTTAGGGTTAGGATCGCCGTCGCTAGATTCTCGCCGTGGCGGGAGAGAGAGAAAAGGAGAAGGCCCCACGCACCGCCGCCACCTCGTGTCTTGGATCCACCCATGGGCCAGCGCCGCCACCTCCCCGCGATCCGGATCCGCCTGTGGCCACCTGCACCCGCCACCTCGCGCCGCGGATCCACACGGGCAACACCTCTCGTGTGCCACCGCCACGCATCCACTCGTGGGCAAAGAGAGATCAGGGTGAGTGATTGAGGAGGGCAAGTTGGGGGCGTCGGGTGGGAGCCAGGGTGGGCGTTGGTGCGGCGTCGGACTGAGGCGCGACATAAGCGCGCGGGGTGAGTAGATCGAGTGAGGGCTGGCCGCTGACAGAGGGAGAGGGTGATGACGAGAATGAGTGAACTCAACCCTGGCAGACACGGTAGTATATCCACCACGGAAAATAGATATTAACCGTGGTAGTCGTTTTTAAGTTATTGATTTTCTGTGGCAGACAAAAGCACCCGCAACGCTAAATAATAGAGGACTGCCATGGTTAATTAGGTCATTTACCGTAGCACACAAACAAAAATACCTGCCGCGGTTAATGTTTAGGGTGTGTCTTGCAAAATAAATTCTATAGTACTACGTGTAGGGCCATTTAGTAACGGGACGTATTATCAGCCGGTAATAAAAGGCACCCTTATCTTGCTGTCTTAACTAGATAAGGGGTGACTTTTAGTACTAGATGGAATTTTGACCCGGTACTAAAATGACTCGGGAGTCAACCTGGTAATGGTTCAAGAACGAGGCCAAATCCATACCAATCCATTTACACTACGCTACACTTAAAAAACCAAACCAATCCGAACCATTGACTCATTTGTCCAAACCAATCCAAACAATTCCAAACCATTTAGTTTTTTAGCTAAATGGTTTAGCTTGCAGTTGCAGGCGGTTGCAGGTGGCATCGCTTTAGCTAGCAGTTGCACTTTATTGTTGTTAAACCATTCTCATCCACTAAAACTATTAAATCAGACTGAACTAAACCATTATAGATGTCAAACCATTTTGAACCAAACCAAATTGAACCACATATAAAACCAAACAAAAAAACCGGTTCAAACCAAAACCATTAATTACCAGGTTGACTCGGGAGATTTTAAATTTGGACCTGATACTAAAACGGCTCCATGCTAGCTTTAGGATTGGACAAAAAGCTAGCAACCAGTACCAATTAACGGCCGGCAACGAAAGGTCGTTTTTCAATTCCAGTAGTGGGCCGGTATTCAGTATATGTTACCATCAAATTAGCCTGGACTCTGATATTATGCAGGTGCCACACACTGCGTGCATGGAGTCGCGGCCATTCACACATGCTGGATGGAGTTAGGCCAGTCCACACCTTTGTAGGTTCCCATCAGCGTCTACGCGGCAAATAAGGAGAGCTTTAATTTCCATGCCTCGAGGCTATGCTATATAAAAGGCTCGAGACCGCTGCAATAAGCACATCCAGACTTCCTTCTAGAGCAGCAGCACAACGATCGAGCTTGAGCGATCCAAGAGCAACTGTCGATCGATAATGGCACCTGCAGCAACCAACAAGACGATGGGGAGCTGAGCATCCTCTGCATCGACGGGGGGTGGCATGCGCGGCCTCATCCCGGCCAAGATCCTCGAGTACCTCGAAGCCGAACTCCAGAGGATTTGATGGGTCGTCGACCGCGAGGCTAGCCGACTACTTCGACTTCATCGTGGGAACCAGCACCGGCGCCCTCGTCACCACCATGCTGGCCGCCCCGAACAAGGACAAGCGCCCACTCTTCACGTCCAAGGAGATCATCGACCTCTACTTGGAGGAGGGTCCAACAATCTTCAAAAGTCCGCAAGTCGTAAGATGAACATCTCGATTTAAGCTTCATCTTCATCTACTACGATGATACTTGGATCGGAGTATCAGACTTGGGCTCAACAAATTAATTAAGCTCTCTTATCAAAAAAAAAAAAAAATACAGGACGTGGCTAGACGTGTTGGGCGACGCCGTGCTCCTCTGCATCAAGAACTACAACGGCAGCAACGAGTTCCTGCTGGGCTTGCACAACATTTTCGCCGCCGTGTCGACCCTCGAGGACTGGGCCAAGTGGCTTGGCCCCATCATCGACGCGCTGATCCACGCCAATGGCCTTAGCAGTGCACCTGCTGCTGCTGCTGCCAACAACGGCGTCGACGAGGAGGCGCCAGCGGCGCTGGAGGACTTTATCCAGGAACACGCTGGAGCAATTCTGCAGGTGATGTGCCATTCACAGGGTCTGGCACTGGATTCTTCGACGTTTCAGGACGCCATCAAGGAGTTCGTGGAGTTCTTGCGCGAGACGCTGCTCAACCCGGATTTTGTCAGGCTCGCGCTCTTCCGCCCCAAGTATGACGGCGAGGGCCTCCGCAAGGTGGTCGCAGCGAAGCTCGGGAACCAACGGCTCCAAGAAACCATCACCAACATCGTCGTGCCCACGTTCGATATGAAGCGCAACGAGCCTGTGATCTTCTCCACCTCTAAGGTACTGTACTATATACTAAACCGGATGCATGTGTACTGATGATGAATAATTCTGCTCATCATCTTGGTTTGAGCACGTATTACGACAGGCGCAACAGGAAATGGTGATGGACCCTTGCCTCTCAGACATTTGCGTCGCCGCAACTGCTGCGCCAATATACTTCCCTGCCTACATGTTCCGAACTTTTACCTTTGCGCCAGTAAATTTCGAAGAGTTTAACCTCATCGATGCCGGCGTCTTCGCGAACAATCCGGTACGTAGTTCACCTGAACTGAAAGGAATGTCACTTGAACAGATGAATAATGTACTGTACGACATACAAATGTAATGTAGACCACAGTGGCGATGAACGAGGTATGGAGGATGATCGACAGGGGCGATGAACTGCCGGTGGACCTATCGGCCATGGACTGCAGCAAGCTGCGCATCCTCTCCCTCGGCACCGGCGTGGTGAACCACTCCTACACCGCCGAAGAGTGCAACCGGTGGGGTGCCCTCCGTTGGCTCCCTCCGCTGATTGACACGCTCAGCTACTCCTCTGGCTCGCTCGTCGACTACAACGTCGCCCTGCTCTTCAAGTCCCAGCGCTGCGCGGACAACTACTTGCGCATCCAGGAGGACAAACTGGACCCTGCTCTTGGAGCCATGGACGACACGAGCCACATGGACGAGCTGATCGAGATCGGGGAAAACCTTCTGGAGAGGCAGGTCTACAGGACGGACTTGGAGACCAGGAAGTACCAGCCGCTCAAAGGCGCAGGGACCAACAAGGAGGCGCTCACCAAGCTCGCCCAGCAGCTGGTTGCTGAGAGACGCCGAAGGGGGGACACTACTGCGCCGTCTCTATTAGTGAGCGACACCGACACTACCATTGTCGTCGCCGAGCCAAGGTCCAAGAGGCTCAAGTCTACCTACGTCGTGTAGTAAGCGCATGCGCGGCCGGGGTGTCTGTGTCGGATCTCTCTCTCGTCTATACATATATATATATATATATATATTCGTTGCATTGTATACTATATAACTGGATAAAAACTCTGGTCCATCATATCGATAGATCAGCGGTCGTCATCAGAGAGGTCTAAAGCGTAGTACGTCGCTATATATATGTGTGTGTGAACCAGCATGAGCTCAGCTGCATTCACTATCGATGGATTGGTGTGTAATAAGCAGTATACTCTACTTATAGTGTGTTGGGTCATCATGAATAAATGTATCAAGCAGTGCCCACTGCCGTTTGTATGAATGTTTGTGTACGAGTTTCTAAGTGTTTTTGAACTGAGCTGCATGCATTAGATTCATCGCATATCGAGGCACGGTGCAACTAAAGTCACTCCTTATGAGCTGGTGTATGGTCAAGAGTCGGTGTTACCCGTTGAGGTAAATTTGGATGCATATAAATTTGCTAAACAAAATGATCTATCTCCAACTATGTATCATGATTTGATGATGGACAACATCGATGAGGTAACCGACAAGAGAATACAAGCTCTAAAGGAAATTGAGAAAGATAAAGCCCGTGTTGCAAGAGCCTACAACAAGAAAGTCAAGAGCAAATCGTTCCAAATCGGTGATTTAGTTTGGCAAACTATATTACCGATAGGGTCGAAGAGCAATCAATTTGGCAAGTGGTCACCCAATTGGAAAGGTCCTTTTAAGATGGTCAAAGCAATATTTGAGAATTCCTATGTGCTTGAGTCAAAAAGTGGAGAACGCCAGAACATGGCAATCAACGGGAGGTATTTGAAAAAGTATTTCCCTAATGTTTGGCAAGAGGCCTAGTGCTCTCCAGACAATGGCCGATGCATGCATCGCCCTTAGAACAAAAATGGCCAATACATAGTATCGCCCTTAGTCACCGGACAACCGATGTGATGGGCATTCGCGTTGTTTGGTTTTCTTGTTTTGTTTTCAGGTTCGTGCACCTCTCACCTGAAAACAGGGGGTCATGTGTTGACACCCAAAAATGGCTTGGTCTAAGACATGGTAAAATTCCGACCTAGTCATATTTTGAGGTCCAAGTCACCGCAAATTTCCAGACCTAGTCATATTTTGAGGAAGATAAAAAGGGGCTCTCTCGAAGTGACCTGACGCAGGCACCGACCGCTCGTCACTCCCCACACGCCCAGTCCGGTCGCCTAGCCGTCCAGGCCAATTCCAAGACGCTGACCGTGACGCACCGCGCGTCCGTCCAGGCGGCAGTCCGAGCGTCCCGGCCGATCAGGCGATTTTGGTGCGCTTTTTCAGTTTACTGGAATCGACTAGATGCTGCGACCGGCGCGTTTGGTCGGCCGGATTCGAAGCGTCCGTCAGCCCGACGCGGCTGTGTCCGTCACGAGATCTGAACCGATTTGTTTCCAATCGTGTTTAGGTCGGGTTTTGAGGCTTGAAATGTCCAAGGACGGTTTCCTAAAAGGATAAGACCACCCTCCTCTATATAATAAAGAGGTTCATGGCCGATTTAATCCCATCTACATCCAATCGACAATCAATCTACCCCCTGTCCCGTTTGTAGGTCATCTTCTTCCTTCAACCTTGTATCTGCTGGTCGGCGGCGATCTCTGCGTTCTTTGTCGACGTCCTAGGCGGCCTTGCTAGTCCTAGGGCACCCCTCGCGTGCGTCCTCCCGACGGGTCTTCCCGGAGGTGCGTTCGGAGGTTCTTCTAGCCGTCACCAAGCTCTACATCGCCCTAGCGATCTCCGATCGTTTGTGGCCAATCACGCCGGTGGGTGTTAAGGCTGCTCTAAGGTTGTGTGCAACCTTCATGGGCGCCCAAGGCCCTCCCGGTGTGTTTGGCGTGAAACCCTAGTTTCGCATCAACAGAGCTTGACGGACCACAACATCATGAGCTTCCTAGCAGGATCAACCTTCATCTTCGGGTCCCGGGTATGCGAGACGAATGGTGATGGCAAGCCCGAGGCCGCCTCCTAGAAGACTCAATGCTCGAGGCATGACGTGATCAGCTCAACGATTGAAGAGGTGAAACTCAACGAGGAGGTTGCACACAACTTTCAACTTCTTGTCCAACACAGAGAGAAAGCTAATCGCCTACAACTCCAATTCAAATATCAGCACTAGCTCGAAAACCCAATCTGGTTATTTGTATGGCTTGCCGAGTTCCTCTAGGACTCCGAAAAGACCGCATCTCCCGTACAAGAAAACAACTCGGACTATCATCCGGTTCTTTCAAGAAAACAAAACCCTATCCTATAGGGTTGCACAATTTGGCAACCTCCTATCCAACATCGCTCCAAGATTGCTCATACTAACAAGAACTCCATAGGGTTGTGTGGTTCACTAGCCGTGTTTTTTCCCAAAGAAAAGGACTCGGCTCACAAGAACTCTACCAGATTAGGGATGACAGACACATATCGTGTTGTGCCTCCTCGTAGCGCATCGCCATCGACCTTGTCACCCTTGAACACCCTATGTAGCTTTCCTCTCTTTCGTGCACTACTCGACGTTGATCACCGGAGAGAAAGAGAGTTAGGGAGATATGGAGAGGTGAGAAGAGAGGCATACCGCTTGGGAGTCAAACCTATCATTGGCTTTCATTCCTCCGCGACCTCCATGGGTTGAGATTTGCTAGCGCCCAACGCACCCAAGTTCTATTTGTGCATGGTCTCTATGCCCATATTTTGGTATTTCTTAGCGTAAGTATAAGTCCGCATAAGTTTACCGGAAAGTACCGTTGTAGCACTTCACCCGTAAGTATTCGTGGTATCGTAATTTCCATAGGGAACGGGCGTTAAGTCTCTCTAGCTAGCTACCTTGAGGAGGATGGAGTAGGTAAACTTGGCTAGCGAGGCTCTACTCCAATTGTAATCCTAAGGTTAAGTACCTTCACCTCTACAAGCTTACTGAACCGGATCGCACCTGGTCCGCCAGAGATGTCGCCTCCAGCTCTACCAGAACCGGACTTGAGGGGTGCAAAGGACGAACAGGGGGCTGTCACCACTGCGCCTACATCACTACCGTGGGCTATACAACAAACAAAGGTGACTCACGCCTTAGACACCATGTTCACACTATTTGCCACTACTCTAGCGTTGGCTAGGAGCATCCGTCTTTATCGAGTCCTCTACTAGAGCAATCGTCCGAGGAAGAACAACGAACCCGCAAACTTGTAAAGAGAACAATAGCTTAAACTTGAAGAAAACAATGTAAAGATAGAACACGAGCGCCTTACTCAACCGATTCGACGATCGTAGAGGTAGAAGTGTAGAAGCGAGGAGCCGACAAATCCGCACTCTGTCCACCCGATGTATAAAAGCGGGCCGATGTACACTAAGTAGAAGGGGTCGCTACTCCTCTCTTCTTCTACACTCTTTTCCCCCACTCTCTCCCCTTCTATATAGAGTCTACTCTAATGGAATGGCACTACTCCTCTTCCCAATTGTGTATGTGTGATGAACTTGAAGAATGATGAATTGCTTGAATGGAGAGGGGTGGAGCCATCCTTAAGTAGTGGAGTAGGGTCGGTTTGTTTGGTGAATATTAGTGAAGCACCCCATGCAACCGCCTCCTCGCAGCATTAATGATACCGCCAGAAAAAGGGGCGGTTCAAAATGGCGATTTAATGTCCGGCCGGACCCACTTTCAGTCCGACCGACTGGGCCTCGGCGCCGTTTCCAACCGCCTTTTCGGTGGTGGGTTCCCGGGCCGGCCCACGCCTAGAGTTGGGGGTGCTTTGGTCCAATTGTGTCCCGAAGTGTTGGGTTTTGCTTGTTTGTGCCTTTGGAAAGTGTATTTCGGTCGTTTTTCGTTTTGTCCCTGCAAAACATATATTCTAACAAAACTTGTGGAAGTGTTAGTCCAAAGCCCTATTCTAGAGTTTATAGAGAATATTTATCATGTTTTAATCATATAAAGTTGGCGGTAGAGATGTGGTTAAGCACCGCCAACAAACTCCCCCACACTTAGTCTTTACTCGTCCTCGAGTAAAGTGCAAGACTAAGCGGGTTCATCTCCAAGGACTTTAAGACCTGCATACAAGTTATTCCAAGCCTCACCTGAGTTCATCCTCGATTACCAAGACCAGAAAAGTATGTGACCTGCTTACCTACTTACCAGGAAGAAGCTACGAAGCCTGGCACCTGGATGAGCAAATGGGGCGTACGGTGTTGCAGCCAGCACTGCTGTTGTTTCCCTTGTACAAAGAGCACGCACGAACAGCAGAAAAGAAACTTTGCAAAACGTGAATACTAGTTCTAACCAAATGAGATAAAATAATGCTCTAATGATTGGCTCATGATTGCTTAGAAAAAGTAATTCACGTATGCAACCGGCTAATGAAATTGCGCACAGATCTTGAATAGATTCAGTCGCCGATCAAAGTTATTACCTGCTGTCTACCTTGAGAAAGATGCAGAGTGTGAGCTGTCGAACTGCAAGCTGCTGCTGGCTGACGAACTCGACTCTGCAGAACAACAGTCCTGTAGTGACAGGATCCCCACGCACAAACGTCTGCTCGATGATGGTGAGCGCCGGCCGCTGATCTGCAGACACTGAAGAAGAATGGATAGGGCACGAGTCTGCTCTGGCTCGACCAAGACACCAAATCCACCGAGCAAGAGAACTGACGAGCACACGAACTGCACACAAGAACAGACAGGGACAGGAAGCACTCGGCGCTGGGAAAGCAAGCAGCTTGACTGCTGGAATAGCACCGAGGTGCTGGGCACTCTCTCGCCCTATGGCTCCGCAATCCCACGCACGGCTTGGCCCTACCAAAAATCGCGAGCACCAAAGCAGCTAGCAACAAACCGAGAACCTGACGGACTGATGAACAGAACAGGAGCCATAGGATGAGCCGAGAATCCTCGCCGTTGCTCTTCGAGCGGACCTCCTGGGCCACCAGCGAAATCAGGTAAGCGCTCTATGATTCGGAAGAGGAGGTTGGAAGAACAGTAGAGCCCTAGCTCACCTTGTCGTTGCCCGATTCGTTGGAGGCGATTCGGATGAGGCTCCCGTGCTCCGGCAGTTGCCACCTCACAAGCGTGCAGTGGCGGCGGGGCTTTGCTTCGAGCCTCATGTGCGACGCTGGGACGAGGTCCGCTAGGGACGGAGTCCAGGAGAGCAGCACTGGGAGATGTGGAGACGGAGAAGTAGCGGCGCGGGGAGGGGCGAACGTCCGCGCAGCTGAGGTTATATACCAAGAGGCTAGGGATGAACGGCTGATAACGAGGGAGGGTGTAGCTGGGCTTATCTGGCATTTTGGGCTAAACTAAAGCTCTATCAGCCCAAGAATATTTCATGTTTTTCATTTTCTTTAGTTTGGAAATGTACGTAAACTCTAAAGCTTTTGTGGAGCTCCGACTAATTTTACAATTATCTTATAAACCTTGGATTTGACCAAATTTGACCTAGTCAAACTTTCAAATTTCAAACTAAAGACGCTGTGCCACTACTTTTTGGAGCCCTAGATGTCCTCAATTTCAAAAGTCACGAACACCGACTTTGTGTAGCTCCTCAATATCTATACTCTAATTTTGAACCACTACTTTTTGAACCGCTCAAATTTTGAATTTCAAATGTTTTTTTTTGAGAGTTTTCAGTTTTCCGGGCGCTTAATGGCTTAGAATTTCAAAGTCATGAATACTAATTCGACTCACCTCATCGAGATCTACAATGCATATGTAGGTCATTTTTGCGCGTCCGACAAAGTTTTGATAGACGTTCTTCACACTGGACACACATCTCTTTAAAGTTTCATAAACTACAAGTGTGATTCAAGCTTTTGTGACTAGTGTTTACTAACACTTTCTCAAAAGCCAAAATGACCCATATAACTAATGTTTATCTCGATGAGCTCTAACACGTTTGTATTCAAAGTTTTTTCAATTTGAGGTCATTTAGTGCTTCGTTTGACCAAGTTTGACTTTTCCAATTCAAACTAAAGACGCCTTTTGGAGCACTAGATGTCCTCATTTTCAAAAGTCACGAACACTGACTTTGTGTAGCTCCTCAAGATCTACACTCTATATATACAACTTTTTCGGATTCAAAAGATTTTGAACCGCTCAAATTTTGAATTTCAAATGTTTTTTGAGAGTTTTAAGTTTTTCGGGGCCTAAATGGCTGAGAATTTAAAAGTCATGAATACCAATTCGACTCACCTCGTCGAGATCTACAATGCATATGTAGGTCATTTTTGCAATCGACAAAGTTTTGATAGACGTTCTTCATACCCGACACATCTCTCTTAAGGTTTCATAAACTACAAGTGTGATTCAAGATTTTATGACTAGTGTTTACTAACACTTTCTCAAAAGCCAAAATGACCCATATAACTAATGTTGATCTCGATGAGCTCTAACACGTTTGTATTCAAAGTTTTTTGATTTCGTGGTTATTTAGTGCTTCGTTTGACCAAGTTTGACTTTTCCAATTCAAACTAAAGACGCCTTTTGGAGCCCTAGATGTTCTCATTTTCAAAAGTCACGAACACCGACTTTGTGTGTAGCTCCTCAAGATCTACACTCTATATATACAACTTTTTGTACTCAAAGTTTTTCGATTTGAGGTCATTTAGTGCTTCGTTTGACAAAGTTTGACCAAGTTACATTAGGGGTGGTCAGATATATAACCGTCCCCGATTTCAGATTACATTAGGGGTGACTAATATATAACCGCCCCTGATATGAGGTTACATTAGAGGTGGCTGATATATAATGGCCCCTAATGTGTCGGGTTACATTAGGGGCGGCTCAGAACATGAGCCGCCCCTAATGTGTCAACGATAGGGGGGGGTTTGTTCTTGCCCCGGATTTTTTAAACATTAGGGGCGGCTCAAAGTATGAGCCGCCCCTAATATAAATGTCAGCGCTCCCTTAGTTGGCTTTTGTAGTAGTGCAGCGCCTTCCATTTCCCACGAGTAGAAGAGCAGGTGAACAAGGCCTGTGCACAAATAGCAGATACTTTCACCACTCAAAAATCATTGTCCTGTGCACAGATTTCAGATTTGACTCAGATTTGAGAAACTAAATTGAGCAGGCAGTGATGGGGAAGAAGTGAGGAGCAGGCAGCGAGATGGGGAGGAATTGAGCAGGCAGCGGCAGGAAACATACCTGGTGCGTGCGCGCCCTCTCCCTCCTACGCACGCCCAAACCTCGGGCCCTCGGGATCCACGGCGTCGCGATTGGGAGACGAGGTCGTACAGCCGTGCCCGCCCGTCTTCTCCGCGATCGGAGAACGGGAGAAGCCTGTCGCCTCCTGAACGGACAAAGCCTCTCTCTCTTGCCTTTGCCGGGGGGTTTCTGAAAAAAGACTAGAGAAGAGACGGGTTGAGTCGACGCGATGTACGTGCCCTAAGATATAAGAGAATGGGTTTCAAAAAGAGAGAGAGAGAGAGAATGTAGGACATGGTATAATAGTGATACCTATTATTTAGCTTGGCACTTATTACTTGACTTGTATGCAAGCATTTGACTCTATTGTTCACCACGCTCTTTGGGACAACTTGGTTCAAAACGTTGTAAACCATACTTTTGTTTTTTTTTTTTTTGAGTAAGGAGGGACTAAATTACGACTTTGAATGAGAAGGAATGTGAAACAAAAAAATCCAAACGTTTTTTTTTTTTTTTGACGTACAGGTCTCAAACCAAACGTTTTTTTGACGGAACAATGAGTAGTTCTGTGGAAGCGCGCAACCAGCCTGTTACGCTGCTCGGGGTATATTAAATGAGCCGCGTCCCGCCTCTCCATGGAAGACCAAGAGGTTCGCAAGGTTTTTGTTGGATACTACTCCTGGGCAGAGAGAGAGTGAGGACATATATCGGGAGCGGAGAGGTCAAAAATCTGAAGAATGGAATTCAATATTTCAGATGACGAGTTCTACCCGTGGTTGAAGACGAGGAGGGTTTTGGGCAGCGACAGCGTTCATGATTCTGAAGAAGCTTTGCACGAACAAGCATCGGCAGTGGCGGCGGCACCAGCGCAGCCAGACGTGCGTGTTAGGACGAGGACCGCAGTGGAGAACATGACGGTGTGGGATGCCGACGCCCTGGAATGCGCGTCTGCTTCGTCACCCTCAAGCCTCCCATCTTCCAGGTACCCAGCTATACCTGCCCACCCTTTCAGTTTTCATGTTCGATTGGTACATTTCTTGAAACAAGTCCGCCGGAAAACGCAGTGCGAGGTGGGTCATGTAGTCTGCTCTTCCTGCCGTGACAAGCTGGAGGCCACTGGCAACGGCAAGTGCCATGTCTGCCGCGTCGCCACGCACGGCTACCGCCGGAACCACGCCATGGAGCAGCTTGTGGATTACATCCGCGTGCCCTGCCCGTACGAGGCACACGGCTGCGATGTTATGCCGCCCTACCACGGCAAGGAAAGCCATAGCCAGGTGCGCCCGAACGCGCCTTGTCACTGCCCTGGCGAGTCGTGCAGCTTCATCGGCTCCACCTCGGCGCTCCTGGTCCACTTCGCCCGCGCACACAAATGGCCGTGCACCACCAAGGGCAAGGCCGGAAAGACGTTCACCATCCGTCTGCGTGACGGATTCAACTTCTTTCTCCTTGAAGACCAAGGCCGCGTTGAAGGTGACCAATCGGCCACGAACTGCAGCGCCAGCATCCCATGCCGGCTGTTCCTGCTGAACATGACGAAGGAGCCGCTTGGCCGAGCCATCTCGGTGATCTGCATCCATCCTCACGCATCTGCTGCCGCTGCCAATGGTGCTCAACAGCCGCTATCGACGCAATGCGAGCTGGTCTTCTCGCGCAAGGCCGGCCGAGGGGAGCCTGTGCCATAGTCACAAACAGTCGTCGGTGTTCAAAGTGGTCTGCACGGACCTTTCCATTGGGCTACCCAACCCTGAAGGCTGCTTCCAGTTCTTCGTGCACAACGCCGTTCTTGGGGATGGGGACAACAAGAATTCTATCCAGGTTAAAGCGCGTATCATCAACTAGATCAAACAGCTTGGTATGTGGACGTCAAGGATTGATCTCAGACCTGCTGTAATGTGCACAAAGCATATGTTTTACTGTTAGTCCTCCAATGACCTGCATTTCATCTCCGGATCCGGCCTGCTTTTGGGATAACTTTGAAGGCCATCCCAATCTTACGTCAACTCTTTGCAATTTTGCTACTTTTATGGCCCTGTTCGCTTGAATTAGTTTAAGCTTGTTTCAACCAAAATCAGCTGGCTTATGTTATTCAAAGTAGTTTACTCCTACAATTTAATATTTTCAATTATTTATATTGGCAACAATATTTTCCATTATTATTTCCTTAATTATTATGTGTGTTTCTTGTTTATCTGTGCCCAGAGTCTGATGATCATCGATCCTAATTCTGTGTCTCTTCTACTCGCGTAGTTGGTTTTATCTCAGTGAATACAGAAACCATGACCTCTCAAATAGTGGCACCAAGAAGGCTATGAATTTAATTTCTTCTATGCTTTGTCTCAGATTAAGTCCAATTATTTGACTTTGTCTAATTTTAACTCCAAGCAGTAAAACTTGATAAGTTTAGTGCCTCAATAGTCAATACTGTGTAATTTGACCTCTCAGTCTAATTTTGACCATTTTCATAGGCTACACAATCTCTCCGTCCCCCCACAACTCTGTTACCAACACCATCCGAAAACGTTACATTCAGTAATTTGGACTTCTTCACAGTCCAACTTGCTCCCTGCTGGATCTAATTAAGATTCAAGAAGTGGACTTTAAGTTAGATATTGTTACATACTTGCTGCCATCAAAGAGCTGTGAATGGGATACTCTGTTTTGTTCTTTTTACGTATGGGCGCCACAAGCTTAGAATAAGGGGCCATGGGCTAGAAGATATAGGTGCCATGGATGCTTGTGAAGGGGTGCCAGCATAATGGCAATGTTGATTTAGCCTATGTGAAATAGTAATTGGCAAATTTGGAGTTTACTAGCTGTTGCTGCCAACATGGTGGAGTGGATTGGTGAAGGCTGATGCTAATTTGCAGGGAGATCAAAGTTTGATGTCGAAAACTCACGACAGAGATATTAATGTGGGATAGCACATTCTTTTTGCACGATGGCTGTGGACAGTCCCTAGTGTGGGTTTAGTAGTTGAGATAATTATACGTGCATGGAAAATCAATTTAAATTAATTTCATGAGAGACTAAATTAGTGAATTTAGTAGGAATTGATACGTTTATTATGTGACATGAATTTATTTATTTCATGTTGGACGATTCAAATGTCAATTATATAACAATGGCAACTGACTACAAATAGAATAGTGCAAAGATCACATTTAGAACATGTTTTGGTTTTTTGGTGCAACATGCATGCATACGAACTTTGTCTTTAGGATTAAATTTCACTTTAGTGTTAGTATTTAATTTCACAGTAGTTAAAGGTTTTTTTTGGCTTTGGGCCTAGATGCCTTGTATAGATAACATTCTTTCATTTAATGGAAAATACAAAAAAATGGGTTGTAGGTTCCTCTGCAATTTCCATCAAAAAAAAAAAATCACAGTATTTATATATCTTATTTTACTATCTAGCTTACAAGTTTATTAATTGTCCCATACCAATGTACGGGCATGAACCGTATTATCAAAGTTCAAGAAAAATGCCACCCGCCACAGTGGTACCTAGACTTATGTCAACCCTGTTTTGTCAGTGTCTAAGGGAATGTACAATCCAAAGACGGAGTCCATCTCTACGGGCCTCGAATCTATCATGTAGACATGTATAAAGAGGACATGTCATATAACCCACAGACGAGACACTGTCTTTAAACTATTTAATACGTGCGCACACTGAATTGGTGATAAAGGCGCTTCGAGTCGACGGCTCTTGTACAACGCACGACGAAGTCGTCTCTAAACATTGGAGTACGAGCCCAGATCGTCGTTTCGTGAAGAGACAAGACTACTGTCTCTAAGCAATGGCAAAGAGGTTATGTGAAAAATAACAACTTAGAGACAGGACGAAAATAACAGTTGTACATGCCCTGTCCGGCTCAGACTCCGAGTACCCAGACTTCCGTATTATCAAGACTTGGATGGCTATGGTCCGTATTGTCAAAAAAAAAAGGTCGTACTTGAGTCGGATACATATTTACCAGCAGGACTTTACAAACAGGATCCCGTCGCAACCTCTGCCTGCCTCAGTACCTGCACGCAATAGTCCCGGAAATAGAGTCGGCGAAGGAGGGGTGCCGCCACCACGACGCAAACAGAGTTACATAAGGTCATGGCCGACGTGCGGATCAGGCCCATCTCCTACTCCCGTAGTCGGCGGCCAAGGTCGTCGTCGGTGGTGCAGCGAGGGAGTCGTCGGTCAGCACCAAGCGAGCTCGTTCGTCGGTGCCGCCTCAATGGCGACAGCTGCCGCGTCGGACCCCACTAAGCTTTTGTCCCTACGACGAGAATGATGACTTCATCAGCAATGATGGAAGCCACCGCTGGGACAACGATGACGACCGCAAAGAAGACGAACGTGGCTCATCACGGGGCGATGATGTGGGTTCTCCGGTGGATCTGATGATGCCGACGACGATAATTTTCCGCATCATTTCACATGGATCTGATGCGGTCGTTGAAGCCACCACATCAGATCGTGCGGGGAGGCGACGTGTCCGCCGTGGCGGTGCTGGTGCGAGTGAGGGCGGAGGCGGCGCCGGATCTGGGGAGGAGGACGGAGGGAGCCGAGGGATGGATTGCTTCAGCGTCAAATGATGATTGATCCCGGGCGGGTGAGTTTGGCGAGGGAGCACGGAGACCGAGAGGAGGAGGGTGGTGGAGCTGCCGGCGCGGAGATCGCGGTTGGGGGAGGTGGTGGAGTGGGGAGGCCGTGCTGTGATGAGGTCGTGTTGCCCTTGCCGTGCCGTGAGCCATTTTGAGCCGTCATGATGTCGAGGTCGTGTTGCCCTGCAAGTGACAGGCCAACATGCAGGTGACACGCGGCCGGCCAGCCAGCCACCTTTTTTTTTGATCGCTGTCTTCCTGCTGCTGCTGGCAGAGGAGCGCACGGAGGGAAGGAAATCTGCGTGCTTTGCGCTTGGCACTTTTTTTTTTTTTGCAAACACGCTTGACACTATTGATATTAGTCCGGCAAAAAAAAAAAAAAAAAAAAAAAACTGTTTGAGCGGTTTCAATGACTTATCTAGTCATCTAGAGTGGCATGAGTATTGAATCTCTTAGAATTTAGTTATATTGAAGTTCTCAAACTTGTTCTAAGATTCCATCGAGATCTCGCACTCTCGAAACACCAAGTCCAATATCTCACACTTTGGTCTAGAGTGCCAATCTAAGTCTCGAACTTATCGAGGGATATCATCTAGGTCTAAATAGACATCGGTCGCCACTCTGCACTCTGACATCGTATGCAATATGAAACTCAGTGGTTGAGATCTTGAGCAATGGGTCTCACACAAGGCTAGTATCCACACTTCACATTCTAGAGCTCTATCTCGATGCTCTTTCTGCCTCGTACATAGTGCTAGCTGGTTATATGTATGTTCTCGCTAAGTCGCGCTGGTGAGATCTACTCATGTGGATAAACCATGCATTGCTTGTTGTGGTTTGCTTCAGGATTAGGGCTGTCCTAATGTCATCTATATAACAGGACCACATCAACCATAATGCCCACCTTAACATGCAACTAATTAACACTTGTATTTGCGAAACCATTCATCGGTGGATGAAGTATGATATAGAATAAAATAAACCACCCATTGTGGGATTAAATGATTTAATAAGTGCAAATAATTTCAGAAGGAAGACAGAAACAACAACACTTTCTCATGGGTATAAAGTGTAAGACCCATAAGGCCAGCCCCGTCACTCCATGCTAGTTTGTAGCACTAGCTTGTCGATGTGTAGCAGCCAAATCACCAGCGTTGATGGCTTCGTAGAGGTTCAGAGGTGCCTGTAGGAGCGACTACATGCTAAACAAGCGTTCCGGAGGAGATTGTTGGTGCCTCATCCTACGTAGTGGTAAAAATTTCTGACAAACTGTTCTGACGAAAGGTGTTCGGCCCGCGCTGCCTGCGTTGGTGTGATGTGCGTCCCCAGTGTGTTCTTGCGTGCGTGTTTTGTAAAATTTATCTAAGGCATACAGCTATGTTAGCTCTGGTTGGGCGTGCCCTAATAATGTCCACCTTAACTTTCTAGAAGGAAGACAAAACAAGAGTGTGTGCATATAAATTTATCATGGGTCTCAAGTAAATAGAAAGTTGATGATGTGACTTGTTTCCTGCCATCGAAATGACATTCTTGTGTTTTAAGATCTTATAATTTTTAAGTTTGTGTCCATCCTCGTTCTCTTGTTTTTTCCTACTTCTTTGTGTTCGCAATCCTTGGGTGTTTTAAGATCTTATATTTGAGATTGAAATGGTATTGTTAGTATTATAAAAACTCTGAGGTTCATGTACAATCCGGGTCAAATTGTTACGAGATAACTGGAATTAGAAGGAATTCGTGGAAATTAGCAGGGAATTTGGGTTAGAAGCAGGAGCAGCAAAAAGGGAAAAGCAGGGACGAAGCAACGTTTAGGCGGTTTCAAGTTTGAGACCTGCCTCTCCCTCCTCCCCTGTCCTCCACCCCTCCATCCGTCTCCGCCCTCGCCATCGCCCTCCAAGCATCGTCTCTTTATTCGGCATGTCCCTGCAAGACCCTCCGACACCGCCTTGGCAGTGAGCCTCCCACCGGCTCTGAGGACGACGACTTCCTACCCGCCGACGCCGGATTCTTCTACATCCTTGGGTCGTCGGCGATGAGTCTTCTTGACGACGTCTTCAACCACTTGAAGGCTTCGCGCGGCGAGGCCCTTCCGCACCACTGCAACCACGCGTCGATGACGCCCCTGCTGCAGCTCACCGGCGACCTGCCTCCTTGCGGTGCTCCTGGATCTAGATCTAGGGTCCTTTTTGTATTTGGATCCTTTTCCAAGGGCCTAATTGTAAGATCTCTGCTTTAATCGAATATATTTGGTTATTGTCAAAAAAAAAAAAAAAGTTTGAGTTCTGTTTTTCGATAACCGCTCACACCTCCCTCTCAGGCTTATATTCCGCCTGCTCACACGCTCGGCCTGGCCCGGCCACATAACAAACATAGACAAGGTAAAAGCCCACGCAGGAGCCCAGCTATGAACTACTCAGCCATCAACGCTCTCACCCTTCGTTGTCGTCAGCGTTGCTCCTCTTCCGAGCCTTCCGCGCCTTGGTAGATTTCCGATCCACCGTTCACAAAAGATTATATATATTTTTTTGAATCTTTGATGAGCAAAATGAGCCAGTAACAAGTCTAAGAAAGCTAGGCAGCATGGTTCTGTATCGGGACCTTTGATTACTGTTTCGCTGCGTAGCGTACAATGCTCCGAGGTTGACGTGGTGTCGGTGCAAACTGCAAAGCGACCAGAACCAGAGGTCCAATTCCCAGCGTGCGTGGAGGTTGACGTTGTTCGCTCACACCGTCGGTGCCATGTCTTTTTCGCATTTTGGACTGTTGCATCGTGTCCATGTCGATGCTGTTGACTGCACGTTTGGTCCCGGCGGGAAGGGTCTCGACTTGTCTGGTGGCGTCCATGCGAGGAACGTGTTTGTGCGACTCACAAGTCACGCTTTCACCTTTCACGTTTGGCCAAGGGGAAGACGATGTACCAACTTTGATTTCCGACGGCCAATTCCAGACGTCTGGGAACTGAATCACATGCCAATACTATTTCAGCAAGTCACTGGATTCAATTCCGTTACACAATTCATTGACAGCATCCAAAAGTTAAGCTTGCTTTTATCATTAGTTAATTGCACAAGAAAAAGTTGCATCGCATCAGTTTCTAGTATATATATATACCCACTGAAGATGCATAAGTGCTACTGTATATATAATATTACACACGACATTCTTCTTGAAGAGAAGCGCACGCATCAACATCAGCAAGGAAGATGAACCTTTGCTGCTGCGCTTCAATGAGAGTCAGTCAGCTCATGTCAAACAAGACATGCATGGAAGAATCTCATTTCATTGTCACGAGGGAGGATCGATCGGTGGCACCACTCTATTTAGGGCCGCTCGTCTTCGAGGCTCCAGCGCGCTCCACCATTACATCGTATAATTGTCCACCATTCTGTAGTGTCATAGCATTGGTTGAATACCGTGGTACTACTCCATGGTTGAAAAGGAAGACGTTTTGAAAATGGTTTCGGTCAAACATTGGGAACATAAATCATTAATAACTTTTAAGTCGTTGAGTTTAGAAATGTGAAAATCATATCAATAGATTTGTCTTGAAAATTACTTTCATAAAAGTATACATATATAATTTCGTAATAAATATTTTTATAAAAAGAGAAGTTAAAGTTGCACTTTGGAGACCGTGTCGCTGTCCTAAACGTCTTTTTTTTTTTCAATTATGGAGAGAGTATCGAAAAACAAACTTTGTTTAGCTGGGTGAGTGAACTGATGAGCTTACGAATATCACCGGGAAGAAGTGGATTTGTCCTTCAGCCTTTGTTTGGGTCTCCTTGAAGTAAACCAAGATAGGAAATTGTGGCCACCATAGTTCCCAATTTACAAACGTTGAGTACCTACCAATGTCTTGGGCTATTAGATTAATTGTGAACCTCTTATAGTGATTGATAAAGAAAACTGACAGGACTTAAAAAGGATTGACAGGTCTGCGTACTTCCATCGGTTCTTGCCGCCGACAAATACATTTTCACCTGACTCCAGCAGCTGCTCTCCAACTTTCACCTCCTACATGAGACAAGTTCATGAATGGACATTATGAGGATAAAAAACGGTCTTTACAGCATTTCATATGCAAAGAGCCAAATATTGAGTTCAGATAATGGACTCTTCATCTAGTTTTTAAGGAAAAGGCAGCTCTGCCACTCAATGTAGAGACCAGAGAATGAAGCTGTCAAGTACAAACGGTTGGGAAGAAGCCACGATGTGCTACACCATCCTGTGAAGGACAGCACTAAGCAGCCCCTTTAACAATTAATACAGGCGGTAGTGCCAGGATGCAAGGAAGAACCATATGGTTACACAAATCGGTTCATCTACTTTTTGTCCCCAAAAAACATTCTGTGCAATGTACTCTCATCATGCAATCCGGCAAACAGTTCGAGAAGTATTTTCATGAGTTGACTGGCATGCTCTCTGATGTTAATTTACTCTCAAGAAAAGTAAAGGGTACGAACCAGGGCCTCATTATCAAAGACGAACCTCACTCTTGTAGTCTGCAGAGAAACAAGGCAGACATTAGAAAAAGACAATCATATTTAAAAAACGGAAAGAGGCCGGCCTAGAAAACATCACTATTTATATGCTCCATTATTTAACTTGCAGATGCTCTTCTAGAAAAGAGTAGAATTTTCTAATGATGTGTCATCCTCTAGTTTAAATTTTTAGAAACAGTTAGCCTACAGAGCGTTGCACCACAGAATGAGGACGAATGCCTTGTGAACTAGTGGGATAAAATCATTGATGGAGTGAGAGAACAGCTTAAGAAAAGTCTTTGAGTGTATGTCACCTAATGTAGCTAGAGTGCGCTTATGCTTGCCAGTGAGGGGCTAGAGGCATTTCATTCCTCCTTAGGCGCTATTGCTGCATGTAGCTCTCTCTAGAGCGAGTGTGTGTGAGTTGGCTTGTGCCAGTTTTCAAACCTTTTTTTTCCTTCTCTTGGGAATATAATGATATGCATGTCTTTTCAATATTTGAGGAAAAAAAGACAATATATATTTATATGCTCCATGAGCTAACTTGCAGATGCTATTCCAGAAAAGAATAGAATCCTCTGATGATAATCATAAACTCAAACAGATGTTTTCAACTCCAAAAGCAGCCCGGTAAGGGTATGCTGACCTGGAACAACAGAAGAAGCCCCAGCAGTCCTACAGGTGCAGCAGCTAGAAGATTGTCTGCATATGCAAAACCACTAGCAATCCCTGCATATGGACAATAGCTGTCCTTAATAACCATGATAAACACTTGCCATCTTCTTCTATCGATGTAAAAGTACATGCTAAGAGATGTTCTGCTTACTAACTTTAGAGCTCACCAAGTATAGCAATTGGTAACCTATAGTCGGGGTCCGGGACAACTGTTTCTCTGGCCACAGCTGACTTCCTTCCAAACTAGAAAGGATACCCGATCAAAAAGTTGCAAATTAAATTCACTTGTTAAGAATGATCTTGTGACACAATTTCTATGTAGCAAACTTGCAATGAAGTCATGCATAGTAAAAATTTAGTTTTATAAGAACCCTTGTATATTATCACCATGTGAAATTAGTTTAATTAACAGGTGTAGCATGGATTTGAAAGAATCCAAGGTTTGAAAGGGAGACGAGAAAAACGCATGTCAGGTTAAGCATATATTATAGAGTACATAGATGACCAGTAAAATATGCAGAGTTAAGATGGCTGCTGGTAGTGTAGCCGACGCAAGGTTGCTGGTGTGGTTTCAGGTGACCTGGGATTGCTGATACCCAAAAATCTGAATCGCCTAGCTACCTGGGGTCGTAGCCTTGCTGCACGCAGCTCGCCACTCGCCCATGCGCCACACTGTTGTGCTTCCACAGACCACCAGCCCACCAAGCGCCGACCACCAGCACTCCCTCGAATCAAGCCGCCACCGCCGCTCACCGGCTGGATGAGCCGCCAGTTGCTTGCGTGATAAGCTGTTAGATGTTGACATATATAGACTGTTCGTTAACGTGCCACTGTAAAAGCGCAGTAGCATGGAAGATTTCTATAGTTTGTCATAGGTCCACGCTCTAGTTGCAAATTAAACCCGGCCGGCCACGTAGGGGTATAATTTTCGTTTAACATCCAGCTAAAATCCGCAACCTGCGACTCATGTAAAATTAAAATTAAATTCCTGATGATCACAATACGAGCCAGTACACTAAAAACACGTACGCACATGGCACATCCAACTCGATCCTCCGATTCATGCCACTAAATGCCAACCACAAATCGATTCATCCATGGCGGTCTGTATTATGAGCTAGCCAGAAAGTGATACATCGTTGGCATGAATACGCCGGCACTGACTGTCTGTTACCTAGCTTAATTTAGCTTTTGTATGTAATAATACTACCAAATTACCAATCAGCACAGATGCATAATTATTGAATATCATGCATTGCCAGCCAGTATTACGAGCCGGCAGGAACACTATTCCGTTGGTTGCCAAAAACAACCTTTTACTTTTCTATCCTGACAAGTGGGGCCCATTACAATGTGTAATCTCTTCCTCTCTCATATGCAAACAGTTTGGTGGCGGTCGGTCGGCAGGTGACGGGCAAGACCGCAAGACACGTAGGGCGGGACAAAAACCTCGTCCAAGTGGCTTGGTGCATGGTTCATTAAAAACACTTTTTTCTGAGATTTTCCCAGAATTTACCGGGCGTTATGTATTAAGTGGTAGCGGCGTTCCCGTCGACGACGAGGCGCTATGGTGACTTCGAGAATCTCCAGATCTGCCGGCTACCCAGTCCTTCGGAGGTGCTCATAGGGGTAGAGTTTGCGTACATGTGTTCATAGAGGTGAGTGTACGTGTGTGTTGTGAGTCTGTGTAATTCTAAAAAAAAAAAGAAAAATGCTCTAACTGAACTCAATTTTCCTTTAAAATAAATGAGTTGATTTTGAGTGACTTTCAACTTCGACTCAACTCATTAGGCTCCCTCACTAAGCTCGATTTAAATTAAGATGAGTCTCAAAAATTTATAGGGGCATGATAGATATGATTATGTCAATTTTGAAGAGAGCTCAAATTAAACAATACAGTTGTCTCATTATCCGCTCCTAAACAACAATACTCCTCTCGTCTCTCTCACACACAAGAGCGAAAGCACGTGGTGTAGCGCGCGATGCACATGATGGCCGGCACAACCCGTGGCAACTAGACAACACTGCTATTGTGACAGTAATTGGAGTGTCTAAGATACGAGACCTCTCTATCTCTGATGTCTTTAGGGGAGAGTAGATAGAATTTGAGATATCTCTAAAAAATGTATTAGGAAAATGAGATCATATAGGAGGTCTGGTGAAGATGCTTTAAGATACAAAATGTATTTAATATGGGTATATAAATGAATAATATAAGATATAAGCACCTCTATTAACCTCTCCTTTGATATATGTAGGAGTAAAATCATGCCTAGAACATCAGGCTTTTAAAGAATGTTGGAGGATATAGCCTTGCAAAACTTATAGTACAAATTTTTAAGTAGTAGGGATGATAACAGAGTATTGTTTAGATCCATGAACTATTAGCTGGTTTGTTTGACTAGTAGGATATTCCCTCCGCTGCAAATTATACGACATTTTGGCTTTTCTAGTTTGCTGCTATACACTTAGATATACACTATGTTTAGAAAAATGCATAATAAATCTAACACATATGTAGAATAGTCAAAACGACATATAATTTTTTGCATGGAGCAAGTAGTTGTTAGTTGGCATTTAGCTAATGAAGATTTGTTAAACTATTAGCTGGACCCATTTAGCTAGATCAAATAAGCCAATGATTAGCAGCTATAATTACTAGCTCCATGGATACAAACAGACCCTTATCGACAGCTATGTGGCCACTAGAACGCATTTGTACGCTAGTTATTATTTTTTTTCTTCTGTTACCATTATTTATTTCCATTATTTCGATGCCCACTAGGTGGTATATATATCACCACGAGTCCATGACCATGGTAGGCAAAATGCACCTCCCAATGCAATGCAAGCAGCTTGCAGTGGTTTCAAGTGCATGCACAAGGCACAGCCGTCAGCAGCGTCACAACACAATGCAAGCAAAGGTGATTCTAGGGACTTTTGTTTGCTTCAGAGTTGAGACAGAGTTGAGGACCAATACAATCCAATCAACTCGAGTTCTGGACGATGAAACAAAGGCATCATTTTCTCGATATAGCAAGGCTTCGAACTCATCGCCGGCCCCTGTGGAATTCCGTGTTTTGCATGTGGAAAACAGAAATTCCTCCGCCTTTACCGTCATGTGTCAATTTCTAAATCATGCATGACGTACACCTAATCCCCAGTTAGGATGCATTGCATGCTACTTTCCGTCTGGATGCATGCGGCCAGATTCATCATTTGCATGCAATTGCAAATAAATAAAATTAAATCGTAATATATATATTTAAAGAGTAAATTTGTTGTGGAGAAAACCGGCCCAAGCTATCCACATCACCCTAATTATTTTTGACCGTCCGATCCTCGATCCAACGGTTCTCCTTCCTCCTCCGCATCATATATATATATACCGGCTTCCAAACCTAACCCTACCCTTTCCCTCACTCTCCCAGCCAGCGGCCGCCTCCCTCTCCTCCTCTCTCCCTCTCTGCGTGGCTGGCGGCGCTGAAGCGGCGAAGCGCGGCCGCGGCGGCGCGGCTTCGGCGCGGCCCGGCCAAGGCTTCAGCGGCAGGCGGCGCTGCCAGCGCTGATCTTGGCGGCCAGGCGACGCCGCAGCTTGGCTGGCGCTGGCGCCGACGGGCGACGGCGCGGGCAGCGCGGCGGCGCGACCGGCGCTGGCGCGGGCGTGGGCGCCCCCGGGCGGTGCAGGTGGCCATTCTAGCTTGCTTCTCCACTCCTTCACTCATCGGGGTCTAGAATCGATCTGTGTTGGTCAGCGTTTTTGGGTGGGGTTCATCCTGGACATCCATGACCGGATCCAGAGATTCTATGGCCGGGTCCATTCGTTTCCCCACCGGATCTGCCCACGTCGAGAGTATAGTTCAGGCGTCAAGAGTATTAGATATATCTTGACTTTGGTTCTTGCACCAGCCTTTAGTGATTTATGATGACGATATTTGGTGATTGCTGGGCTTAGAAGAGGAGATGGTTGTGGTATTTCTGATTTGGATATATGGATTTAGTGTGTGGAGTAGGACGTGATGATTTCTGATTGTTTAAATCTGGATTTGTGATGACAGATTTTGTTTAAAATTACGGCTCTGATGAGTTATGAGGACAGTGCAAGATGTGTGCTTCTTAGATGCTTCTTAGCTACTACAATTTGGAAGCTCGTAGCTCTACTTTATATGGTATGATTACATTTCTTCTACCAATACTCCAGTCATTTTTCTCTTGATTCGCATTGTATATGGTTGTGGTCCGGTCATTTTTCTCTTGATTACATTTCTCTTGATTTTCACAAAGTGGGTGGCGGTATTGCCGGCCAAGGAGCGGCGGCGGTGTGGTGATGTGCCGGTAATGACTTGGTTCAGCTAGGTTCCGATGTTCCTTCCTGTTTGACTCATTAAAAAAAATATTTACATTTCCCTGCGTACAGGTCAGTTTGATCCATTGGTTCACATGAGTGCTACTGCAAAGCATAGTTCGGGTTTTTGTTCCTACGGCACAAGATTTGCATATGTATCTCTTCCAGGAGCGTTAAGACACTAGACAAAGCTACTTGATGATGCATTCTCTTTCTATTCCTGTGGCATGGCATTGACTTGGATCGAACTGACTTGCGTTTCTTATGGTGTTTTAGGTAGTTCAAGGCGTCTGGTGAGACATGCATGCTTACCAAGGTGCTCCATATTACCACCATGAAGTAATGGAGCTCAAGATCAAGCCTCCTGGGTTGATGGGTATTTTCACACACTAAGCTTGTTCTGTTGAGAAGTTTTTTTTTCGTTCTGATTATTTGATTTTGTATTCAATAGTGTCTTCGGTCAGTATTTGCTAAGCATTTGAGATTGACAAATGCAATTCCCATATATTTACGACAATGAGAGCCATGTTCAAGAGTAAACATTAGCTAAAGTTGCATTTGATTTCCTGATGTGTCGATTAAAAATGCAGTACTTGGCTCAATGGAAATTTATATTCAGTTTAGACAATGGGCATGCGTTTTATAAATCGGTAAAATCATATATGCTTCGGTATGCTACAGCTTTCGTTTGTACATATTGTTTCCATGATTCTGCACATCCCCAATGGTACTATCAATTCCCTTGGGGTCTTTTCAGAAAAATCAATGTAATATTTGGAAACATATATGATTGTTTTACTTATTTTAAAAATCATTGTCTCGGTTGATGCTCATAAAAGCAATGACATGAGTACCTTGGAAATAGCACAACAAAAAATGAATCTAGGCTTTGCTTGTTGGGTTGGCTTATATTTAAATGACATTTTATCTGCCTTTCTCAAATTAGTACATGGTTTAGAGATCCATCAGATGAGATCATACCTGCATAATGACATTTTATCTCGCCTTCCTCCCTGCCCACGCACTTCCTCCCGCCTCAAAGCGCCCTTATTCTTGCCGTGGTGGCGTCTCGGTCCCAGCGCCACTATCGTACCGCCCTAGCTTTGTGCAATGGAACAAGAACAACGTTCAAAGGAGTCGATGTCCACCAACAAATTCAGAAGTACATGTACAGGAGGCCCATCGTTTATCGAGCAAATTTTCACTGTTTTAGACTTTCAATCAATAGTTTCTTATGTACTTACAATAGGATTATTGTTTGTTTGCAGAGATAGCTAGAATTTTCCATTTGGGAGTGCACGATTCATATAGAGAGGGGAGACGATATCTGCATATGCCCGATATGCTTTTGATTAATATCGGTTAGTTCCATCCATTCTTTGCTAGGAGTGCACGACTGCACATAGAGAGGGAGACTGATATCTGCATGCCTGATATGCTTTTGATTAATATCAGTTAGTTCCATCCATTCTTTGCTGTTCATGTCTCTTATCATTTATCTGTTCACAGAGCAAGCAGAGATGCTTAAAATAGAGCACCCCCCATTTGTCTCCAACAGTTTGCAGATTGCAGCCAGCCCTTGTGTATATATGATCGATTGTGTCTTGGTCATTACTTGGTGTTTGCCGTAGCTGAATTAACATACTACTCTTTTCATCGACTATGTGTCTTGGTAGAAAGAGAGATGAAATCTAGGATGCACATACTTCTCCATCTGCAACTGTCTAACAAGAACAAGAGAGGCATGTACTAAACCGAGAATTGATATTGTTGCTCATCTACCATTGCAGCGCTATATTAATCCGAACCTTCAAAGAATCCCGGGCTAATGAGCAAGGATGCTCCCTCTTTTTCGATCTGCTTTGAGGAGGAACCGCATTGACTCAATATTGTTCATTGGAGACTTCATAGGGACCTAGAGGCCTAGAGGGCCTAGGCTGGGAGATGCTTTGAGAACCGTCTTCGATTCGGTTGTCCCGATCAAGATTTTCTATGATGTTTATCGGTTTTAGAATTTCATGTATTCCTATGGATGTGTATTGTTTTGAACCATCATAGTGAGCGGTATTAATGTGATGTGCCATCTAATTCTTGTACTATGTTGTTGCTAATTAATGGATCATTTAACATTAATGGAAACAGGTTATTATACTGATTTTGTTGTTTGCAAATTCAAAGACCATCATAATGTTGTTGACAATTTATTCGTGCCATTTAGTTAATCATCTCAGATTCTCAGTTCTGTTTAGTTAATTTCAGTTCTGAACCTGGGACTATCGTATCTAAACCTGAGCCTATTGTACAACCTGAGACTATGATCCTTAACTGGAACTTTGCAGTGACATGTTCTGTCTCTGTTCATTTCGATCCTTATCTGGAACTTTGCAGTGACATGTGAATGTGTATGATGCTGCTCGTTTTCTTATAATTTTACTCAGTCACATAGTTGACATGGCATAGAACATGTCATATTTATTCTTTATCGGTATTATTCTATTTCCCACATAGAACTGTGGCCACTACCTGCGCGCATGGGCGCGCACCAATCACTAGTATATATATATATACGCACATCAGTAGGATCGATCGGAGTAATGTGCAAGACGGACGGACGGATGAATGCTTTCCGTGTGAAATGAGCTAGCAGCAGATGGCATTTCGAAATTAAATGACTAAATTTCTTTGAATATAGAAGGAGGAACGCAGCAGAGCGGCGCACGCACGCACCTTGCTGGGGATTCTCCGGCGGTACAAGGCGGAGGTCTCCGGCGGCTCGGAGCCGTTGAAGGCCGGGTCAGACGTTGTAGATGCCGCGGTGGCCGTGGAAGAATTTCTCCCACAGCGGCGCCATGGGCAGGTCCCGTCCCAGCGCGTGAGGAACAGGAACGCCACCCTGGGCGCCGACGCCGCACGGGCCATCAGCTCCTCGTCGTCTTCGTCGGCGGCGGCTATACTAGCAGCCGAAGCCGCCGCTGGTGGTCTCTTCTCGCCGCCAATACCAGGCACCGGCGCCGGCGGCGGGACAGTAGTAATGCCCGCCGCCAGAGGAACCGGCGGTGGTGGTGTCATGTCCGTGCCCGTGCCCGTGCCCGTAGCCGGCGTGTCCGACGTCCGAGACCGGCGGCGCCTGCTTGTTTGGGCTGCGAATTCGAACGCGCTGCCGCCGGCGATCCTGGACGGCGTTCCGGGTGTCGGACGGCGGCAAGAAGAGGCCGAGCGCTCCTCCTCTTCCTCCCCGGAGCGCCACGGCGGACGAGGAGGAGGTCATGAGGGACGCGGTGGCGATGACGCCGAGCGCGGCGCAGAGCAGGAGCTTGGTCCTGACGGGCCACGGCGGCGCTGATGAAGCGGCCATGGGCAACACATGCTGCAGCTGCTGCTTAAGGTTCTTGGTCGTAGTGACTCATGGACGACTAGAGGCGTTGGGGTTGGGGCTCCGTGATGACAGTGCGTCGTCACTAGTTTGGCTCGCGGCGGTTCCTGTGCTGGGAGACGAAGAGGTCTGCTGGGGCTAGCTGGCCTGGGGAGCCGCACCGGAATGCCAACCCAACCCAACCGGTGAGGGCCGGGCGGCAACTGATGAGTCGCGGGCTGGGCTGGGCTGGGGTGGGTATATGTATCGGTCGGTGTACACGGTGTCCAGTAGCACGCGCACACGTAACGTAATACTACAACTCCCGTCAAATAGTACTAGACTGGAGTAATCAATTTTAATTTAGATTTGAGTAGGAGCAGCAGCAGGCAGCAGGGCACCTCCCTGCCTCGTTCGTTGAACAAGGTTCCGGGGCTGATTGACAATTACCCCCCTATAAGCCACCGGAGAACCCATCATCGTCCCGTGATGAGCCACGTTCGTCGTCGGCATCATCAGATGATGGGTTCATCAGATCTGATGATGGCTTCTCCTTGGTAGTTGACAATTATCCCCCGCGCCATCTGATGCGGTGACAATTAATTTAAGAAGAAGAAGAAGCCGGAGGAGGAGTAGAGGAACAGGCGACGGCGGAAGAGGAAGACAGCGACGACGATGACAGGCCTATAACTAAGCATGCCACGTGCACGCACCCTAGTTCATCCAGGCTCCACCTCCACTGCGCCGGCGTCCATGCCGACAGCAGCACCGGCACGACCAGAACCGTCACCACCACCACCGTCGTCGTCGTCTTCGTCTTCCTCAGATAGTTCCTCGCTGATCAGGAACGTGACGGTGGACAATTCCTCTGCGTTTGATTGTGGCATCTGCTATCTCCCACTCAAGTCTCCCATCTTCCAGTGCACCGTCGGGCACGTGGTGTGCTCACCGTGCCACGACAAGCTTTGCCAGGCAACCAGCTGCCATGTCTGCCGCGTCCCGATCCCTGACGGCTACTTTCGGTGCAACGCCATGGAGCAGGTGGTGGACTCGATCCGCGTCCCGTGCCCGCACGCCGCCCACGGCTGCGCCGTCAAGCCGGCGTACCATGAACGCGACGACCACGCCCGGACGTGCGCGCACAAGCCGTGCCAGTGCCCGGCTGAGGGCTGTGGCTTCGCTGGCTCCGTGCAGACGACGCTCTTGGGGCACTTCGCCGTCGTGCACGGCTGGCCCTGCAGCCCAGGAGTACCGGGGCCAGGGACTTGGACGTCCGCCTTCGCAAGGGCTTCAACGTCGTCATCGCGAGGGGCGAGCACGAGCAGTACATGTTGGTGCTGAAGGTGGAGCAGCAGGCGCCGGTCTGCAACGCCATCACTGCGTTCTGCATCCACCCTAGCCACACCGGCATAGTCACAGTGGGGCTCTCCTACTATCGGCGGTGGCGGCGGGACTCCGGCTTGTTCATCTCCAAATACCTACAGTCGTCGGAGCTCGACGTCGTGTGCACAGACCTCTCCAATGGGATGCCTGGTCCCAGCAGCTGCTTCCGTTGCTCGTGCCCAGGTGGTCTGCCACTCCAGGAGGCGAAGATGGCGGTGATATCAGCGTCACGGTCAACTACATCCGACGCGACATAGGTTCTATTTTCTCGGTTTGTTCTACATAAGGCTCTTGCTAGCAAGCGTGTCTTTTCTATGTGGTGAACGAAAAATTGTATAATGGATTATTACTGTTGAACACCATTATGTTTGAATTCATATGTTCGAGATTTTCCACTTGAAATCTATGCTAGCTATTGGTTTGCCATTATATTAAACCAAGTAATGTAAACTAAAGAAGACGGTGCACTACCGAATCCCGTTCTTTGCCGAGTTGAATTTATCGAACACTCAACTAGGATCGTCTTTGCCGAGTGCCAAATCAAAAACACATGGAAAAAAAACACTTTCGGCCCGAGTGTTCGGCAAATACCTCTTCGCCGAGTGTTTTTTTCTGTCACACAGCAAAATGCGTCTTTGCCGATTGCCTGTTTGTTGGCACTTGGCAAAGAGACATTTTGCCGTATGTCTTTCTTTTGGCACTTTCGGCAAATTATTTTTTCAAAGCACTTTATTTTGAGGACCTAAACGAGTTCAAATGAAAAAAGTTTTGAACTACAAAGTTACATACCTTCTCAAGATCTATGAAGTTTATTATGGTCATTTCTTCAGTTGATAAAGCATTAGTAACGTTGTTCACAAAATCTACATCTCTCGTATCCTCTCATAGTTTTACGGAACTACAAGAGAGATTAATCATATATACCAACAATGTTACTAATGCTTTGTTAAATAAATAAATGACCAAAATAAACTTTTAGATCTAAAAATCTTTGAACCTTTGTAGTTGAAATTTTTTTATTTTGATGTCATCTTGTGATGCAAAAACTACGTTTGAATCTCTCAAATTTAAAATTCAAATTTTGTAAACTACCTCGGATGGAGAAACTCTCTAAATAAAAATTGTAGATCTCGAAAAGTTATAAAACTTTGTAGTTGTCAACTTTTAATTTAAATTCGTTTAGGGCCTCAAACAATCAATTTACTATCGGTTTTGTATAATATATACATGGTGAATAAAGATGAAATTTAAATACAAAAGATAGTGTAGTGCCGTGGTAGAGAGGAGTGACGTGCGTCGTGCGGGAGAGTGGTCTCAGGTTCAAATCCGGTTGGCCACGTTAGCCGTGGACTTTGCACGAAAAAATACCACGATTTCCTATATTTGTTGGGGTTTTTTTTTTCAATTTTTGTTGGGTTTTTTTTTTCCGATGTTAACTTTGCGGAGTGTTTTCTTTGCTGAGTGCCCAACAAAAGTCACTCGATAAAGAGGCCATGCCGAGTGCGCTTTGTCGCTGAGTGTTCCTTGCACAAGGCAAAGCTATGAAAATCCGGTAGTGGTGGTGGCAACATAAGTATATTCCCATGGGTTCGTGTTGACCCAAAATCACTATTCGACAAGCTGTAATGTTGGATCTGTCAGCGCACACAGCCAAAGAACCCGCATCCCTAGAGCCAAGAAAAGAAGCAGCGATGGGTCGCAGGACGCCTTTGGGTTAGTATAATATTAGGTTGTAGGGCCGGTCTCAATGGCAAGTTTCATGTCCAAGTTTCTAAGAGATGAAACTTTGACATGAAATGGATCTCTCTCACTGTGCAAAAGTTTCATGGCCAGCAGGTTTCACTTCCTATTTTACTATTTTGCGGGTCCCGCTTTCCTTATCTTCTCTCTTCCCGCATGAGGGCGAGTAGGGCAGAGCGGCGACAGAAGCAACCTTGCTCGCCTTGGGCGGGCTGGGCTCGCGGCGGAGATGGCCCCGACCCGTATGGCGCTCGCCAGCGCGGCCTCGCCCCTATCTCCGCTCCGCATGGCGCTCACACCGCGGCCTCCCTCGCGCCCGTGGCGGCGGAGGCGGCTCCGCCCCGCCCGGCGGTCTCGCCCCGCGGGCGGATGCGGCGCACCGTGTGCCCGACTCTCCGCACGGCGCCGCCCGCCCGGATCCACTCAGCCTCACCCGCATCCATGGCCGGCGAAGGAGGCGCTAGACCGCTCTGCTCCGGCTTCTCTCGGCCGCGACCGGTGGCCTCTCCCGTGGAGGCATCACCTCCCGTCTTGCGCGCCCGTGGCGGGAGGATGAAATGCTTCCCTTTCAGTGCGAGTTTCATGCGGTATGAAACGATTCCCTTCTCTCTCTCCTCCCTATTTCATGCAAAGATTCCCTTTCGGCTGATGTGGCGCCGTACTTAGTGTACATGACACTCCCATGAAATCTCAATTGAGACTGGCCTAAGCCGGCTAAATGTTGACGCAGATGAGAGAAAGAGAGAAGAGAGTAGAAGTGAGCCTTGAGCACAAGAACGAAGAAATTCTGTGAGAGACAAGTTGGCTCTATTTTAATTGTGAAGAGCTAACTATTATATGGGTGGGCTAATAGGCGATGCCATGGTGCAGATAAAAAGGTTATGGGTGACGTGCTGGGGGTCGCATCTCTTAGTACAGTAGTCGGTGAGCAAGATGGTCATGCGGGAGATAATCGTCTACTCTAGTAAATGTGGAGAATACGAGACGAAACTCGTTGAGACTGGCCTAAGATGTTCATCTGCCTTCCTCTAGAGCCCCTTCTACGTGCCGAGCACACCGCAGCGAAATGCTCCTTGAATCCCTATGAAAATTATTATTTTAAAAACTATATCTAGAAACTATGCATGGAGTAAGAGAAAAAAAAATTAAATAACAATTTGAATTGCTTACAAAAAAACGATAATTTGAATCAGGAACAAATGTGAATCAGAAAATGTTTTATTAATTTGCAATGAAAACAGAGATACTCGTATCGTATACCAGTACCATTAGTGGTAAAGCATAGTTTGACCGACCAGTGAAAAGAAACGTGCCTTTATGAAACGAGCAACTCAACCGATTGTCTGGACTGTCACTCGTTGGTTGTCGTCACAGTGAGTTTAAATGAGTCTCACATATCGAAAGTCTTTTTTATTTGGAATCACATATCGGAAGTCGAAGAGACTCGCAAGGGGAGCTCACAAGCCACTACTCACATTTCGGAAGTCGAAGAGAGGATATATATGGGGAACGCGGAGAGGGAGCTCACAAGCCACTACTCACAATGGCGGCCTCTACCTGGAGGAAGAAGGTTCGTGTGACTCCACCCACGGTGCCACTGTGGCTGCGCCGGCGCCAAAGGTAACTTTTTTTTTCATTACGTTGATTATGGAAAGTAATTTTTTTCATGCCGTTGATAGAAGTACAAGTACATCGAGTGGAGTAAGAGAATGCCAAGAATTTATGACTTCCCGGAGGTGGAGGAGGAGTTCGAGGATTGGGGCGACGCCAGCGTTCTCGCACCGCCAGACGAGTGTGTTGGGCGTGCAGTGGCGAACGTGACGGTGGGCGATGTCGACGCCCTGGAGTGCGGCGTCTGCTTCCTCCCGCTCATGCCTCCCATCTTCCAGGTTCTTACATCGATCTATTCCAATCTGCAATACATGTTTTCTTACCGTTCCTTGAAGCAACTGAGATGGAATGTTATGAGAGGGATAAACCCATGCAGTGCGAAGTGGGGCATGTGGTGTGCTCGGCCTGCCGGGACAAACTGGAGGCCACCGGAAACGGCAACTGCCATGTCTGCCGCGCCGCCACGAGTGGCTACCGTCGGTGCTACGCCACGGAGCGCCTCGTGGACTGCCTCCACGTACCCTGCCCGTATGCGACTCACGGCTGTGACGCTACGCCTCTATACCACGGCCTGGAGAACCACCACCAGGTGTGTCCGCACGCGCCGTGCCACTGCCCTGGTGAGTCCTGCGGCTTTGTCGGCTCCACGGCTGCGCGCCTGGACCACTTCGCCGAGGCACACAATTGGCGGTACGCCGCCAAGCTCCGCCCCGGGAAAGCATTCAGCAACCTCCTCCACGTCGGCTTCAACTTCATCCTTCTCGATCTCGCGGACCAATACCGCGACGATGGTGAGCAAGCTACCGCCCCCGGCGGCAGTAACGTCTTCCCGTGGCGGCTGTTCCTGCTGAACGTGATGCAGGATCGGCTTGGCCTTGCAATCTCCATGATCTGCATCCATCCTCACGCCAAAGCCAAAGCCAGCGGTGTTGATCGGCTGCTGTGGATGTCCATGCGATGCGAGCTGACCTGCGCGGGATACGACGGGAGCTTGTCTTCGGAGTTCAAAATAGTGTGCACGGACCTCTCCAGTGGGCTGCCCAGCCCTGACGGTTGCGCCCAGTTCGTCTTGCCCAATGCAGTTCTGGGAGACCACGACAAGGATCATATCACGGTCAAAAGTCCGCATCGTCATCAGCTAGATCAAAGAACCGCTTTGTGTGTGCACGCAAGGATTGATTGAACTCAAACCAGTTGTAAGGTGGACAAGGCATGCTTTTCAGTTAGTCGTCTAATGGCTTGCTTTTGGATAATTTAGATTCCTCATTTAACATTTTCGGACTTGCTCAATTTGGGTACTTCGTTGGATGACAACCAAACATTAGTTCAAATTCTTGAAGCTTCCGTACCTTTGTGTTCTCTGTGTGCTTTACTCCTTCATTATATCGTTTCTCTTTCCTGAGTTATATGTGTGTTTCTTGTTCATAAGTAAACCATGATCCAAAATAGGGCCAGAGCACACCAAGAGAAGCCTATGATTTCTTCTATGTTTTGGCTTTGTTTATGATGAGCTATCTATATATTCATAATAAACACAGTTTGCAAGCATCATAAACTTTTTTTATCTTATACTCTTATAAAGCAAAACTCCACTACTCGTTTCTCTCAACATGCGGACTGTCCAACTAGGCGATCCATTATCACACACTCAAAATTTTTCTTATACTCTTATAAAGAAAAACCCCACTACATATTTCTCTCAACATGCAAGTTGTTCAACTAGCCAATTCACTATCACACACAATTAAAATCCACTAGCCCCTCAATTGTAATATCCACGTCAATAAGACACCTATTTCTCTTAACATGCAGGTTGTCCAACTAGACAATGCACTATTACACAATTAAAATCCACTAGCCCGTACAATTGTAATGTCCACGTCAGAAGACACATAAGTATGTTGTTGTCCAAGTTGCCACACGATTCACACAAATCCGCAATTCCCGCAGCAATTGCGTGGGCTATGCTTCTAGCTATATCGACTACACCTATGTAGAGAACCCCCACTAAGGAGTTCTCTTGACATGCAAGTATGCCACTTCAGCAGCCCCACTAAGACCATGACATCCAGTGACGGGCCCCACCGTTTAAACTAACTAAAAAATATTATAACTCACAAACCAAAAAAAAAAAATTAAATTTTGATTACACCATTGAATTTCTTTTAATAAATCCTTCAAAATAAGATCTCATATGAATATATTTCGATAAAATTACAGGTGGACCCCACTAATGGTAGTTGGTATAGAGTAAAGTAAAAATAAAAAAAGAGAACGAAAAAAAGGAAAAAAAAGAAAGAAAAAGAATAGGAGGGTGATAGTAATATTCTAACTCATAGATTTCTCCTTCATACCCGCGACAACTAGCGGGGAATCCATCTAGTATTGAAAGAAAGGGTATCCGCAAAACTTTTGGCAAATACTTTTGGAGCAAAAAACCAATTAAACACACCCCTAAAATTCACCGTGTTTGGTTCGTTAGAGCTAAATCTTGTTTATCATTTACCATCTTACTTGTAGATGACAAGTATGTCTAAAAAATATGTATCTACACCTCTTGAACCAAGAAATATGTTGCTTCGCCATCCTCAACTCAACTTCCTTGCTATCTTTAATTTGTGATAAACACCACCATACACTACTGCAGAATTGATTTTACAAGACATGGCCCAAACATTAACCGTGGCGGGTTGCCCGCCACGGTTAATGCCCCTATTAATGACCGCGGCATCGGTGACGTCGGGCAACTCGGTGCGGTGCTTGGAGAAGCGCCGGATGTAGTCACGAGGGTCTCGCCGTGCTTCGCCAATGTACTCCATAGGTCCTAGGAGTTACCGGGGCGCATGTACATGCCCTGGAAATTTCCATCGAAGATCCTAACGAGGTCGGGGCCGTCGTGGATCCGCACGGCGAGAGATGCTCGAGCCAGGCTCGGGCCGAAGCGGGGACAGAAGAGTGGCAAAGCTGCGGATGATCGGGTTCGGTCATCGCCTCACGCCCCTACGACAAGCTAGGGCGGTAGTCGGCGAGCTGTCTGGGGCCGCTTCCCTATAGTACTTGGTCACGCTGACCGCCGCCGGTGCGTGGGGAACGGAGCCCTGCGGATGGCCTTGCTGAAAACCACGGGGCCCGGAGGCTCGGGCGAGGGGGCTGCGATCCTCACTGCTGTCGTAGCGGCCGCCACACCGGGGGTGGTAGCCGTGTGTGCCGCACCGTCGCCCTTGTGGTGGCGGTGTTCGTTGTCCCGTGGTCCGCGCTTGTCGCCGAGGCGCCTTCACCGGGAGAGCCTTGTTCCCGGCGACTCGGGTGGACCGAGGCCTCTCGCTCTTGGCGGGGGGGCGCGCGGCGCCGCTCAAAACTGGCTCATGCCGCCGAGAGGCAGACCTCTCGGGCTTGCTGGACCGCCACACACTCAAGCAGCCCCGGACCTCGTCATGAACCCTTAAGCCCCACGGGAGTTGAAGGCTCGAGCATTGATCGGTGGAGAATCGCTGCTGCGGCAACGCTCGCTTGCCCCCGTTGACGATCGGGGTTGATCGGCCCCAGCGTCCTTGTTGATGCGGTTGTAGACGTCCCGAGCCCTCTCACGCGCTCTACCGCCATGGCCCGGGCGACCCTCTCCTCGCCGAGGGCTTGCTGGAGTTGGCGGAGCGATCTCCGTAACTCATCGAGCTTGGCCTGGCTTCGCGGTTATTCAAGTTCCGCGGCTCGCACCCGGCGGCCGCTACCAAGGCCACCAGGCGCCAACGCGATGAGCTGAAGCCGGTGTTGCGGCATCACGCGCCCGCGGCGTCGTCGTTGTCACCCCGGTCGTCATCGACCACGACCTCGACGCGGAAGCACTCCCGGGTTGGGTCGTAGTCGCCGCCGCCGTCGAGCCGGGCGCTCGGTGAGGCGGTAGTCCCATGTGGTCATGAGCCGCCGCGTGGAGTCGGCTTGAGTTGAGTCCGGAGAAATCCCAATGACCTCCGCGATCGGAATCCTCCGAAGAGGCCGTAAACGCAGAGGCCGACGAGGTGATGAGCGTGTCGAGAGCACCTGCGGTGATGCCCGGGGAGATGCATAGGCACCTAGGTTAGTGCCTACCGCGGAGGCGCGCACCCCTACGGCGGGGTTGTGCCCGAAAGGAAATACAGACGGCGTCGCCGCCCTGCCTTGGGCCGAAGAAGTTGATCCCGCGGGAGGTGGCTCTGCCGTGCTGGTCGATGGTACGTCATGCGCCAGCGGCGCCTTTCCCTGTCGAGGTCGAGGTCGCAGACATGTTCCCGACGAGGGACCCGGCATTGGCAACCGGGCCAGTGATGTTATCGAGGCGCATGGCGTCCGTCGTGGTGGAAGAGGGGCCCGTCCGCCCCTTCCTCGCCCGGCGGGAGCGACGGGTGTGACATCGTGGGGGCCTTCCCCTGACCAGGGAAGATGTGTCATTGTCACCGCCCGGAGCTCTGGGTGGGAGGAGGACCATGTCGTAGTCACGGCCGAGTGACATGAACTCCAGGCTCCCGAAACAGATTACCGTAGCCAATGGCAACGGAGGGACGGGATGTTCATCGCTAGCCATCCAGAACCTTCTGGGATGATGATTGACGCGCAGCTCCCCTACCTGGCGTGTCAACTGTCGGTGTTTTGATCCGGGGACCTAACCAACTAGTGAACTAGTGCTACGCATCCCTATCCTGGATGGTGATGCAAGAAGAACACAAAGGATTTATACTGGTTCGGGCCAAGGAATGCCCTACGTCTAGTGGGGGGAGGAGTCTTTGTATTATCTTGCACCGGGGTGCTCGTAGTAGGGGTTTACAAGCAGGCGAGAGAGGGAGCGTGTCCCAAGTCTCTGTGAAGTGGGGTGGAACTGATTGAGGCGAGTGCCAATATCGTGTGAAGTCAAACTCTGAGTGTGCATGACCTGCCTATTGCTACCCCGGGCTCCCCCTTTTATAGGCGTCAAGCCACCGGTTACATGTTGATCTACGTGATGGGAGAGCCCATGTCTGAGCCCTGTAGCCTTTCCATGTAGCGACGTAGTGGAGGTGTAGTTGTTGTACTTCCTGTCCTCGGATGACGTAGAGGAGGACGTCTACTCCCGTTGGCGACATGGCTGTCACGTGAGATGTACCGAAGTCCCTGTAGCTTATACTTGGTAGAGGTCCGGTGTTGGGTTCTAACTTTGATTTTCTAAACTTTCGTCCCAAACTTTGAAGTTGCAGGACAGTTTCAGATAAAACTCGCAGGAGTCAAAAAAGAATATCAATATTGGCTTCGCAAAGAAACAGAACGTCGATTCAGGAATTCACGAACGGCCCGCGAAGGAGATTAAGATGGCTTCGCAAGTTTCGGCTTCGCAATAAGAATCCTGCAATGTCAGCCGGAATCGGGGGTGCCAGGGGCATTTAATGCGCAGCGATCCTTTTGTCGGGCCACTCGGCCGAGGCGGAGCGCTTGAGGGCCGAGCTCCCCTCCAGGCGAGTCGGAACCACTTCGTGCCCGGCGGGCTCGGGCGACCGGAGTTCGCTTGCCCAGGTCGAGGTAGCCTCGGGCGGTCGTAAATCTTTGATGGGCCAGTAGAACCTCGGGAGACTAGGCGACGCCGGTCTTTGTACCTTGCATTATTAGGGGCAAGCTTCATTGTAAGCAAGGTGCTTTGGGTGCCCCTAATTATGGTACCCGGCAAGAAGGATGCGGGGGGAAGGGAGATGGGTCGGCGGCATGGTCCTCCTGGTATATTTGACATGAGCCCAACAGCCACGTTGGCTTGCCAGGCTGGACAAAACCGCTCTAGAAAGCCGGTTTGGATGCAAATGAACCATTTAGCAAGTTAAAGGACCCCTAAATCAGGTTTTGTCAGTTCATGAACCTAGATGAGACTTTAGACAAGTTCAAGGAACTACAATGAATTTTACTCTCGTAGCAAAATCCATAACTATTAACACCTGACATGGAACCCATCCTTATGGATACATGGCTGTTGCTCTCACTGTCCGCATAAACAGTGTTGGATTGAAGACGCGGCCGCTGCAGCTCCTTCAATTCTCCACTCATCAACAGTGCCCCCGCGTACTACTCCTAGCTCAAAGAGAGTGGAGAGTGAGAAAGAAGCGAGAGTGAGAAAGAAGCGGAGAGAGCGAGGAAGGGCCATGGCGGCTTTGCAGGAGTCTACGAAGCCAAAGCGAGCAGGAAGGGGAGTGGGAGGTGAACCGAAGCAAAAGCGGGCAAGATCCCTCGTCGTCGACGCCAGCGGCGGAGGAGGCTCCTCTGCTCCTGCAACAGCGCCGGCGTCAGCGTCAGCGTCAGCGTCAGCGCGCTCACCACCCAGAGGGCGCTGCGGCGTCGTTGGTGGACGTGACGGTGGAGGACGCCGACGCCCTCGACTGCGTCGTGTGCTTCCTCCCACTGAAGCCCCCAATCTTCCAGGTATTGAGCACGAGCACAGCCTCTGCCCAAAAACCCTCTTTCCTGTGCTTCTTCTGAATCCAATGTTCCTTTGTATCTGCACAAATGACTGCCTGTGTTATTTCTCCCAAAATGTGTCATTTGTCTCATTTCAGTGACAAGGATAGAATTAAATCCAGCATGAAGGTGAATATGACTACATAATAATGGTCTATAAAACATAAATTACATAAAACTTACTTGGGCAGGACTTCTCCCCCATTTTGAATTGAAGCAGTACTGGTCCAATCCTAAACCAGTGTCATTTTCTCACCTCAAAAGTGTCCCCTTGTACTCATATATGACAAGTAAAATGCTTTTTTTTTTTTGGGGTTCAAAGTTAATTTCACGGCAGATGAGAGCTCAAATTGCCACATTGAATCCTTAAAATCTCGTGCTAGCTTCACATTTTTTGTCTCCAACAATAAAACATTGGGGACAAATTAAACCATACTTGACCGTGTCTGTATTGAATCTTCACCATAAGCTTCTGGTAATTATATTTGTTTAGGGTTTGCTAAATTTTATTGGGATTAGCTGGCCCCCATAAAGACATCATGTACCTTCCCTCTCTTCCTCCATTGTCTGATGATTTGTGTTGAAACATAAGCAGCAGTAATAAAGAGTAAAGGTCATCTTATTGTGTTGCAAACCCTTATTGACTTACATGAGGTCTAATATCCCATTCCGGCACCTCGCTCGAGTACCAAGGGTGCCCCTTTAGAAGGTCTGAAATCTAGATGACCCACGAAATTGGTAGCTTTTAAGTTTTTTTCCCCAGAGAAAAGGCTCTGCTGAAAGTTATAAGATTTTTTTAAAAAAATATTTCGATCAGGATCTCATTATTCTGAAACCACGACACCTTAGGATGTCATGTGTGTTAGCAATAATCCTTGTGTTAGTATTTGTATTGTACTAGATGTCTCTAGGACCTTGTTTACTTAGCTATTAAGTTATATAGGTAGCTGTTGACAGCTGTTAGTAGTAGCAAATCTGATTTTTTGTTTCAGCCGTAAACAGCAAGTAGGAGTAATCAATTTGGATTTGAACTTTAGCTTAGGTCGGTTACTGTAGCGGTACTGTAGCATCGACTTTAAACCTCTATAAATAGACATGTACCCATCTATGTAAATGTAAGCTTTAGTTTTTCAGTAATATACACTGTTAGCTTCCTTGCCCTCTATTCTTCACCTTTGCTCATCCTATAGCTGTTGCCACATCTAACAATGTGACATTGCTATCTCTTATAAATTTTGATTTCTTCCTGTTTTGCATGAAACTGGTTTGATTTCCAAACACCATATGATCGGGTGACCAATTCCACATTGAGGTGAGAACCCTAGTTAGGATTTTCTAACTGAATTCAGCATACTAGTGGATCGATATTTTTTTATCCATCCCTTAAAAACAATGTTTTATCCTAGCATCATTTTGCACAATTCAGCTGGTGCAAATAATTCCTAGTTCATTCTGAAAACATTAAATTTCCCACTGTGGAAGTCATGAAACAAAGGCACTGCATCCCAGCATATGTCCGACTGATGCTTGGCTTTACAATTCCAACCATCTCTGTGTCTGTAGTCATACTCACCATCCGTAGTTTCTGCTGAAGTAAATGAACAGACATACTCCCTCCATCCTGTAATACAATGCATTCTAGCATTCAAAATTTGTCCTCACATATAATACATTCTAGAGGACAAAACCCAATTTTGCATTAAATACTTTCCATTTATCAACCAATCACCATTAATCACATTGATAATAGCAACTGATTAGGAAGTAAAATGAGGGTTCATGCGTCTTTTTATGTTCTCCCTTAATTTGTCATAAAATTCTTAGAATACAATTACAGGACAGAGGGAGTATCATCCTCCTCAACAGATTGCCTATCCAAAACAGGGCACCTCTAACTCTAAGAATCATCCTATGGTTATGGACTTGTGAGTTAGGAACCATTATGCCCTGTCCGATTCTGTTGACTAACATTCCAGATTCATAAGGAACCAAATCAATCTTCCTATTCTGATTCTGGCGGTGCAATTAAACAACTGCACTAGGGCAAACACAGGTGACACAGGCTTTCTTCCCAGCAGCCAACTTACATTAATATTGTTTTTGTATCTGATGAAGCATATGTAATTCTATTTTTCGTGCATCCAGGAGTAGGGCAACTGTATTTTGTTCTAACAATACATCCTGATACTTTTTGACCCTGCTGCAATATGCATATGCATATGTAATGGAATCAACACTGGTTCTCGGAAAAAAAAATGGAATCAACACTGTTTACAACATGGATGCTATAATATTTCTGACTATATTGTGTATATATTGGTCGATTCATGGATGACTTACCTTTTGATGTGTGCTGATGATTTATGCATATCACTAGTAACGAATTGATTTTCCGGCAGGGGCCATATCTTTTACGTGGCGGGCGCAACTTGAACCCGCCACGGAAAGATATGGCCCCCCGCCGACTTCGAGCCGCTCGTTTACGCGGGCGGGCGTTGCGGCGCCCGCCACGTAAAAGATGATCTTTGCGTGGCGGCGCCGCAACGCGCCCGCCACGTAAAAGATCTTAACCGTGGCGGGCGGGCGCGTTGCGCGCGCCACGCGGCCTGCTTTTTTTAGCGTGGCGGGCACGTTAGGGCGCCCGCCACGTAAAAGGCCGCAGCCTATAAATACCGGGCGGTCGCCCCTTCATCTTCTCCACGAACTTCCTCTTCCAACTCTTGGGGGGGGGGGGGAGGTTTTGACCCAAAACTGATAAAAACTTTGATTTGGGTGTTTTGGCTTTAATTTGGTGGAGGAGAAGACACTAATTGGTCGATTAATGCCTCTTTTGATCTTTCTTTTCCCTCTTTTTCATCCCCTCTCTAAATCTAGAGACACGTGAGGAGAGAGAAAACTGCCTTTTCTCTAGATCTAGATCTATGGTGGGACTTTTCTTTTTTTTTGGTGGAGGAGATAGAAAACTGTCTTTCTCTAGATCTAGATCTCTGGTGCAACTTCATCTTTTTTTTTGGTTTTGGAGGAGAGAGAAAACTGCCTTTCTCTAGATCTAGATTCTATGGTGGGACTTGTTCTCCTTTTTTTTTTTTTGGTTTGAGTATTATGTAACGGCACTAATTAAGCTTTTTGGAAGAGCAGGGGATCGATCGATGGAGAGGCACCGAGCCCACCGGATGTATGAGATGAAGAGGGTTGATGACGAATACTTTGATGAGGTGAAGAAGTTTGTTGCTCGAGCGAAGACGACACAAATGAGATAATTCAACGGGCCGATCATCCGTCCGCGCGCAAAATGCAAGAATCTGAAAGCGTTCTCGACACCGCCGTGCGATCTCACCTAATCATGCATGGCTTCGTCAGTGACTATTTGGTCCGACTTTTCACGGCGAAGAAGTTCCACCCTTCGATCCACCGGTACCGAGGCGGTCCCGGCCGATGCGTACTGAAAAAGTCCACCCGGCGTTCCAATTCCATCAGATTTGTTCGAAACCATCGGTGGACGTCGACGATGACGGCGATGACGGTGGTGGTGGTGGTGGAGGGACGGCGAGCAGGAGAATCCTATGACGCAGCCCGAGGATGTCCGGGTTTTTGAAGATTTGGTCAACCAACTTCGGTGAGGACGACATTATCCGTTTGGGTGCCCGAGATGGTTGGAAAACTTCAAACGGATGAAGCAGCAGCGATTGATCCTCTTTACAAAGACAACCGGAGGGTTGCACGGCGCTGAGTTTTACCCCCGAACTTGCTGATGTTGAAGTCTCGCCATGGCTGGTCCGACACTAGCTTCAATGAGCTAAGCAAAGGGCAAGACTCTCGACGCCGCCTACCCCGACTTTGCGGAGGAGCCCGTGAACGTTCGTTCGCGTGAGTACCGACGGAATGAACCCATTCGGTGACTGAAAGCAAACGCGCAAAGACGCGGGCGGTCGTCCTCACCATGTACAATCTACCTCCACATCTTTGTCAAAAGCGCGGGTATGTTTTGCTCACCATGCTCATTTTTCGGACGAAAATGCCCGGCAACGATATAGATGTGTTCCCGGAGCCGTTCATGGAGGAGATGGAGGTACTTGTTTGATGATGGGGTCGGCATGTTTGATGCGCACCGCAAGGAGAAGTTCACTCTTCGTGCCATCATCTTTGTCACCATCACCGATTACCCCGGCCTGTTTTCATTATCGGGGCAGATTAAAGGGAAGACCGCTGTGTAGCTTGCATTGAAGAAACCCGCTCCACTTACCGGAAGGGATCCAAAGAAAACCGTGTACATGGAACACGACGCTTCCTCTACAAAGAAGCATAGGTACGAGAGATCCAAAATGAATGTGTACTTTGACAACAAGGGCGAAGTCAAAACCTCGGCGGCACCGACTAGTTATGGTCCGAAGGTGTTTGACATGGTGAAGGACTTGGAGTGCGAGTTTGGAAGAAGAAGAAGAAGAAAGACGATGATAAGGAAGACGGCACCTCCAAGACAAAGAAGCGAAAGAGGGATAAACCGGAGGAAGGAGCGCCTCCAAACTCCTTTCAAGAAGAAGTCAATCTTCTTCAAGTATCTAAAGTAATCGGAAGATACCGCATACACCCCACGCGATCGATCGATGCACCTTGAGAAAAAATGTCTTTGAAAGCGAGATCGGTCTCCCCGATGGATATCAAGACCAAGACGAAGGATGGTGTGAAGTCACGCCGGGATCTTGCCGACATGGGCATCCGACCGAAATTCACGCTACACGGCTTCCGAACGGTAAAGTCGAACTCCAGTGCGCCTACAACCTAACGAGAGACGAAGTTGGCTATGTGTCGGTTGATGCGGGGTATCAAGGTACCGACGGGTTTCTCTTCCAACATCAAGAGTCCGGTATCCATGAAAGACCTCACAATGACGAACTTCAACGCCGCACGATGCTCACATCATGCCGACGGTGTTCCTTCCAATTGTGATCAAAGCCGTTCGTCCAAAATACGTGAAGATGGTGGTCACAAGGATTTCATACTTCTTTAACCAAATCAACCGTAAGGTAATTGCCAAAGCAGATCCGCCCGCTGAAAGAGAGTTCATCGCTGAAACAATGTGCCGATAGAGATGTGTTTCCCACCGCCGTTCTTAAACGACATTATGCCACACCCGATGATGCACATGGTTGATCGATTGAACAAATTTGGGACCCGTGTACCTACAGCGATGTGGACCACCGAGCAACTAATGTCTACCCCTCAATCGATTCAATCATAACCGCGCTTACCCGGAGGGCTCTATGATCGAGGCATACACAAGCCGAGGCCGTGGAACTGGTGTGTGAAGTACATAAAAGATGGGAGGGCTATTGGGCTTCCAAAGCATCAACATGAAGGAAGAACCTCGAGGATGGGGTGCGCGCGGGCCGAAAAAGCACGCACCGACATACATAGGGACAAAGTGCTAGACGCTCACTACAAAGATCCTTCATCAATTGGTGATCATGGATGATACGTGAAAAAGCACCTCAAAGAGCTCCACCGTGCAAGTAGCAAGCGCAAGAACCGTCCAATGATCGCGCAAGAGAAGGAACACAAGAGCACTTTCCTCCAAAGGTGGCTCCAAAAGCGAGTAACATTCCCCGTGAGATGATGCGAGATCGTGAAGAAGCTTGTGTCGGGGCCGCCCATGCAGGTCACCACGTGGCAAGGGTATGATGTCAACGGGTACAGGTTCCACACAAAAGAAAAGGACAAGAAGAGTGCATCACGTAATGGCGGTGTTCGATATGAGGGCAGGAACAGCGAGACAGGGGAGAAGATGACATGCTTCGCACAAGTCGAAGAAATATGGGAACTTGACTACGGCGGTAACCTACGTAACTGCTTTTCCGTTGCCCGATGGGTCAAGCCTTCGGCAGTTCTAGTGGACGATTTTGGGCTAACCACCGTGAACCTTCAAAGTGTCCGTACAAAGATGATCGATTGGGTGCTTGCATCGGATGTCGCCCAAGTAGCCTACTACATGAACGCTGAGAACATAAATAGACATATTGTCGTGGCGGGAAAGCAAATGGATCGTGGAGCCGATGGGGTCCGAGTCCCAAACATACAACAACTATGATGAGTTCAAGCTCTTTACTGATTTTCCAAAAAAGATGAAGGCACCGGAGGACGTAATCAATCCCGACAAGACTAAAATGATGCCATGGACCCGCCCCCGATGGCGAAGAAGAAGACCACCAATGCACCAAAGACCAAAATGATATGTAATTGCGGTTATTCTGATGTAAACAATAGTCCAAAATGATACAAATATCTCACACGAGTTTCAGAAAACTACATGGGAGAGACTAGTAATTTTTGAACTACACGCTTGTAACAATTTGTCGTATGCAAAAATGACCTATATATATATGAAATTTAGATCTTGATGAGTTATTAAGTTTCCGTGTTCATGACTTTTTAAGGTCGCCTAGTGCTTCAAAATGTCGTCCTAATGTGTAAAAAATTCAAATTTCATATTTCGAGGCGTGAAAAGTTGAAAAATGAAAAGTTCACACGTGGCGGGCATCATAACCATTTTACAACAATTTATAACAATTTATAACCATTTTATAACAATTTATAATAATTTATGACAATTTATAACAATTTATAACAATTTATAACAAATTATAAAAAATTTATAACCATTTTATAACAATTTATAACAATTTATAACCATTTTATATCAATTTATAAGAATACTTATCTCTTCTCGAAAATATTACACGCTTGGCGCATCCTTAAACGCCCGCCACGGATAATATTTTATATATAGGTAATTTTTGGACATGAAGATCTATATTTTTGGACATGAAGAAAAATTACCAATTTATAACCATTTTATATCAATCCTAACCATTTTATAACAATTTATAACAATTTATAACCATTTTATAACAATTTATAACAATTTATAACCATTTTATAATAATTTATTCTGAAAAACATTACACGCGGGCATCCTAACCCGCCCCGCCACTTTAAAAAAAACATTACACGCGGGCATCCTTACTCACCCGCCACGGTTAATGTTTTCCGTGGCGGGCATCCCATCGCGCCGCCACGCAAAAACGTGTGCGATATAAATACTCCGCCCATCCCTCGTGATTTTTCTAAGTCCTTCGAGCTCGTCCATTCGACCACGGCGGGCTGCCCACTTTTCCCCGCCGCCATCGTGCTCCTCCGCCGCCGCGTTGTGCTCGGCGTTCTCCGCCTCGGCGCGCCGCCGCCGCCCGTCCCGCCTCGCGCGCCCGCTGTCGCCAGCCGCCACCGCCCCTCGCCACCGCCGCCATCCCCGCGTCCACCGCCGTCCCGCCACCGCCACCGAGGCGGAACCCTAATTCCGTCCGCCCGCACCGCGCCGCACGTCGTGGTGCTCGCCGGGCGACCGTCCTCCCTCCCCTCCGACCTGTGTTGCTGGGCTGGTGGAAACCCTAACGCCGCCGCCGTCGGAAACTCGTCGGAACCCCTAACTCCGGCCGTCGCGCTGCCGTGTGCCCGCCCCCCGCCCCCGTCCCGTCTCGTCTCCATCACCGCCTCCGTCTTCCGCGCCGGTGACCCCTCGCCGAGATCCACTCCATCTTCTTCCACCACCGTGACCGCCTCCGTGGTGTCGGCCGGTGTGGTGGTGCTGCCTTGGTCGGACTTGGTGCTCGTGGTGCTGTCGGGCGACCGTCCGCGCGTGGTGCTCGCCGGTGACCCTCGGTGATCGCCCGACCCTACTCCATCTCCATCCTCTTCCTCTCGTGCTACTCATCGGTGACCATCCCCCCTCGTCTCCATTTGGATCGTGAGCTTTTCAAATTGCCCCCGCCTTTACTACTTCTCCATGTCAAGTTGCCTCGTGATGCTTTTTGTCGCCTGTGATGCCCTTTGTGATGCAATAATTAATCGAGCATTTGTCACGCCCATGATGCATGTCACCGAGCTTGATGCAATAATTAATCGAGCATTTGTCACGCCCCATGATGCATGTCACCGAGCTTGATGCAATAATTAATCGAGCTTGATGGACATCTTCTAATTTCAATTCCTATATGCAAAGTGGACTTTGATTTCTCATGACATATATTCCAATTTCTTGGCTTGCTTTGATTCTATATGCTACATCAACCATATATTTGTTGGCACTTTTAGTGTTGGGGCTGTTAAAACTTTGATCTAGTCCTGTTGGCTGTTGGTTTGGATCCCTAATGTTGTTGGTCCCTATTCTCATCCTCTACTTACTGTTGGCTGTCCAATTATCTTGCTTAAACTGTTGGCTAGCTGTGATGCTTATGTCACTGCCCATGATGCTTATTGATGGCCTATTTAACTTGAGTTCTTAGCTTACATGGGGCATTTGGGTCCCTATTTCACTATTTCACTTTCTCATATGTCGATATTGCCCTAAACTCTACTACTACTTTTTAAGCTTGGCACGGGGCTGTTGTTTTCAACATATATGCAATGATGTGAACCCATTAGTGCTGAGGCAAAAGGGCATATATGCAATGAAATGAACTTAATTATTGGGGCCGAGGCAAATGGCTATGATGATTGAATGTCCCCTATATTTGGAAGCTTCTAAACTAGGACGGCTTGTACAAAAAGCAAACAGCTTTAGAAGCGATGTGATCACAAGGGGGCTATATCTGAGCCAATCTTTTTATTTCTCTCTTTCCGCAATTTTGAATTACGCTTGTGTACTCCTCCTATATACTATAGTACTAAAGCACTATATATTTGTAGCTTGAAATGGCGAATGAACAAGAACAAGCCTCAAATTTGAAAAGGCGAATGAACAAGAACAGCCTGAGCTTGAATGGGAGTCGCCTAGCTCTAGCAACGGAAGTGGCAAATACTCGTACTCCCGAGACGCAAGCGGAGCCTCAGATAGCCCGTGTAAGGGTAGAAGGAAACGCATCGAGGAGGAAGAAGATCCTAATTTCAACCCGAGGGACGGCACCAAGCAAGAAGCGCCGGGTTAAGGAAGTACAGGCTGAACGGCCTGCCACCGCTCCTCTCCACAAGCAGCCTCGAGCAACAACCCCCCTTCGTCCACGGCCACCTCTTCGTGCAAAGCAAAGGGAGACAAGCCGGCCGGAGAAGGGGAGACCGTGGGGAGGCGTAAGAAGATCAATGAGGTCCTTGTCATTCAAGAGTTGGGGCCGCAGGCGAGCCACCGCCGCCTCCCGGTCATCGCAAGTACAAGACTCAGTGTCGTGGTTTCAGGAAGGATAAGGTCTCCATTCTTATCGAAGACCGAAAGCCGTCCCCAAAGACCGACAAGTTATGGGTGTTTGGCGAGGTTTCAAACGGTTCCCGTATCCGCCAAAGCGCCGATATGGAAAAGTGCAGCAGCAGATGTAAACTTCCTCGCAGGAAGAAGCTTCCGAATCGAAGTATAGGCTCAACGCAGACTTTTACAAGAAAGGACGCCTACCCTTCACCAAGTACAACATGATCTCGTAAGAAGTATGGGAAGAGTTCTCAAGAAAAGGCTAAACACGCCCCCCAAGCAAAGGCGAAAGAGCGAGAAGTTCTCTCGAGCTAGCCAAACGGAACAAACTTCCCACTACTTGGCAGTAAGTTGGGTACTCTAATATACAAATATGATGTATATTAGAGTACATGTCTGTCTTATATATATGTGTGTATGGATTGATACATGTGTGTATATATATATATATATATATATATATATATATATATATATATATATATATATATATATATATATATATATATATGGTATTTTTTTTTTTTTTAAAAATTGATGCTGGGCGGGTAAACAACGCCCGCCACGCATAATAATCTTAACCGCGGGCGGGCGGCGTAACGAGCCCGCCACGTTAAGATTTTATGCGCGGGCGGGCGCTTACCGCCCGCCACGCCTTCAAATATTTTACGCGGCGGGCACGGCCGCCCGCCACGCCGTAAAAGGCCACGATTATCCGTGACCTTCGTTAGTGACGGGCAGCCGTGCCCGCCACTAACACCGTTTTTGCCCGCCACAAATAGAGTTTTGGGTACTAGTGTATGCAGTGCAAGGTGGGGCACTTGGTCTGTTCACTTTGCCGTGACAAGCTCCAAGCTACGGGCAGTGCCATGTGTGTGGCATTGCCACCGGCAGCTACCACAGGTGCCATGGCATGGAGCGATTAGTGGAGTCTATCCGTGTCCCATGCTCGTACACGGCCTATGGTTGTTCCTTGAGGCCGGCCTACTGTGATCAAGAAAGCCACCGATTGGTGTGTGCCCACGCGCCATGCCACTGTCCTGGTGATGCCTGCAGCTTTGTGGGCTCCATCACTAAGCTTCTGGACCATTTCAGCACAACGCACAAATGGCCATGCTTCACCACGGTCAAGCCCATTGATAGGCACGAATTTATCATCAGCATCCATGATGGCTTTAATTTCCTTCTTGCTGATTGCTCCACAAGCAACATGAATCAAGGTGCCACTGCCAGCATCCAGTGCCTGCTCCTGCTGACTGTGGTGCGGGAACCGTATACCCGCATCATCTCTGTCCACTGCATAGATCCACATGCTGCCGTGGGCGGTCAGGGGCGACCTCAAAGGAAATGTCATGCCATCTTTTTTGTGATCTGAGCAGGATGTGCAGCGTTAATGGTCAGTTAGTGTCCCATTGGCAACCCAGCGATCAACGTTTAGAGTAGTACGCACAGACCTTTCCAATGGGGTTCCTAAACCTGACGATTGCTTGCAGGTCGTTGTGGTGCCAACTTCAGTTATTGAAGACCATGACAAGGGTATCAAGATCAAAGTTGGTATTATTATCAAGGAATAGACTGGTGTCGGCTAGTCTTAACTAGTGCTGTAAATTATAGAACCAGCTGAATATCGATGCCACCTCCAACTACTGGTTTAGTTTAGAAATGATCAAGTGTAGTTGCATGTGGAGTTGTTGGTCTCTAATAACTCTGCTTGCATGACCTACTTTTTGAATGACAGCTGCTCTACCTGGTATATTGGGCACAATGTATGTAGAAAATAAGGGTGATGCTACTTGCCGGTCGCCTGACAGTAAGGCTAAGTTCAGTCTATGTTTTCAGCCACATGATCCGTAAATGGCATTGTATTCTGGTTTCTATTTCCTTTTCGCGGATCTTCTATTTGTCTTGCGGAAGAAATGAAAATTTTCTGTTGTGGCTGCTGCTCCCTTTCACATCATTTTTGTGGAAACAGCAGCTGCGAACGGGCCAAGTATGCCAGGGGCCACATGGTCAACATAATCCTTTACATTTCGTTTTTTTTTTTTTTAGTTCTAAACTCTATAACTAATTAATCAGAATCCTTATGATTTTGTACATGTATATAGTTCAGAGTTTTTTAAACTTGAAGTAACCTTCTATAAAAATGAATCCATTTTTCTTATAATTTGACCTTTATTTCTGAAAATGTTTTTTCAGAAAAAAGGTTAAATTGCAAAAGGCGCACTTATGTCTTTTCCATCGCATGCCATGGTGCCAGTCTGATTTAACTGGAATATTTGGACCTGAATCATGCTGAAATCTGAACTGGAGAGTCCATATTTTGTCTCGATTTTATTATATGTTATTACCATTTGTTAGAAAAATAAACATGTTGGTTTAGAGAGAAAAAATAATTAGATGTAACCGCTTACACACATCCAGATGAGACAAACCCTTTTGTGATATGATTGAGTTTAGTTTTTGATATTTTCTAAATTTTGGAAAAAAAAAATAGAGACACAAATACAGGTGAAATTTACTTAGAGATGCATATGCTTGGGATATGTGACCATCATATCTGTTAGCTGAACGACAAGTTAAGAGCAAGGCTAATAATACAGCCGGCCAAGGGGCTTTATGAACCCATGCAACCTACCTCTCAGCCCATTCATACAATAGTTACATCTTTTTACTATTAATACATGGCTCACTTGTTTCTTTCATAGAGTTTTTTGGTTTTGTGTCAAGCCGACTATAAGCTTATAGCCCGTTTCTTCTCTCTTCCTCTCTCTCCTCCATCTTGTAGCCTAACTTCCACTACTGCCTGTTATCTAAAAGGAAATAGAAACTTCCACTACCATAATGCCATAATGGGCATGGGCTCAAGTAGAATGATTTCATAGGAACGACCATGTGGATTTTATTTACTCATGACAATTCCTCAAGAGGGCATAAAAGTAATATATGGAAATGAAAGCTCCTCAGAAAACCTCCGCTCCGAGGCCGGGCGATGAGCTTGTGGGATTGGTCCTCGCCGGATTTGGAGACCGAGTTGGAGCTTTAGATCTTGACGAGGCTTACAGAGCTTTTCCATCAACCGGTCATGGCGGGCGTCCGTGTTCTTCGCTCGCCCTGCGGGTTGAGTTGTTGGTTGCCTTGTTCGCTTTGTTGGTGCCGTGGATTGAATTGGATGGGTGCGCCGGAGGCATGGGGAGTGCCGATCGGAGGTCCGACGGCTGAAGTTGTTCTTTCAACCGAGATCTTTTTTGCGCTTTTTCAATTTCGTGGTCCGATCATCGATGTGGGGAAAGTGGATGTGCGAACACATGGTTGATTTAGGTCAAATGTGTTTAGTTGTGTGATTGAGTGATTGTCAACCGCCAACATTTTACTTCTATTTTCCTTTATTTTTATGCTTCGGCTATGTTCACCGCACACGTGGAGTGTGTCAAGACGATTCTTGGTTTGTGTTGTATAGGTGTGGAGCTCGAGATGGTAGCCGACGGCGAGATGAAGGGGCCAAGGAGGACGTGCCGGGCCGACGCAATCGCGGAGGTGAAGGACGGACGTGAGGCTTGGACCAAGGGACCGGATCGCCGGGTGGCTAGCCATGGTGGCTGACATCCGGGACATCGACGAATGCAAGAGGACGTGGCGGGACCGTGTCGATCGGGTCAAGACGGCGAGCGCAAGCGCAGCGGGTGGCTCGGATGACTTGGCGACTCGGGCGGTCAAGACGGCGGCGACACGGTCGAGGAGGTTTGGTGGTTTGCCCTCAAAATCATCGGGCGCTGGTTTCATGGTTTGGGCCTCAAAACCACGGGCGGGTTTGGTGGTTTGGGCCTCAAAACCATCGGTGGCGGCGTGTTTCGCGGTTTGGACCTCAAAACCCGGGCGGATGTTCCGTGGACGGAAGGACGGCACGTGGCGGCATCGGGAGTTCGTGGTCGGGTCAAAGCTACCGGTGAGAAGGCGCGTGGCCGTCGGATCAGAAAATATCCAAGTCCGACCATTATGCCCCCGCTAAGTGGTTTCGCAACTCGTATCGCAGGGGGTAGGATGGTCATTCGACCAAGACTATAAATAGAGAGGGCGGCCCTCCATCTCGTGTTGCCTCTCTAGTTTCCAGCTCATCCTTAGGATTTTCCAACTGCAGCTTGTTCTCGAGGGGAGAGGTCCGTGATAACTATTTTGTGATCTCGTGTTTGTAGGAAGCACATCCCTTAGTGTGTGCATGCCCTCTCGGGCTTTTGGATCGATGGATCGTGTTTTTGATATGCCGTGATTTGAGTTCATGTGGTGCTATTTTCGTCCTCTTTTTTTCCCTTTCTCTTGCTTGCGATTCGCCGCTTTGTGGATCGCTTTACTTGATTCAAGTTGTCCCAATCCGTTCTTGACCAAGAACCCAAGAGATTCACCAAAGGAAATCATTTGAATCCTCTTGTGTCCTCGGATTTGGGCGATTTTGTGTTCGTGTTCGTGTTCGCCGAGTTTGGGGCGAGATCTGAAATTTCTCTTGATTCATCCGCTTAAGTCCGAAATTTCTTTGGGGGATTTGGTCACCAACATGTCTAAATCATCCGACTTAATTTTGTGACCTGAGATTGAGAGTTGATCGAGTTTTGGTTCGATTTGTGGAAGAGGCGATTTTTCGCTTTGGGCTGTTCTTGCTATTCCAAATAGAGGTGCGGACAGTCCGGTCCAAACCCCCGACAGTCCGCCATCGGGATCAAGCCGACCTTCGTGCCGTGCTCGGTACCTCAAAGTTCTGACAGTCCGCACTCAAGTGGCGACAGTCCACGACCGTGTTTTTGAAACACCAAGCAGCCTTGTTTTCAGTCGGGTTTCAGAAATTTGAACTACGGACAGTCCGGGGTCTAAGCGCCGACTCGTCCGCAAGGTAAAGTTTTTGAATCGCGGACCGCCCACCCTCCAGTGCGGACCGCCCGCAGTCAATTTTCGCCGCGTCCGTAACCTATTTTCGAGTTCGTTTTCGTTTTTGAACACCGACTGTCCGCCTTGAGTCCGACTGTTCGAGGTCCATTTTTCAGCAAAGATACGCGATATCGAGTCCCTCGCTGGTCATCATCTTTTGTGTCAGCCGGACTGTCCGCCCCTACCACCGGACCGTCCGAAGCTTGTGCCGCTTTTGAGTCGCCTTGTGTTGATTTCTTGTGCTTGCTTGTTCGATTGTTTGGAGGTCATTCCGTTGATCCGCCAGCTTCTAGGACATCTCCTAGAGCCTCCACCTAGTTACCTAGGTTGTGATCTTCCGTGTGCTTGTGTGGTTTGTTTTGAGGGGACGTGAGAGCTACAAGTTCAAGTTTTCGAAAAGAAAATTTTGAGGCTCCTATTCACCCCCCCCCCGCCCTAGTCGCCTTTTCGGTCCTTCAATTGGTATCGAGCGGTTGTTGGTATGCCTTATAGCATAATATTATTAGCCAATTAAACATGAAATAAGGGTTTGGAATGAACATCAACATAAGTCTAGGGTCTAACTAACATATTTTCACGAGTTTTGGTATTCCATGACTTTGCGAGGACCGAATGTATAAAATCGATAAGAACGGTGAGAAACCTAAGAGTTTGCATCCCATACGATGACAAGACTTGACCGTGAGGCAACTCAACCCAAAAAAGTGGACTAAAACATTCTAGAAGACACCGTAAGACACCAGGAGGAAGGAGATATGGTTGTGGCCGAGGGGCCCGCGATCGCCAAAGCCCATTATCGGGCGACCGCCAGTGGGTCCCACATGTCAAAATTCTCCTTTCTATGGCGCTTTACCACCGACATTGAGGTTGCATCTATACTGTTGTTCAAGGTCGGTTTGATCCAAGGGTCCCCGCTCATCGCCGATGGCTATATAAGAAGACCACCACCCCGTGGCTAAACCCTAAATTCATCTTGAATTCAGTTCCAATTCATTCTTGAGTCCAACTCATCCAAGTCCAACCAAGTCTAGATCTTAAGCCCTAGTTCATCATATTAGAAGTAGTTAGCTACCTAGTTAGCTCTAGAGGAAGTCAAGCTTGCCTTGGATTTCTCGATAGTCAAGAAGTAGCGGAGCAGAGTTTCTCGTGGCTTCTCTCTTGTATCCAATCTGTAAGTATATTTGTTGGAATACAATTGCTATGACTTTGTTCTATTTAATGATTATATTCTTAGTGATATGTATCCATGCTTGCTATGATTATATGTCTAGATTAGTAAGTTTGTCTTATATCTTATGCATGGAGTCGTATAGCATCCACTTAGATGATCACTTAGTGGGTGGTAAGCAATGTGTAAACGTGGTGTTTATACAACGTTTATCTGCGACTGCACCCTACATTCCGGGACGTGTGGTAGATCGCGGGAGTGACAGTCCTGTTGAGTCCTTTGGAGTCCACCCCCCGAATGATAGGCCAAGTTGAGCCATAATTACGGTGATGATCAAGTTTCGTCCTTGATTGTCATTGGTAATGCTTACCATGTGTAGATGTATTACAACCTTGCCATGATAGCTAGATGTAATTGCACTAATTGTAGTATTCATTGACATATGATTAGGAGTAACTTAGGAATATTCTTTCTATTCTTTCTATACCATGTTAATAGCTCATATGATACTAGTGGCATACCATGATCTTAGACTTGGGTAATTATCATTTATTATTCATTTATATTTACTATGTGACTTACCCTATTATTAGTATTGTTAGATACATATGGTAACTCGCATTATACCACCGCAAGTGAATCTCAAGTAAATCTTAAGTTAACTTAATCATTAGATATCCCTATTTCTCTTATTTTCCATAGACTATCCCTTCCCTCGTGGTAAAATATAAATACGATACCGGATAGACTCCCTGAAGTGCTACAATGGTATTTCTATCCGTAAACTTTGCAGATATCATGTTCATCTTTTATCAAGGCATATCAAGAATACCATACCCGCATTTCTTAGAGCGTTATTGCTAGGGTGACAGACTAGTATGTAGGTAATGCCTAGAAATGAGTGGTATACCTTATGTACATATCCTTAGTGAGATTAACTCCACTATGGATAATGATACCGAGATTACACCCCACAACTAACACCACCTAACTCCGCCTTTATTTGGATCATGAGATTAACTCCACATCTAAGCTAACATGATTAGATAGATACTATATACATTTCTTTTTCGCCTTCCTAATTTGGATCATGTTAGAAATGTCAACAAGCATTTCGCGCCCGTTGTCGGGAAGGGTGCTAGCCAAAACCTAAACACACATGGAATTAAGAGAGATCACTTGCATCACATAATGCATTGAGAACCCATTATCACAAACTCAAACAAAGTTTACCCCCTGTTGTCTACTTGTTTTTTTATCTTATGCGGGGTAAATGTATGAATTGGAAGAACCGTCCCGCATAATTACGTTGATAATCCCAAGACATAATCGAAAAGGCCGAGCTAAACTCGCACAAACACCAAAGACAAACATCAAGACCTTTCGATTCGACGTTGATCAAGCTAGGCGAAGCTTATCACTTGAATTTGAGGCTATGGCTACCAAGACACTTCGTGAGTTCTCGGCTCCTACCACGGACAACATCCTCACCGGGTCCGAAGGTAGAGGTTGGAGACAATGGTTTCAACTCAAGCCTGGACTCATCAACATGGTGCAAGCTAGCCAATTCTGCGCGAAAGGCACATGAAGACGCGAAAGTGCTCATCTCCAACATTTCTTGGAGATCTACAAAGACTTTCACCATGAAGGACGTATCAAGAGACGCCATCTTGCTACGCCTATTCCCATTCTCACTGTTGGGGAAGGCAAAGCAATGGTTCTACGCTACAAAGGAGAAGAATACAACTTGGGATCTATGCTCATAGCCTTTCTCGCCAAGTTCTTCCCTATAGGCAAGACTAATGGCTTAAGAGGGAAGATATCCAATTTCCAACAAAGAACACGATGAATCTGTCCCGGAAGCGTGGGAACGTTTCCAAGAATACATTTTAGAATGTCCACATCATGGGATGGAGAAGTGGCTGCTCATGCAAACTTTCTACCACGGGCTTGTCCCTAGTGCTCGTGAGACGATGGATGCCGCAGCGGAGGTGCTTTCTTATCACTTACATTAACTCATGCTACAGAGCTTGTGGAGAAAATGGCTTCCAACCAAGGTTGGAATGAAGAGCGTCAACCCCGCAAGAGAGGAATGCACCAACTAAAAGAGGTAGATATGCTGTCTGCCAAGATGGACCTAATCATGAAGAAGCTCGAGGATAGAGATCCTCAACCCAAGGCGGTCATGCAAATTCAAGACTCCCGCATGACATGTGAAGAATGTGGAAACACAAAGCCACACCGCGCAGAATTGCCCGTAGATTGTGGAGGACATCAACTTCATCAACAATAACAACAATAATTATCGCCCTCAATGTAATCAAGGTTGGAACCAACAGAGGCCCAACTACCGAGGCAACTACCAAGGTAATAATCAAGGTAACAATTTTAATAATTATAATCAACCTTCTTTGAGAGACCTAGTTCTTAGCCAAGGTAAAACCATGGAGAACCTATCTAGGAAGATAGCTTCCAATGATAAAGCTCTAGAAACTATCAACACTAGAATGGAAAGCTTTTCTTCTCGCAATTAAAAATCAACATAGCTTTAATAAGATGATAGAGTCTCAGATTTCTCAGCTTGCAACTTCGTTCCGCTAACCACACCCGGTAAGATTCCGGGCCAACCCGAAGAATTAGAATCTCGCAAATCTTGTCGATATCTTTAATGCAGGTCATTACTATAGAGAGACCTCGGGAAGCAACCGGTTGGATGACTCTATGCCACCCAAGAAGGGAGATCCAGAAGGCCAGTCATCACCATCCGGATAGGACCGCACACCTTCGACAATGCTCTATGTGACTTCGCCTCAAAGCAACATTATGCCTAAGGTAATATATAAAAGATTCATGGTGAACCACTATTGTATACAACCATGTGCTTGCAAATGGGCAGATCAGTCACTATGCTATCCCAAGGGGATACTTGAAGACATGTGTGGGGGAATTAGAGGCTCTTGTGTACCAGCAGACTTCGCAGTCGTGGAAACAGGAGGAAGCGAAAGATCAACGATCATACTTGGGCGACCATTCCCGAGCTCGGCTAAAGCTATCGTCTACGCCGACAAAGGCGGTCAAGATTTGTTTCAACATTAGAGGGAGAAAGGAGAAGTTCAACTTCAAGAACAAGACACATACCTCTCCTACTCACCCACAATGGTCTTATTCATATCTGCCAGAACCAAAGATCGAGACCTGCGACAAGAATAGAAAGAAAAATCAGAATAGATACAAGAAGGCGCAGCCTACAAAGGTAATGGTAGTTAATAAGGTAAGTTCTAAAAATGACCATCTACTTCCATATCCAATGCTTCGCAAAACAAGATGATCCAGTACTCCTACCATTGCATGCTCCATTAATTATTTAACTTTCAATAATACATTTTGCAATACGGGGTCCGGCATCAACTTAATGGCAAAGGTAACATATGAACTATTATTTGGGAAATTGCCCTTGCAACCAACATTTGTGTAGCTGCAGATGGCAGACCAATCATATCAGGTTCCAGAAGGAATTGCTAAAGATGTACCAGTCAAAATCATGGACCACTATGTCCTCACTGACTTTATAGTCATGGACATGGGGAAAGATGAAGATCCTCCAATAGTACTGGGGAGACCGTTCCTCAACACTACACGCGCCATCATCTACATCCATACAGAGAGATTCACTTCCGCTCCCTACGTAAAAGGTACATGTGTGCTTTAATAGTTATAATGATTATGAGAAACCCAGAAAAGCGTGTCACTCGTCGCCGCCAAAGGAGGCAAAGTGGATTAAAGACTTAGGAGATGAGAAGGTAAGTGAAGAGGTTAAGTCCTCTACACCTGAACCATCCATGGAGAAAGAAGGATCAACCACTCCGCAGAAGAGTCCACCAAATTAAGCTAAAGTGGAGGAAGAAGAAGACATCTCCCGTAACATCATCGAAGAGACCATAGAATCATCGGTGCCACCAATTGTGACAACCGATATACCATAGGAGTAAAGAGCGTAACTAGAAGTCCTGCTCGGAGGACTCTAACCGCCGAATCCTCGCCGAAAGGTAACTTCGGTAGTTATCCATATTTAAAATTCCTCGCATTGCATATTTATCTTTTAGCATTTTATATCTGCATTTGAAAATAATAAAAAAAAATACTTTGTGCTTTGTTTTGTGAAAACCTTAAAGCCCCATGCTAGTAACCTCGAGGCTTAAACACCTCTAGGCTATTTGCTGTGGTGGCATAAAAATAAAATAAAGATGCATAAGTACTTTATCTTTTCTTGCATAGAAAAATAAAAACCCAAAAATATATATGTTGTTCCCAGGTAAACTAAAGCAATGTGGCTAACCCCTAATGCTTAATCAAGTTTCACTAGCTTTGTTGTCTATTTGAGTTTAGCAGATTTTGAAAGAAGGAGAGACATGATAGGCGCCACCATTGTCGCCAACTACCTCAACTTCTACATCATTAACGACCACACTTCAATCCAAATTTTGGGGAGTGCACCCCCATTATCCCGATAAGTATCTCTACTATTATAGTATTAATATTATTAGTTAAATATTTGGTTTGCTATAGAGTTTGTTAAGAATCTAGTTTTATAAAGTCTAGTCGTTTAAAGAGTCTTTTGTTAGAGTGTATGAATAAAATGATCAAGAGAGAGTGTACACCAGTTTGCTTTGCTCAACTAAAATGAACCTTAAAATCTACCAACATGGAGATGATGAATAGTTGCTCCGCCGTAATTCCTTTCTAGTACCTAGCTTTCAAGCTTAATTTCTCTTGAGCTCCAAATGCAAAATTGCTTTGACTTGAGATTTGCTCTAAACCTCGAACCCCGTGGGTTGTAAATTGCTTGCTCTAAAGTCTAGGTAATTGACGGATATGATATAAGATAGTCTGAGCTGCTATTGATCTTGCTCCTAGTGACACTAGATTTCTAGAGATTTATTTTGAAAATTTAAAATGCACATGATAAGTTCCTGTGTGACAGAGTGTTGAATCTCCTACCACAGCCATATATACATGCTCCCTAGATTAGGAAAACCCTTTGAAATATATATAGGCTGCTTGCTTTGCATTGAGTTTGTTCAATCTTTGTGATCTTTAGAAACTTGTCATGCTGATCATGTACACTCCACCTCATTTCATCTTGCTACACTCCACTCCGCTTGACTCCATTCACCTATATGCTATTTCCACCCTGGAAGTACGCATCCGCCATATATACTCATTACACCACCATACATATACCCACCATATATATCCATTCACTATAGCCACCAAAAATGGTCTACTCCTATTTTGGGAGAGGGCAAAAAAATATTCCCTATACCCATCCACTCATCCATTTATAGCCAATGTCTTACAGAAGCTCCATTACTTTTGTCTATCTCTCAAAAGTTATTGCAAAAGAGATTTGGGTTGTATTTAAAAAAAAAGAGAGAAAAAAGAATAAAAAGAGAGTTAAAAATGGACAAGTGTCCATTGAAAAACAATGGGTACTTAGATGCTCGCCTCTCCATAAAAGAAAAATAAAGAAAAAGAAAAGCAACCCAAGTTCTCACAAAATTTCCAGATTCCAAAGAGAGATGATTCCTCAAGGAGCAAAAGTAGAATTAGGCTTTCCCCTCATTCATTCCATATACCTTACTATATTCCCTACCATCATATCCACTATATTCTATCCACCATACACATGCACCACTTGATCAGTGTGACTCGTGACTTTGGATCCATTGCTTGAATTTACAATATATGCTTAGTAAGTAGATATAGTTTCTCCCACCTATGAGCTCCAGATATAAAGCCTTAGATATAGGGTGAGAGAGAAGAAGGCATAGTGTGCTACTTTGCCTTAGCCAAAAATACCACATATTATGAGAGAAAGGTAAAACAACCTTATTTCCTTAGAGAGGATCCACAAATACCACAAATAAGAGACTAGAGAGGGTCACACCAAAAGGAACTTTGAGTTTTATTCTAAAAACTTGCAAAACTCTAGAAGGACAGTTTGAACAAAAGAGTTTGAGATATAGTGTTCGACTTGATTGTTCTATCTTTCAATTGCCCAAGATCGAAGAAAAGGTTATAAGCCCCAAAGGTAAAAGGTAATATGGGTAAGTTGAAGGTTGAAAAGTTTATTCTTATCTGGAGAGAAATTTTGTTTGAAGGCATGTGTACTCTTGAGGTGTGAAAGCATTGCGAAGAACTCCCGATCCAAGTAGTTAATATAATATGATAAGTCTTGCTAGGGACTAGCAAGAGATAAGCTTGGGGGGAGCTTGTTGGTATGCCTTATAGCATAATATTATTAGCCAATTAAACATGAAATAAGGGCTTGGAATGAACATCAACATAAGTCTAGGGGTCTAACTAACATATTTTCACGAGTTTTGGTATTCCATGACTTTGCAGGGGACCGAATAGATAAAAGTAGATAAGAACGGTGAGAAACCTAAGAGTTTGCATCCCATACGATGACAAGACTTGACCGTGAGGCAACTCAACCCAAAAAGTGGACTAAAACATTCTAGAAGACACCGGAAGACATCGGGTGGAAGGAGATATGGTTGTGGCCCGGGGCCCCGGGCGATCGCCGGGCTCATTACTTGGCGACCGCCGGTGGGTCCCACATGTCAGCCTCTCCTTTCTATGGCGGTTTACCACCGAAGGAATCTATACCATTGTTCAAGGTCGGTTTGATCCAAGGGTCCTTGTTCATCGCCGATGGCTATATAAGAAGACCATCTCGACCCCGGGCTAAACCCTAAATTCAGTTGAATTCAGTTCTGATTCATTCTTGAGTCCAACTCATCCAAGTCCAACCAAGTCTAGATCTTAAGCCCTAGTTCATCATATTAGAAGTAGTTAGCTACCTAGTTAGCTCTAGAGGAAGTCAAGCTTGCCTTGGATTCCTGATAGTCAAGAAGTAGCGGGAGCAGAGTTTCTCGTGGCTTCTCTCTTGTATCCAATATGTAAGTATATTTGTTGGAATACAATTGCTATGACTTTGTTCTATTTAATGATTATATTCTTAGTGATATGTATCCATGCTTGCTATGATTATATGTCTAGATTAGTAAGTTTGTCTTATATCTTATGCATGGAGTCGTATAGCATCCACTTAGATGATCACTTAGTGGGTGGTAAGCAATGTGTAAACGTGGTGTTTATACAACGTTTATCTGCGACTGCACCCTACATTCCGGGACGTGTGGTAGATCGCGGGAGTGACAGTCCTGTTGAGTCCTTTGAGTCCACCCCGAATCATAGGCCAAGTTGAGCCATAATTACGGGGGATGATCAAGTTTAGTCCTTGATTGTCATTGGTAATGCTTACCATGTGTAGATGTATTACAACCTTGTCATGATAGCTAGATGTAATTACACTAATTGTAGTATTCATTGACATATGATTAGGAGTAACTTAGGAATATTCTTTCTATTCTTTCTATACCATGTTAATAGCTCATATGATACTAGTGGCATACCATGATCTTAGACTTGGGTAATTATCATTTATTATTCTTTTATATTTACTATGTGACTTACCCTCGTTATGAGTATTGTTAGATACATATGGTAACTCTGCATTATACCACCGCAAAGTGAATCTCAAGTAAATCTTAAGTTAACTTAATCATTAGATATCCCTATTTCTCTTATTTTCCATAGACTACCCCTTCCCTATGGTAAAATATAAATATGATACTTGGATAGACTCCCTATGAAGTGCTACAATGGTATTTCTATCTCGTGCGCTTTGCGAGATATCATGTTCATCTTTTATCAAGGCATATCAAGAATACCATACCCGCATTTCTTAGAGCGTTATTGCTAGGGTGACAGACTAGTATGTAGGTAATGCCTAGAAATGAGTGGTATACCTTATGTACATATCATTGGTGAGATTAACTCCACTACGGATAATGATACTGAGATTACACCCCACAACTAACACCGCCTAACTCCGCCTTTATTGGATCGTGAGATTAACTCCACATCCAAGCTAACATGATTAGATAGATACCATATACATTTCTTTCGCCTTCCTAATTTGGATCGTGTTAGAAATGTCAACACCGGTTAGGATCACTTCCACCCTAATCGGTCCGTGATCCGCAAGAAGGCGACATGGATCGTGGTTTTGGCTACTTTGGCAAACCTCCAGAGTTCGATGGCACCAATTATCCCTATTGGAAGATTAAGATGCAAGCACACCTTATGAGGATGGATTGGAGAGTGCGGGAGATTGTTGAGGATGAGAACTACCAAGTGCTAGCCGCTCGAGTGGGTGAGGAACAAATCAACCAACACAATGCCAACAACCGAGCGAGGAGTGTCTTGTTCTCTAGCCTCAAGGACACCGAGTTTGAGAGAGCTGCCACTTGTGAGACTGCTCTTGAGATGTGGAGGACACTTGAGAGTTACCACGAGGGAACCCTACAAGTCAAGGCCCGCCTATATGAGACCAACAAGAGAGAGTACAACAATCTAATCCAACTTGATGGCGAGTCCATCGATTCTCTCTTTGCTAGGTTTCGGGCGATCACGCAACAAGTCATGCGAACAAGCCTTCGGAGAGGCTTGATGATCATGAGAAGGCGATGCGGCTCTTGTATTCCTTGGATCCGAAGGTGTGGGATGTGAAGGTGTCCGCGATCATGGAGTCTGCCAACTATGACACCCTCACACCCGACGAGCTTTTACAAAGAAGCTCAAGTCCTCTCGAGATCGAGGCACGTATCCAGCGGCTTAAGAACCCATCCGCGCAAATGTTGCTCTTGTCTCGGGTAAAGGTAGTTCTAGTTCTTCTCGCTAACCCATCACGCAGATCTCTTTTGCCTTGCCTTCTTTGGTGTCCGTGATAGAGGAGCGTTGAAGTGCCTTGGTGACGACGAGTTGGCTCTCATCATCGGCCGATTCTCGTGGTTCCACAACAACCGCCTGAACCGTCGGCGTGGCGGTGGTCCAAAGGGAGGATGCTTTGAGTACGGCGATCTGGACCACTTCGTCGCTGCATGCCCCAAGAAGAACAAGGACAAGTACTCCAGCCCAGAAGTACTACTCCTCCGAAAAGCACGACTCCGACAAGCGCAAAGGACAAGCGTGAGTACACCGTCGGCAAGCACAAGTCCAAGAAGGGTTTTTGACAAGGAGGCGATCAAGAAGAAGTACCTCAAGTGTGCCAAGGAGAACAAGCACGCCTTCTTTGTCTCCCTCGGCGACCTCGACAACGATTCGACGACGGGCGGGCTTCCTCCAAATGATGAGGAGCTCGAGCACAAGATCGAGGACAAGCTAAACGGACTTTGCTTCTTCGCCAACTCCAAGCATGGGGGCTTCGCACCATGGCTCTCGACGGAGCGGTGGCCGACGGTCTTTGAGCCACACGACAACGACTCTTCCCCGAGGTATCACCCACAATCGAATCCCTTATCGATGAGGTTGACTCTTTGGGCGATGCACTTGTGTGTCAAGAGAAGTTACTCAAGCGAGCAGCTAGGGAGAGAAAGGAGTATAAGGAGAAGTGGGAGATAGCTGTGAAGGAGTTAGAGTTTGCTAGGTCCGGTGTCAGATGAGACGGAGTGTGATGCTTGTGCTGTGCATATGTCTAGCATCATGTCTTTGCAATCCAAGTATTACGCTTTGCTAGATGAGCATGTTGAGTTGAAGGCTAGGCCTATGTTGTTGAGTGCGTGTAAGTCTTGTCCAGGCTTGCAATGAGTTGGCGAGAGAAGACGCCAAGCTTGCTTTGTGCTTGAGAAGGCCAGCTCAGATAGCACTTGTCTTTGAAGTGTGCTAAGTGTGAAGCATTGGAGCTTGAGGTGATGTCTTGCGTGGCATGACAAGGGGAGAGTCGAAGAGGAGAACAAGTACCTTCGCTCTGTCCTGAGTTGGGTGTCTAGTGGAGAGCCACAGCTTGGCATGATGATGAGTCAGTTCAAGAGGGGAACTGACACAAGGGGATTAGGCTTTGCAATATGTGGGAAGGGTGAAGTAATCTATGGCAAGGTTGGTCAAGGTAGTGGTTTGAGCTCGAGTGAGAAACCTACAAACACTCCCAAGTTGACCAAGATCACCCCACCTGAGCCTACTAAGCCCATTGTGCAAGATGGCATCATCCAAGAGACCCCAAAGACTCCACCTCTCAAGCAAGTGTGGCTTCCAAAACCAAACCACCTCAAGAACCCACTTGACACTTTGCCCAAGATCCCTGAGGAAACCCTTCCTAGAGCCAAGACCACACCAAAAGTGAGTCATCCACCCAAGAGAGGGAACCAGCAACCACCCAAGAGAGAGGTGAGGTACCACTATGAGTATTGCCAGAGAGATGGTCACTTGTTTGAGTTTTGCTTTAGGAGGAAGAGGGATGCTAGGCGTCAAGTTGAGTTTGAGAACCGTGACTTGTATCACCCATAGCTTGGCTTGTATGAGAGTGGCGTGCAGTCGGTTCAGAGGCAGTTTGCTGGGCCTAGAGGTAGGACGCCTCAGAGAGTTAGGCCGCAGTTTGTGGGTGTTGGCGGTCAAAATCAATCATTTTATACCGCCAACTTATCTCTAAAACATGAGGACTATCACTCTTATATCACATAAACCTTTACTATTAACCTAGTTCCACTTGTATTCGAAGAAAACATGTTTTGCAGGCATAAAAGTGGAATTAGGAAAGATTACACCAAATAAATAGAGAAAGCGCACTGCAGGACCGTGCTTTGACCAAGGGGAGGACAAGCGGGCCAAAATCGGTTCAAAAAAGCGGTGCACCGTCGGGGACGCGATCCACGAAGGCCCAAGAGCCCACCGTGAAAATTTTTGAGGGAAACCGTGCCGGGCACGGCACGCCCGCGCCACGGCGGCTCGGTTCCCTCCCAAATTTGGATGGGTGGCTCCTCCGGACTCCTAGTGGTGGTTGCATGGGGTGATCGTTTTGGTTTCGCGCCAAATCTTCACCAAAAACCGTCCTTCTCCTTGTATAAATAGATGGTAGAACCCCCCTCTCCAAATAGAACACAACACTTAGAGCTTCTACCTCTCTACTTCTACTTCTTAGTTTAGTGTTAGTATTTAAGCAAGGTTGAGCTTCAAGGAGGGCTTGTCTCCTTGGGAGGATCTTTTGGTAATTTACTATGAAGTTCCTTTCTTTATACAAGTCCCTTTATTCATATCGCAATGCATACGAACTAGAGTATAGTTATCCTCATGTTATATTCATAATATGTGAACTAGGATATAGTTAATATATTGTGATAACTAACATGACTAACTATAGGTTAAACCGTTCATATGTTGTTCATGGAGAAGTTGTAGAATTATGCTTAGGGTGATGGTCGGGTGTACCTTCGGGTTTACCTTTATCCTTGCTTGTCGATCTGTAGGGTCGGAGTCCCTGGGGATTTAGGTAGTTTTCTATACACGTGGGCATGGTGTCCGGGTATATAGTAACCATCGAAATGTCGGCATCCCACAAGAGTGAGGTAGGCGGCGTGTGGTGACACCCTGTCCGTCCTTAGTACTCCTCCACGTTCGGGTGTTGAGTTGGAGTTCGAAAGTGTCTATCGGTTTGCCGGACCCACCAAGCGGGCATCTCCTCATCATCATAACTTAATTCCATAATTATTCATGTACCACATATGTCACTAGAGTTCATTGCATGGGTGTTATTAGAATTGCCCGCTCATAGTAGATTTTCTCTTTATCCTTTTTCTTGTTTATTATTTGTAGTAGCTCGAAGTGTGTTCTCACTATCCTCAATATCATTTACTTACCCCCGTACTAGACTCATGGTTATTCATAAATACATTGTGGGTTATCATCATCACTATGCTAGTCTTTACACAAGTCTGCCTTCCTTTGGGAAAATATAAATAACGATACCCGAATACACCCGGGTGAAATGCTACAATGATAGATCCGTGTGCTTGCGGATTGACTCACGCAATAATTAAATCCATCTATCACTGGCGTTTCTTGACGTTGTCACTAAGGATATTATTTATCTTTAGGGATGACGCTAAGAAATGCCAACAAAGTGGGACCCCGTGGTGGTCGTGCTCCGCGAGTGGAAGTTGTTCCTCGCTTTGGGAGTTTTGGGTTTGACAGGAGGTGTGCACCACGTTTTGCTGTGCGTGGTGAGCGCTTTGGGAAGAAGAGTCATTGGATGTTTGTTTTGCCTAACACCTATCTTGGGCAAAATGGTCAACACTGGTATTCTCCTAAGTATACTAACCCTAGTGTTGTGCCATTTGCTCATCCCATGTACTACTGTTGATGCAGGATGGGAGGTTGGAGAACATGTGGCTCATCGATTCGGGTTGCTCTCGACACATGACCGGCAACCCCGATTGGTTCTCCGGCCTCCTCCCCCATAAGGACTAAAGAATACATCACATTTGGGGACAACAAAGCCGGAGGGAAGATCTTGTCTCGTGGGTCGATCAGACTCAACAAGCACTTTGTCCTGAAGGACGTGGCACTTGTCTCCAACCTCTACTTCAACTTGCTGTCTGTCTCTCGGCTCCCGACGATGGTTTTGAGGTATGTTTCAAGGTTGGGTGTTCCAGAGTTTTAGATTCTTTTGGATTGAGCTGACTTTTCTAGGGCCTTTGGTACCTCTCGCTGTTTGGTGGCTGGGTCTTCCTCTGACTTGTGGAAGTGGCATAGGAGGTTGGGACATTTGAGCTTTGACCTTCTTGCAAGGTTGAGCTCAATGGACCTCATCCGAGGATTGCCTAAGCTCAAGTTTGAGAAAGACTTAGTTTGCCATCCCGGTCTCCACAGAAAATGGTAGTCGCTTCCCATCCCCCGATTAACGGATCATGACCACTTTCGACCCGGAGAGATTTTTACATATGGACACCGCCGGTCCATCTCGGGTCCTGGCCTGTTGGTGGGAAGTGGTACTTGTTTGGTGATCGTGGATGACTTTTCAAGGTACTCATGGGTCCTCTTCATGGAAGGTAAGGATGAAGCTTTTGGTCATGCATGAGATTTGATTATGAGGTTGCGGACTGAGTTGCCAGATAACGCCATTCGAGCTATACGCAGTGACAATGGCACAAAATTCAAAAATACTCAGTTCGAAACCTTACATTGCTAACCTTGGTCTCGAGCACCGCTTTTCCGACCCTATGTGCCTCAGCAGAATGGGATTGTTGAGAGGAAGAACCGGACTCTTGTGGAGATGGCGAGGACCATGCTCGATGAACACAAGACTCCGAGGAGGTACTAGGCGTAGGCAATCAACACGGCGTGCCATGTCTCCAACCACGTCTTTCTTCGAGCTTTCACCAAGAAGACATCATATGAGCTGCGGTTTGGGAGATTGCCCAAGGTGAGCCACTTTTGTGTGTTTGGGTGTAGATGCTTCATCCTCAAGCAAGGTAATCTTGATAAGTTTGAGTCTCGATCAGCTGATGGCATCTTTCTTGGATATGCTTTACATTCACATGCCTATAGAATACTTAATCTTGAGACTAACCGTGTTGTAGAGACATGTGAGCAATGAGATCGCGCCTTGTTCCTCTTACGCTTTTGAGTGTGCGGGAAAGGAGGAGATGGGACAGAGTATCTTTGTGGAGGAGGAGCAGAAAGACATTGGCTGGGGGTGATCCCTCCACCGCTTGCCCCATCGACCCAGCGGATGATGATGTCGCTCATGGACCCGACCCTTCTACCACTACTTCCTGGGGTCCAATGGAGCGGCTTCCTTAGGCCGAGCCGGCTGTACTTGAGGAGGTCCCCGCTACAGTCGAGGGGGAGGCGACATCCTCGCGCATGGTGCCATGACACATTCAGCGCCGCCACCCCTAGGAGTCCATGATTGGAGGACTTGATCGGGAGGGTAACTCGTTCCAAATCCTATGCTATGTGTCACTTTGCTCATTCTGCTTTCGTTTCCACCCTTGAGCCCAAAGATGTTGACAAGGCTTTATCAGATTCGGATTAGGTCAATGCCATGCATGAGGAGTTACAAAACTTTGAGAGAAACTAAGTGCGGGTTTTAGTTCCACCTCCCTCTGAGTGCCACCCCATAGGAACCAAATGGGTTTTCAAGAACAAACAGAGTGAGGATGGAGTTGTGGTGAGAAACAAAGTGAGATTAGTTGCCCAGGGCTTCTGTCAGAAGGAGGGGATAGATTATGAAGAGACCTTTGCTCCTGTAGCCCGCATAGAAGCCATTAGGATCTTGCTCGCATTTGCAGCTTCAAAGGGTTTTAAGCTGTTTCAAATAGATGTCAAGAGCGCCTTCTTAAATGGGTACATTGAGGAGGAAGTGTATGTGAGGCAGCCTCCCGGGTTTGAAAGTCCCAAGCACCCAGACTATGTGTACAAGTTGAACAAAGCCTTGTATGGGTTGAAACAAGCCCCGAGAGCATGGTATGAGCGGTTGAAGACCTTTCTCTTAGCCAAGGGGTTTGTCATGGGGACTGTAGATAAGACCTTGTTTCTCCTTAGGAAAGGCAATGGCACTCTCCTTGTCCAGATTTATGTGGATGATATTATCTTTGGGGGCTCGTCACATGCTATGGTGTCTAGTTTTGCAGAGATTATGAGCAGGGAATTTAAAATGAGCATGATGGGCGAGTTGACCTACTTCCTTGGACTCCAAATCAAGCAAACCAAGGACGGGACCTTTGTAGACCAGGGCAAGTACACAAAGGACATCATCCGCAAGTTTGGCATGGGCGAGGCCAAGCCTCTTTCGACGCCCATGTCAATGACGACGGCCCTGGACGAGGACAAAGATGGAGAAGCGGTTGATCAAAAGGGGTTGAAGCATGATTGGCTTGTTGTTGTACCGACAAAGGACATGCCCCGACATCCGGTTCGCCGTCCGCCTGCGCTGCGCTTTTCGGTCTTCGCCGTGCACCTCTCACCTTTAGGCGTGAAAAGGATTTTTAGGTACTTGCGCTTCACTCCCCGAGTTTGGCCTTTGGTACTCGGCTTCTTCTACTCTATCCCTGATTGGTTATTCAGATGCCGGCTATGCTGGTGATCGCATGCACAGGAAGTCTACCTCTGGTACTTGTCAGTTTCTTGGTACCTCGCTAGTGTCATGGTCTTCTCGTAGACAGTCTGGTGTCGCTCAATCGACTGTTGAGGCGGAGTATGTAGCTGCTGCCGCTTGTTGTTCCCAGCTGTTGTGGATGGTTGCCACTTTGAGAGACTTTGGGTTGAGCTTTTCCCGTGTGCCTTTGATGTGTGATAGCATGGGAGCTGTGGAGTGTTGCCAAGAACCCCGTCCTTCATTCCAAGACCAAGCACATAGAGGTTAGGTACCACTTCTTGAGAGATCACCAGAGAAAAGGGGACGTTGATGTTCGGCATGTTTACGGGGAGCATCGGCTTGCGGACATCTTCACAAAACCCCTAGACCAAGTCCGTTTTGCTCATCTCCGTGGGGAGTTGGGAGTTTGCTATCCCTTCGAGGGGTAGTTTTGTAGTTGATGTACAGTTGTAGCTTTAGGTTTGTTTTGCTTTGCGCATCATATTGTATCATATTGCATCCATCATGTACACTATTGCATTTTGAGCTTCTTGTTTATATTGATCACAATGAGATTATGCTCGCCTAGTGTGATTTTTACATGATAGTGCTTACGACTTGTGCTCTTTCTTTTCGCTTAATTGATATATGTTATGAGCAAAGCTGTTTTTCATGTGAACTTGCTTAATAACGATGAAACTTGCAAAATGTTCACCATTGAGATGGTTCCTAGTATGTCCAAGTTGTTGAGATTGTGCTTATCATGTATGCTAGGTGACTATGTCTCATTCAATGAGTTATGCACTTTCTTGGATGACCAAATGCTTTTAATTGTTAAAATGTGAAATCTGAGCAAAGTGCTTGAACATACAAGCACTTGAGTGGGTCCACACTGTCCCACATCCAAGTCTTAGGACTGCTGCTCATTGCACTTGAGTTAAACCTGAACTTGGTAGTGGTTGACCCAAACCATTGTCTTAAGCTTCTGATTGCTCACACGCATAGGCTTGACATGGTTGATTAGTAAGGCTGACGGTTGTGGATAACCACTCGCACACATGCTTTGCCAAATGCTTGTAACCGCTGCAACTCCGATAACTTTAAAAGTTGACAAGTATTGGATCTGTCTATTGCATGATGTGTAAACTTTGCTTGGGGTAGTTCACTTGATATACATGTATAGCACTTGGTTGATTTCCAGCTTATTTATGCTATGTGCTATTCTTTATGGTGGACACCTTTTTCTGAAATGCTTAAAATGAATCAAAGTGCTTTCAAGCCATATTTCACATCTCTTGATCGGTTTGAGCACCGTGTTAAGCACTTGATCTTGTTGCCATGATACTATTTAGAGCACCTTCTCATTTGGGTTGCTATAAACTTGAAGCTCCTTCATTGCATTTTCATGCATTTCATAGCATTGATAAGTGCATTTGCCAACAAGGGGGAGAAAGATACAAAGACAGTGATTGCATTTTTCCAGGGGGAGTAGCACTTTGAGCTAGATGTGTTGAGCCTTTGCCTCTGTCATGAGGGTCTAGTTGTGTGTGAGTAAAAGTGTTTGGTTTAGAGCTGTGCTAGTGGTGTTGAGCCTGTTCTACCTCTTCTTGAGGACTAGCTGTTGGTTTAGCTTGGTTGTGTCGAGCCTTTGCCCATGTCTTTGGGAACCAAGTTTTTGCTCCACGTTTGCTATCCAAAGGACTTTGTTTTGACTTTTTGTCTAGCTTGTGTTCACTTGGATGTGCTATCTTCTTCCTTCTTCGTCTTTGTGTTGAATGTTGACAATGCACCCATCAAGGGGGAGATTGCGAACACATGGTTGATTTTGGTCAAATGTGTTTAGTTGTGTGATTGAGTGATTGTCAACAGTCAACATTTTACTTCTATTTTCCTTTATTTTTATGCTTCGGCTATGTTCACCGGCACACGTGGAGTGTGTCGAAGACGATCTCTTGGTTTGTGTTGTACAGTGTGGAGCTCGGAGATGGTAGCCGACGGGCGAGGGTGAAGGGGCCAAGGGAGGACGTCTTGGGCCGACGGACCGCTGAGGTGAAGGACGGACGGAGGCTTGGACCGAGGGACCGGATCGCCGGGTGGCTAGCCATGGTGGTCGACATCCGAACATCGATGAATGCAAGAGGACGTGTCGGGACCGTGTCGACCGGGTCAAGACGGCGAGCATGCAAGCGGAGCGGGTGGCTCGGATGACTCGCGACTTCGGGCGCCAAGACGGCGATGACACGTGTTGAGGAGGTTTGGTGGTTTGCCCTCAAAACCATCGGCGCGGGTTTCATGGTTTGGGCCTCAAAACCACGGGCGCGGGTTTGGTGGTTTGGGCCTCAAAACCATCGGTGGCAGGTTTCGCGGGTTTGGGCCTCAAAACGCGGGCGGATGTTCCGGTGGACGGAAGGACAGCACGTGGCGGCATCGGGGAGTTCGCGTCGGGTCAAAGCTACCGGTGAGAAGGCGCGGTGGCCGTCGGATCAGAAAATTTCCAAGTCCGACCATTATGCCCCTAGCTAAGTGGTTTCGGCAATTGTATCAGTAGGGGTAGGATGGTCATTCGGACCAAGACTATAAATAGAGAGGGCAGCCCTCCATCTCAGGTTGCCTCTCCAGTTTCCAGTTCATCCTTAGGGTTTCCCAGTTTGTAGTTGTTCTGAGTGGGAGGGGTCCAGACAACTATTTTGTGATCTGTGTTTGTAGGAAGCACACCCCTTAGTGTGTGCATGCCCTCTGGGCTTTTCGGATCGATGGATCGTGTTTTTGATATGCTGTGATTTGAGTTCATGTGGTGCTATTTTCGTCCTCTTTTTCCCTTCCCCTTTCTCTTGCTCGATTCATCGTTTGTGGATCGCTTTACTTGATTCAAGTTGTCCCAATCCGTTCTTGACCAAGAACCCAAGAGATTCACCAAAGGAAATCATTTGAATCCTCTTGTGTCCTCAGATTTGGGCGATTTTGTGTTCATGTTCGTGTTCTTCGAGTTTTGGGCGAGATCTGAAATTTCTCTTGATTCATCCGTTTAAGTCTGAAATTTCTTTGGGGATTTGGTCACCAACATGTCTAGATCATCTGGATTTAATTTTGTGACCTGAGATTGAGAGTTGATCGAGTTTTGGTTCGATTTGTGGAAGAGGCGATTTTCGTTTTCGGGCTATTCTTGCTGTTCCAGCGAGGTGCGGACAGTCCGGGTCCAAACCCCGGACAGTCCGGCCATCGGGATCGAGCCGGACCTTCTCGTGCTGTGCTCGGTACCTCAAAGTCCGCACTCAAGTGGCGGACAGTCCGCGATCGTGTTTTTGAAACACCAAAGCAGCCCTGTGTTTTCAGTCGGGTTTTAGAAATTTGAACCGCGGACTGTCCGGGGTCTAAGTCGCGGACTGTCCGCAGTGCAAAGTTTTTGAACTGCGGACTGTCCCACCCTCCAAAAAGGATTGTCCGCAGGTCAATTTTCAGCGGCGTGTCCGAACCTATTTTCGGAGTCCGTTTTTCGCTGTTTTGAACACCGGACTGTCCGCCCTTGAGTCCGGACTGTCCGAGGTTCATTTTTTAGCAGCGTACAGTGCGATATCGAGTCTCTGTTGGTCATCATCTTTGTGTCACCGGACTGTCCGCCCCTAACCACCGGGACTGTCCAAGCTTGTGCTGTTTTTGAGCTGTCTTGTGCTGATTTCTTGTGCTTGCTTGTTCGATTGTTTGGAGGTCGTTCCGGTTGATCCGCCGTGCTTCTAGGACATCTCCTAGAGCATCCACCTAGTTACCTAGGTCGTGATCTTCCGTGTGTGCTTGTGTGGTTTGTTTTGAGGGGACGTGAGAGCTACAAGTTCAAGTTTTCGAAAAGAAAATTTTGAGGCTCCTATTCACCCCACCCCCCCTCTCTCGTCGCCTTTTCGGTCCTTCAGGATGGAGGTTGGCTGCTTCGATGTGCGGCCGCCCGCACCTCGGGCGGGACGAAGACGAAAGAACAGAGCAGTAGTATGGGTCTTGATGTCAATCTTGTTTTCATTAGGGTCCTTTCGCTAGAAAGGATTGTACTATGCTTGTTTCCTTTTAATATATGATACATCCTTTCCTTGGAAAAAAAATGCCACTAGGGTATCTTTTTTTGGATATGAAATCATAGGGATACATGAGTGGCCGATGAATATTTCACAAGGGCATTTGAAATCCTGTATGTTTAGTGGCCGATGAATATTTCACAAGGGCATTTGAAATCCTGTATGTTTACCACCAATCCATGCCATTAGAAACATGCATACAAACTCATTAGAGAATAAATCCACTGGCGATACAACTGAACACGACGATTCGAAGACAGATCAATTTAGCTTGTCAACTTCTGGAAATAATATCTAACACTACTAGGGAAAATCTGCTTAACGACAACTATCATATTGTCGTCATCGTCTCTGAGGACGTACTTGGACACAATGAGCTGATAGCTATCGGGCAAACCATCGGAGAGATCTGAGCACGCCACTTTGAACTCTACCTTCTGCTCATGGCTGAACAATTGATCATTGACGACAAGGGTTTCGTCGTTCCCTTTGCGTTTATGTTTGCGGTTTGCGCTTGTTTGGGTGTGATGAGAGAGCACGAGCTTCACTCCCTTGGCCGCGGGGACGCGAGGGCAGATACGGATCACCGACACGGCACGACAGAAGTCATGGCGGACGACGTTGAGGAGGTAAAGGTACTTCCTGCCATGCTCGTCGACGTTGTTGGACACGAAGAAGTTGAACCCATCGCGAGATGGACGTTGCTGGACGGCGCGCCGCCGTTGCGCCGTTGTGCAGGGCCAGCCGTCGCGCCGCGGCCGACGTGGTCGAGGAGCGCAGGTATGGAGCCCTTGAAGCCGCCGCCGCCGCCTCGCCAGGCAGGGCAGTGGCACGGCGTCGCGGCGCACGGCGCCAGGACGTGCTCCTGGAGGGCGTGGTACACAGGCCTGGCCTTGCAGCCGTAGGGCGCGCGTGGGCACGGGCTGCGGACCGAGTCCACCACGCGCTCCATGGCGTGGCAGCGTTGGTAGCCGCCCGGGCATGGCGACGCTGCACAGGTGGCACTTGCCGGCGTCCCTGAGCTTGTCGGAGCACGGCGAGCACAACACATGCCCTAGGGCGCACTGCACAGAGACATGCATGGGAGCTGTAACAGTAAGCAAAGGGGGAAAGGCCGGAATGAACAAATCGACGGCGTGTACTTGGAAGATGGGTGGCTTGAGCGGGAGGAAGCAGACGCCGCACTCGAGGACGTCCTCGTCCGCCACTGTCAGATCAGGGGCCGCCGACGACGCCATTATCGCCGACCGGACGACGGGCAGCAGCAAATGCAGACTATAATCAATCCAAGAAGCGGTAACAATCCGTTAAGAAAATGGCCGGAAATGAGAGGAAACAAAAACAGCGAAAGAGAGATCCATGGGATTAGAGGCTCAGGGGCATGCAGCAGAAATCCTACCGCCACACACGACGAGGCAGACCAAGCCCGGAGGGAGCGGCGGAGCAACTACTCCAGCCTTCGTCGTCCCACCGCCGTGTGCCCGCGGCCTCGTTAATCCCTACGGTCGTTTCGACTGCTTCTGGGGGTGGCCAGGCAATGGGGTTCCTGCGCTGCAGCAGAGTGGGCGTGAGGTGGACGTCTAACTGTGTTTAGAGATAAACAGGGCAAGGTGGCACTTCAAAAAGAAAAGACATGTTTAAAGTAGGGCTACCTTCGTCCGCAGGCAATGCCGTCTTTGTTAAAGCATCTAAAGCTTCACTAAGTATATAGATAAAAAATATTAACGTCTATGACATCAAATATATATACTACGAAAAATATATCTCATGACAAGTCTAATGATACTTATTTGATATCATAAATATTAATATTTTTTAATTTATAGCCCGTCAAACTCAAGATACTTTACTAGGACACTACGCTAGAGCTGCATTTGTGTGGAGTGGCGTGTTTACATATACAAAATTTATAAGTCCTTGAACTACTCCTAATTTAAAGGCACATCCAACTCAGAAACTAAATGGTTTCTATGGTTTTTAATTCTAGCACTAACTAAGTAAAATGGTGATGTGGCATTGTAACTATAGATGATGGAGAAGGAAATGGTTTCTTAAATAAAAAAACTATGTCTATACGGGAATGAAGATATGAAGAAATGCAATTGGTAGAGATGGTAGGAGAGTGAAGACAGATGATTTTTGATAAAAAGTTATTTACAAGAAACCATCCATTAGAAATATGGTTTGTACGTGTAGTGTCTACGTGATTTGATAGGTATAGAAACCATTGCATAGTTTCTAAATTGGAACTGTCCTAATAAATACAATATATGTACACGAACTTTGACATGTTCATGGCTGCCATTTCCTATCTGCACAGCAATGTAGCAATAATAGCGAACACCCTCATTAGTTGAAGACCAAACAAGAACACGAAGTTTTGTGAATTATATGTTCTTTTTGCAAAATATTTCCTGGATATGCAGAGGACTAATTGTATTGAAAAGAAAAAACAAACCACCAAACACCCACCCGCTAAGCACACACAAAGTTTTTAAGGGCCCGTTTGGTAGGGATCCAGCCCGTAGAAACGTTTCAGATCCAGATTCTCTCAAGAAACATTTCAGATAGCGAATCAGAACCATTAAACCGTTTGTCTGCAGAATCAGAATCACTGCGAAACAACATTTTTCCCGATTCACATTCGTAGGCAGAAAAACCAGAATCGCTTGGAACCGTTTCTACCTGAAACGTTTCACTTGCTAGCTGTTTGGCACAGATTCTTCGGTTCCAGGCAAGAATCTAAAACGTTTCGGCCTTTCAAACGGCCCCTAAATGTTTTCTTCTTGACAAATTTTCAAGACTTGTACTTAATATACTTAATATTCATATTTCATAGTGTTTTCACATAAGACGCATCAAAATGGACACACCCTCAACTCGCGCTCTCTGAGATGCATATTTTGAATAAACAAGCATCCTCAGGCAGCCCTTTGCAGATTACAGAAGAGTAGTACGGCGCGTGGCAAGTCACTACACAACCCAAACAGAGATCTTCTTTCCTTAAGAAAGAAGGAATCGCCTTTTGACTTTTGAGTCGCACCTCACAACATGTAGATGTAGTGGTACGTTGAAATGGTTTTCGCTCCAGCTTTGACGTCGCACATCAACTCAACGTCCTGCTACGTGCAGACGAATCTCTCTGTAGGCCACTAGGGGCCTTCGGGACTAAGGGCTTGTTTAGTTGGCGGTGGGAGGTTAGAAAGTTAGAATTTGAACTCCTGTAGCATTTTTGTAGCACTCTTGTAGCACTTTCATTTGTATTTGGTAAATATTGTCCAATCATGGACTAACTAGGCTCAAAAGATTCGTCTCGTGATTTATAACCAAACTGTGTAATTAGTTATTTTTTTTATCTACATTTACTGCTCCATATATGTGTCCCTAGATTGATGTGATGTGATGTGATGGAGAGAGCGCGTAAAAAACTTGGAAGTTGGAGGGGGAACTAAACAAGGCATAAAGTTTAGTTCCTATCATTTTAGATGTTTAACATTAATTTGGAGTATTAAATATAAAGTAATTATAAAACTAATTATATAGATTGAAACTAAACTCTCTGTCTGCTTATGACTCGGTAATCTCCACCAATTCATACAATCCTTATTTTAGATGCTGCTTGATTCAAAATATGTAGGCGATTTTTTCTATTCGTTTTGATCTAGGGAATATGTTGTGCTAAATAAAATGTGCTAGTTATAGTATTTGTCAGTTTTAATAGGAACAATATACCGCACGTGACTGTCCAGTAGAGTATGATGAAGGCCTATGAACTTTATGTTAGATGTATAGATGTATGTAGTATTTCCCTCTACTTGGAGGGTTCCTTTGCATATGTATCCCTCACATGTATTGTCACACTCACGGTCGAGTCGTCCGGGATAAGCGGAGTGGCTGAATATTTAATTATTATATAGCTTTATTAGTAAATTTATTTAGTTAAATTAAAGTAAGCTAGAAAAGACTAATGGGCTTCGCCTGTTAGCAATTGTAAACCCCTCATATAAATATGGGGGCTCACAACGCAATGGCAAAGGTCATTGGTTGGGGGCTCCCACCCGTGGTTCAAATCCTGGGTTCGACACTTTATCCCGGATTTATTCCGTGATTTTCCTACGCAGGCATTAAGTGGTAGGCGACGTCCCCCGCCGATAGCGAGGCGCCGGTGGTGACTTCGAACTTCAAGATTTGCCGGCTCGCCCTTCTTCGAAGGTGCTCATAGGGGTAGGGTTTGCGTCGCACGTGTGTTCATAGGGGAGTGTGCGTGCGTGTAGAGCGCCCGCGTTGTACTGTGTAATCTCAAAAAAAAAAATATATATAAATATGGGGGCGACTATCGTGAGACAATCAATCAAGAAAAATTTAGGGTTTAACCCTACCTATCTAGCTTCCCCGCCGCCGCCCTTCACGCCAAGCCCTGCCGCCGCCGCCAGCGCGCCAAGGCCCCGCCGCCCGCGCTTTGCGCCTCCAAGACGCCGCGCCGCCACCGCCGCCGCTGCCGGTCTTCTACGCCACGCCACGCACGCCGCTTTCCCTCGCGTTGACCGAAAAACGGGTTGTGACAGACAGTATCCGGAGACCGACGATCCAATGGCCTCTCGACCGAGCAAGAATGTTCATGGAGGACGCCAACAAAGATCATCAACAACTACATCTTCAGCCATGGAGGCGAAATCGTCCCTATCATCAGCTAAGTACGTTCCGCCCTCCAAGCGTTTTCTTGATCATGGACAACGATGAGTTCACCATCCGCCCGCCTCCGACCCTACAATTCTACGGCCATCGACCGCCCGATTTTCATACGAAATTGCTACGAAATTTCCACGAAATTCCTACGAGACAGCACCACAGAAATTCCCCCAAAATTCCTATAGACAAAGACCACGTAGACTTCCCAAAAAATTTCTCCGAAAATTCCAGACGGACCGCAAAAATTTGAAACTGTTTTTTTCCTGAGTATGATGGTAAAGGAGATCCTTCTCATTGGCTGTATAAATGCAATAAATTTTTTCTCACCCAAGGCATCAAAGATAATGATCGATGCAGCTTGCTTCGCTTTCACCTTCAAGGGAACACATTATCTTGGTTTATTCGTTGGAAAATGAAGTGGGTCACCCGGCTTGGCCAGAATTTTCTGCAAAGAATTAACAAAGCGTTTTGGATCACCACTTCATAATCATCTTGGCGATCCGACGGACCTCACGCCAACTAGGCGATTTGGACAACTACACAAATAAATTCACAAAGAACACCGAATAAGGTACAACACCTCTCTTCCAAACAACAAAGTTATGCTATATATTGCTAGGTTAGCACCTCTCGATTCGGATAGACGTCCAACCGCACCAACCACCGATATGGAGATCGCTATAGCACCGCTAGACGCCTCTACACAGCATCACGTCGACAGAACTCAAAGGTAAACCATCAACGATATTCAGATGTTAAAATATCGGTTCATGGATTAACCGGCATATCTACATGTCCTACTATGCAATTACTTATCAATATAAATGGCAAGAATTTATTGGCTTTATTGGATTCTCGTTCAACACATAATTTTTTGGACTCGAATTGGCTACTAAACCGAATTACCAAGTTCTACCTCACATCAATCTCTCCGAAGTCGCCGTTGCTAATGGACAACACATAACAAATGTGGGGAGGTATGATGATGTTGAATTTTCTATTGCTACCGAAAGTTTCAAAGCAGATTTCTTTAGCATTAAATTGGGTGGCTATGATGTTGTCTTGGGTGTGGAATGGTCGAGCTCTCGGGAAATATTGTTTGGAATTTTAATAAGCTCATTATGAAATTCTAGCGCAAAGGACAACCAATTACATGGCACGTCTCTCTAAGGAGACAGACCCTCACCAGGTATTCATATACTTTCTTCCGATGTGCCAATGGAACCTCTGCTATGCAAATTCCAATAGCTTTTCAAAGAACCTTCGGGACTCCCACCTCAGCGGCGCTATGACCATCGAATTCATCTCAAGGATCCTACTCAAATAACCGTCGTTCGCCCTTATCGCTACCCTCAGTACGTAAGAATGAACTGGAACGACAATGCTCGACATGCTCTCTCAAGGTATTATCGTGTATAGCACTTCGTCATTTTCATCACTGTCCTTCTTGTCAAGAAACATGACAAGACTTGGCGATTTTGTGTTGATTATCGGGAGCTCAATAGTAATACCTTGAAAGACAAATTTCCAATACCCGCTCATTGCTGAATTGTTGGATGAGTTAGAAGGTGCTAAATTCTTCACCAAACCGACCTACGCCGGGGCTATCACCAGTGCGCATGCATCCCCCGGACATCGAAAAAGACAGCTTTGAAACACATCATGGACACTTTCGTTTTTGGTCATGCCATTTGGTTTATGCAATGCACCTTCAACCTTTCAAGCTTTGATGAATGATATTTTGGGACCTTTCCTACGGAAGTTTGTGCTGGTTTTCTTCGATGATATTCCGATTTTCAAGAAATCCTGGGTCTCGAACATCTCTCACATATGAAAGAGATCTTCAAGGTACTAGCATCTCACAACATTTTCTTAAAGAAATCTAAATGCCTCTTTGGTCAATCACAATTGGGTTATTTGGGACATATTATTTCTGATGCTGGAGTAGCTGTTGATCCTGAGAAAATTGAGGCAGTGACTGCTTGGCCAATACCTACGACTCTCCGCGAACTGCGAGGTTTCTTGGCACTTGCAGGTTACTACAAGAAATTCATCATGGATTATGGCACAATTGCGCGACCTCTAACGGATCTTCTTAAAAGGATTCATTCTGTTGGACGCCTCTAGCTACAAATGACCTTTGAGCATCTTAAGAGGACATTGTCATCGCACGGTCCTTGACTTCCGGACTTCAACATATTGTTCATCGTGGAGTGTGATGCTTACGTACAGTATGGGTGCTTGTTTTTACATCGTAAGCAATAGTCCAATAGCTTACTTCAAAAACGTTTGCCCGATAAATACAAAAGTTGGTCGCTTATGAAAGAGAACTCATAGGGTCGGTAACAAAGAAGCCAAACATTGGCGACCGTGATCTCTGCGGGGCCGCCCCTTTATAATAAGGTCCGATCATTACAGTCTTAAATATATTCTAGATCGCGTCTCTACCATTCCTCAACATCAATGGGTTAGCAAATTACTTGGTTATGATTTTACTGTGGAATACAAACCTGGTAAATCCAATATGGTGGCTGATGCACTATCTCGTCAGAACACCGATGAATCTTCTATAATGGCTATTTCAGAAATTCAATTGGGTTTGTTTGACCAGTTACGTGAGGAAATTGCATTCAGTGATGAAGCCATAAGCCTTATTGATTCCATAATCAATGATAAGGATTCAGCATGGGAGGTTCGTAATGGGTTAATCTTGTTCAACAAAAGGTATGGCTTTCATAATCATCCAAACATCTGCGAGACCATCCTTTATTCAATTCATGATTCAGCTCATGAGGGAATACGTAAAAACATTGCATCGATTTCGTCGGACTTTCTTCGTTAAACTTGATAAACGCATTGTCGGCAATTTTGTGAATGATTGCTTAGTATGCCAACGCAACAAAACTGAACATCTTCACCCAGCCGGACTTCTTTAATCCTTACCGGTTCTAGAACAGATCTCGGGAGGATATTTCCATGGACTTCATTGAAGCACTCCCGAAAGTTGGCACCAAGACGGTAATTTTAACAGTTGTTGATCGTTTATCCAAGTATGCCCACTTCATACCTCTCTAACTACCCATTACCAAAGAACTTCGTAGCTCGAAGTTTTTTCGAGAGATTGTTAGATTACATGGATTACCAAGGTCCATTATTAGTGATCGAGATGTGGTTTTCACAAGTCAATTTTGGCAAGAGCTCTTCGTGATCGTCCAACATTATTTTATCACCAACATCAGCTTATCATCTTCAAGCAGATGGACAGCCTGAGGTAGTCAACAAGGTTATTACGATGTATCTACGCTTGACCGGTGACAAACCAAAGGATTGGGTAAGATGGTTACCTTGGCGTAATATTGTTATAATACTTCATATCATACATCAACGAACAACACCATTTAAGCTGGTCTATGGGCGCGACCCCCCTACAATCCGAGGCTACAATCCGGGTGAGACAACATTACCAGCCAGTAGATGCCTTATTATCTCAGCGTGATGCTTTTCTCAATCGGACAAAGGTTCGTTTACAACCGGCTCAAGATTATTACCGCAAATACTTTGATGCTAAACATACAGAGAGACGGTTTAAAGTAGGTGATTATGTCCGGCTCAAACTTTTATCCCGTTCTGCGGCAACTATATCAACATTATACAAATGCAAGCTCTCTCCCAAATATTTTGGACCCTTCAAAGATCAAGGCAAAATTATTACTCAGGTTACATGTGAGTTGAATCTACCTGCTGAACCCGCATCCACAACGCCTTTCATGTCGTAAGATGCTTAAACCACACCGAGGGGAGATTCCTAATGATATTCCGAGTTGCCACGTATTCACGAAGGTACACCGTTTCCCCGAACCTGAGATCATCTTTGAAATCAAGAGTCCGAAAAAGGTCGGCCAGTGCTCATCAAATGGAAGAACAAGACAAATTGCGAGATGCTTCGTGGGAGGATGCTGAATTATTCATCAAAATATATCTAGAATTCCAAATCGAGGACGAGCCGAATCTCCAAAGGGGAGAGATGTCACACTCGGTCGGCGAGTCGCCCGGATAAGCGGAGTGGCTGAATATTTAATTATTATATAGCTTTATTAGTAAATTTATTTAGTTAAATTAAAGTAAGCTAGAAAGACTAATGGGCTTGGCCCGTTAGAAATTGTAAACCCCTCATATAAATATGGGAGCAACTATCGAGAGACAATCAATCAAGAAAAATTTAGGGTTTAACCCTACCTATCTAACCTCCCCTCGCCGCCGCCGCCACGCGCCTCAAGCCTCCCGCCGCCCAGCCCCACCGACTGCCGCACCGCCGCCCAGCGCGCTGCATCGCCAGCCAGCGCCGCCCCCACCCCGCTCGCCGCGGTCTTCTACGCCACGTCCACGCACGTCGTCTTCCCCCTCGCGTTGACCGGAAAACGGGTTGTGACATGTATATCTCTGTCTTTGGGCCTGGTAATAGATTTGGTTGGCCACCTTTGTTCCTAACATGGTATCAAGCTAGGTTTCTTCTCACCTTCTCGCCCGGCGATCCGCAACCCGTCCCGTCGCGCATCCGCACCAGCGCGGCCTCTGCTGCGCCCACCCGCTGCCCGACCCTTGGCGCCCGCCTGGCGCCCGTGACCCGCGCGCTCCCACGCCGCGCGCCAAGCGCCGCGCAGCTTCTTGCGCCGCCAGCGGTCGCGCGGCCGCGCCTCCGTGTGCTCTCTTTGACCGCGACTGCGCCCGGCGCCCCAGCTCGCGAGCCCCTGCGCCGCGCGTCGTAGCGGTTTCAGCCGCCGCCCATGGCACCACGACGCCCCGCCGCCCGGCTCGGCGGCACCAGCGCCGGTTGGCCGCCAGCTGCGCCCTGCACGGGGCGCGACCAGCGCTCTCAGCGGCGCTTCGCCTCTGTTTTTCTGCGTGCTTCTGCCCGTAGCTGAGTCCTCTTCCTACGCCGCATTCTCTTGCCGCCCGATCCCACGCGCGCTGCTCTTTTTGTTCTCTCCACTACTACACAAAATCTTTTACAAGGCACTTTAATTTTATTAACCATGGCGGTTTTTTAAAAATGCCATGGTTAATGGAAACCCGACAACCGCTGTAGGCCGGAAAACCGCCCGCGGTTAATTGATTAACCGTGGCGGTTTTTATAATATAACCGCCACGGTACCATTTTTCTAATATAACCGCCCGGTTAATCGATTAACCGTGGTGGTTATTATAATCTAACAACCCGCGGTTAATCAATGAACATGATGGTGAGTGGGGCCCACGTGTCATTGGCAGTGAGAAAGCACAAATGTGCTGTGCGCTATGGTGATCCATGTGCCTCTCCACGTCAGCGATCCGTGGCTCATGGCTGGTGACCAATTATATTGCCTCTCTCGCGCGTGCTAGAAAGCACCTCTCTCTCTTGTAGAGGTACAGACTCTCTCTGGTACTCTCGTACAGGCACCTCTCTCTGTCGTACGTCCATCGCGGCCAAGCCTGGGGCCGGCACCACAAGCCGTGGTCCTCTATCGAGGTCAGGCAGCCGGCGCGCCCAGGACGTTGCTGGTCGCACGGCCATGGCGCCCAGGACGTTCACGCGGAGGTGCTGGACGCCGGCGCCGGCACCGGTCACGTGGAGGGCCTCGACGGCGCCACCACCATTGGAGGAGACGATGTCGCCGCCGCTGCTGGAGGGAGAAAGGCCCGCCGTCATCGCTACTAGATGGAGAAGGGCTCGCCGTCGTCGCTGCAGAAGGAACTGCCATGGAGGGGAGCAGAGAAGGAAGCGCGGGGGCGAACTCGTGGCGGACCTAGATCTGGGGCGGCGTCGGCGTTAGCTTGCCAGCATGGACGACAACCGCGGCGGCGGCGGCGAGCCAGTATGAATGGTCGACGGATGGCGGATCGGCGGATACGGATCTAGGGCGGCGTCGGTGTTGGCTTGCCAGCACGGCGGCGAGCCAGTACGGATGGTTGATTGACGGCAGTTCTAGAAGCAGGTGCTGGCTCCGAAAGCTGGAGTTGGCTTCAGCCGGTGCTTGTTTTTTATTTTTAAAATGATTAACCGTGGTTAAAAACCGCCACGGATCTTTAAAAATCGCCATGGTTAATCGATTATTAACCGTGGGTTAATCGATTATTAACCGTGGCGGTTATAAAACCGTCATGGTTAATCGGCCGATTAATCTGTGACCTTTCCGTGGCGGTTAAAAACCGCCATGGTAAATCAAAAAAAAGTAACCGCCACGGAAAAAGATTTTATGTAGTAGTGCTCTCACCACTCTGCTTTTCATCCGCACAGCAAAAAGAAAAAAAAGAAAAAAAAGAAACGAACACACACAATGCAGCTGCTTGCTGTTTAGGAGCCTTTGCTTCATTAGGGGGTCTCCGCATGTGTCATGTGTTCTTACTGCCACATCTCTCTCGGCGTCCTCGCCCACGCCGTCTATGTCATCCCCGTCCTCCCTCGTGATAACCGGAGATTCTTTTGGTGGTAGTTGTGGTGCCTCAACTCTTCGAGGTCCTTGTTCTCTTTCTGTTGCGGAGCAGGAGGTCCTTGCCCTGTTCTGTCATCTCACTACATCTATGTCGCCTTTAGCTTCCCCTCCTCGCTCCCTCGGGCATCTCCTCCAAGTGGTTCTTGGATTCTGACGCCTCTTTTCATATGACTCCTGATTCTACTCATTTATCATCAATGTCTGTTAACACCGAAATTTAGTAAGGCTCGGATGTTGAAATGAATGGTGCAAGAAGCTAATAGAAGCTGGTGTAAAATGCTAGTAAGGCCAGTGCAAGATGCTAATAAGGAAGCATTCGGTTAAGAACCATTCGGCAGGCAGCCCATTCGGCAATACTGTAGCGGTCGGGAAGCCAACTCTATTTGGCTGAGTCATGTGTCCGGGAGTTAAGTGCTTGGATGTCAAAGGTGATTCAGCAAATCAAAGGGCGTTGAGATGAGCCATCTAAGGAGGAAGCCCGTGCCATGTACGACTTCAACGACTCGAGAAGACTTGGAGTACAATCTATCTTAGCTAGATTTTTCCTTTATTGTAATCGTAGTCAGTTAGGATTCGTGTCAAGTCCAGGTATAAATATAAGGCCCGTGGCACCTGTAACAGATATACCCAATCAATACAACAAACCCGGCTCCGCGCCACCCTTCGAGTCCAAGTCGTGTCGTCGATCTACTGCGAGAGGAATCATCGATCCGTCGACCTCCGTAAGTACCGGCAACCTTGCACCATGTCTAGTATCGTCCGGCGGATTTAGATTATTGCAAGTAGTCTTGTTTACGCTTAGTATCGTCCGGCGGATTTAAGCTATAGGAACAAGAAGGTTCCTTGTTGATCATGAGCCATCCGGTGGGCTAAGGTCTAGCTTGGAGCTAGTTATCGGCTTCATTAGATTTTGGCAAGATCTAATGAATTCATTAAGTTACCTCGTGTTGCATACTCTTTATTTATCATTTAATTATGTTTGCACACACTTTTTGCCCAATTTAGATTGATATGGCTCGGCTTTATTTTATCATAGATCTAGTTGTCTTTAGTACTTTCAATGTTTATCTTATCGTGTCAATAGATCTATCTCGCTTATCATAGCCGAGATTAGATCAATCTAAGTTGTCACGTGTTGCGGGTTCATATACGTTTAGATCTTGACAGATTTGTATCATCCCAGATGCGCATCTTTGGGTTACTCTAGAGCTAGTCATCCGGTGGACTAGAGATCAGTTTAATCTGATAGGTTTTTGCGTGTAAGTTCCTTCTCCATGGACCCCGATTCGGCGAGCTTGCCGAATACGGTTACGCTTTCACGTGTAATGAGTATTTATAGATTTTGTTTAGATATATGCATGCTTTTAGCTTACCATGATTGGATTGCATCATCCGGTGGATTAATCTGGTTGTGAGAAGTGGTTTAGATCTGTACAAGTTGTATCATGCGGTGGATTAGCTTGTTAAGGGTTTAAGCTAGACGGGTTTAGGAAAGCTAGACGTGCGGCGGACTAGTTGGGTGAAACCTATGCATGTGTTATATTTAGGTTAGATTTATATTTATGATTTACCTTCTTTTATCTATCATGTTGTCAATTAATTCGATCCATGCAATGAGCTTTATGATGTCATGTCCCGATGATCAATTTACTTGTTCGAACATGTCTTCTTATGTTCATTCGGTAACCGTATTCTTGCATATTTCATATATACTTGCCGATGCATTTTATAAACCTCAGTAGACGATAGCTTCTATAGCTATATGTCATCGAAAGTGGCTTTAGGGCCGTACATGCGGAACTGTCTTGGTCTCACCGGGCATGTTCCCGATCTTACACTTTGTTTCCTTGTCAATTACAAAGTCAAATTGATCGCACGCCACCGGATTCAAGACACCCGGGCTCCGTTTGAAGCTAGCTACTTCAGCTTGTCGGTTGTGTGCGGCACAAGAGCACTTTTTGTGTCAACAATGTCATCTCCCCATTCATCATCCATTGTACATACTGCTGATGGAACATCTCTTCCTGTTGTTGGTCGTGGCACTCTCACCGCCTCCTCTTTTCATGTTCCTACTGTTTCGCACGTCCCTCATCTCACTATGCAGTTGATGTCCGCAGGTCAGATCACTAACCACGACTGTCGTATCATTCTTGAGGTGGATTCTTGTTGTGTTCAAGATATCTGTACGGGCCTTCTGGTGGGGATTGGGCTCAGGCACTATGATTCTTAGGGCCTTTGGGAGCTTGATTGGTTGCGTCTTCCTTCACCCTCTTCTGCTACCCAACCATCTAGCTCTCCCGCCTCTGTGTCGGTTGCATCCTCTGCTCCCACATTTGCTCAGTGGCATCGACGTCTAGGTCATCTATCTGGCTCTAGGCTATCCACTTTAGTTGGTAGCCGTGTTCTAGGTCCTGTTTCTGGTGAGAGTGCTCTCCATTGCACTAGTTGTCACCTTGGCAAACAAGTGCAACTCCCATATCCTTCCAGTACATCTGTGTCCCACCGTCCTTTTGATCTTGTCCATTCTGATGTATGGGGCCATGTCCCTTCACTTCCAAAGGGGGTCACTCCTACTATGTTATCTTCGTTGATGATTATTCATGTTTCACTTAGATTTATCTGATGTCATCTCGTGGTCAATTTCTTTCCATTTACCAATAGTTCGCTACTATGGTTCGAACTCAGTATGGTTCTCCCATTCATGCTTTTCGTGCCGACTCTGCTGGCGAGTACATTTCTAATGCACATCGGCGTTATCTTGCTGACCAGGGCACTCTTCCACAATTCTCATGCCCTGGTGCTCATGCCCAGAATGGTGTTGCTGAGCGTAAGCATCGCCATATTCTTGAGATAGCTCGTGCTCTTCTCATTTCCGCTGATCTTGCTCCACACTTTTGGGCTGAGGCTGTTTCCACGGCTGTTTTTCTCATTATTCGACAACCCTCCTCTGCTCTTAAGGGCTCTACTCCTACCAGTGTCTTTTCGGTTCTCCTCCTTCCTATGACCATCTCCGTTGCTTTGGCTGTGTCTGCTACATTCTTCTTCCACCTCGTGAGCGTACCAAGCTGACTGCTCAGTCGGTTGAGTGTGTGTTTCTAGGGTATAGCACTGAACACAAGGGCTATCGTTGCTATGATCCTATTTCTCGTCGCATGCGGATTTCTTGGGATGTCACCTTCGATGAATCCCGTTCCTACTATCCTCATTCCTCTAGCAACCCTTCTAGCACTACTGAGTCCCTCTCTTTTCTTAGTCTTCCTGATTTGTCTATTCTCCTGCCTTCCTTCTCTCTCGCATGTCTCTCCACGTCCGTGTACACCTTTGCCATTAGTTGCTCCTTTGCTAGTTATTCCTCTCTCACCGGTTGCTTCCTCTCACCAGCACACCGCAGTCCTCCATTGCCAGACTCTTCTCCCTCCCTCCTTAAGTCTCCCTCTGAGCCACCTCTGGCTGGCCCTTTGTCTCCAGCCCCACCACCACCCTCTCCATCCATACCGGTGTCTCCTCCCCCACCTTCATTGTGTCCTTCTCGTGAGATCACTTTCGCTACTACACTCGTCGGCCGCGACCTTCGCTGCCACTTGACTCTTCCACTGTCCATCCTTGGACCTCTTCCTGAGTCTTCCCCTCGCTATGCACTTCGTGACCGCAGCACCCTTCGTCCTCCTAGTCGCTTTGGCTTCACTTCTGCCGTTTTGGCTGAGCCCGCAACCTATCGGGAGGCTGCTGTTCACCGGGAGTGGCAACATGCCATGGCTGAGGAGATTGCTACCCTCGAGCATCTTGGCACCGAGGATCTTGTCCCTTTGCCACCTCATGTCACTCCTATCACCTGCAAGTGGGTGTACAAGGTCAAGACTCGCTCAGATGGCTCTCTTAAGCGCTACAAGGCTCTCCTTGTGGCGCATGGTTTTCAGCAGGAGTACAGCGTTGACTACGACGAGACCTTTGCTCCTGTTGCTCACATGACCACTGTTTGGACCCTTCTCCATTTGTTGCCTCCATTCGTCGTGGTGGTCGATCTCTCGGTTGGATGTCAAGAATGCCTTCCTTAATGGTGAGCTCCGTGAGGAAGTATATATGCGGCCGCCTCTAGGGTACTCTGTTCCTGATGGGATGGTTTGTTGGTTGCGTCGTTCCCTCTATGGTTTGAAGCAAGCTCCTCGAGCTTGGTTTGAGCATTTCTCCTCTGTTGTCATCGCTGTTGGCTTCAAGCCCAGTGACCATGATCCTGCTCTCTTTGTTCACACTTCTCCTTGTGGTCGCACACTTCTTCTTCTCTATGTCGATGACATGATCCTCATGGGTGATGACTCGAAGTTCATTGCCTTTGTGAAGCGACATCTCAATGAGACATTTCTCATGTCTGATTTGGGTCCTCTTCGTTATTTCCTTGGTCTTGAGGTCACCTCCACATCTGATGGTATTTTTCTCTCTCAAGAGAAATGCACTCAGGACCTCCTTTCTCGTGCTGCTCTCACTAATCACCGTACTGTTGATACTCCTATGGAGCTTGGCGTTCGCCTATGACCCACCGAAGGTGTACCACTTCTATTGATCCCACTCGTTACCGCCCGACTTGTTGGGAGCCTCGTCTATCTTAGGATCACCCATCCCGACATTACACACTCTGTTCATATCTTGAGTCAGTTTGTCTCGGCTCCTACCCAACTCCACTATGCTCACCTCCTTTGGGTTCTGTGATACCTTCGTGGAACTATCTCCCGCCACCTTTTCTTCCCTCACTCTAGTTCTCTCCCGGCCAGCGTACTCTGATGCGACCTGGGCAAGTGATCCCACTGATCGTTACTCTCTCTCAGCTTATTGTGTGTTCCTTGGCTCCTCCTTGCTTGCTTGGAAAACCAAGAAGCGGTATTGTTTCCCGCTCGAGCGCCGAGGCCGAGCTGCATGCTATTGCGACTGTGGATGCGAAGGTGACATGGCTACGATGGCTTCTTGAGGATTTTAGTGTGCCCGCCACAAAGACCCACCCCTCTTTCTTCCGGCGGCCAGACCGGTGCGATTAGTATTGCTCGGGATCCGGTCAAGCATGAGCTCACCAAACACATCGGTGTTGATGCTTCCTACGTGAGATCGTAGGTGCACGATCAAGTTGTGACGCTCCACCACGTGCCTTCCGAGGTTCAGCTAGCGGACTTCTTCACTAAGGCACAAACACAGGCCCAACATAGATTCTTGCTCTCCAAACTCGATGTCGTAGATCCACCCTAAGTTTGAGGGGGGGGGGGGATTAGATGTATAGATGTATGTAATATTTCCCTCTACTTGGAGGGTTCCTTTGCATATGTATCCCTCACATGTATATCTCTGCCTTTAGGCCTGGTAATAGATTTGGTTGGCCACACTGTTCTAACACTTTATAGATTTGCTCTTGTTGCATCAGCACAGTATGATGAAGACCTATGAACTTTATGATGAAAGCCTATGAACTTTAGTATGCAATGAACATACTGTGCTGATCAATGGATGCTTTCATGAATTGGGGTTTTTTTTTTTTCATCTGGTAGAGGTTTCTTGTCGTTTCTTTTGGCAATTAATCTTGAATCCTTGGATTTGTGCCCAGTAGCTAGACGAGTTCTTGAAGGAGACCTGTAGATCACAAAAAGTGGAAGGGGAACTGTTCTTGAAGGAGGAACCTGCAGATCCGTTTTTCTCCCTCACCTGGTTAGGACGATGTGGAGTTCTTGATTTTTTTTTTCTATTCCCTCTCATGTGATTTGAGCTCAGGGTTATCTTTTATCCATCTTAAAATTTCAGATCTGTGGTAACTTGTTTTTGTACATGCTTTTTGCCAGATTAGTGGTAGCTGCTCCCTTCTGCTTTTGTTCCCCATGACTGTGCCTAGTTCCAAGAAACAACAGAATGCCTCTGTGATTTTCAGGTATGGCTTTGGATGACATCAAGACCAATTCTCTTAGCAAAAGCAAAATGCGGACAGAGTAAATAACACATCTAAAATCGGCAGGTTTATGTACTATGCTCATAGGGTAACAGAAAATTAAAACTGAAAGATCTGCCCACTAGTACACGAAACGACCTTTACTCCTGGCTGGAAAGCTTTTTACTCCCGGTTGCATAACCGGGAGTAGGGGCTGGGGAGTAAAGGTTCTCCAGCCCGGAGTAGAACTCCACCTTTACTCCCGGTTGGAAATAGCTCCCGGTTGGTACCAACCGGGAGTAAAGGGTTCTTTTTTTTTTTTTTTTGATTTCATTTCAATTCATGATTTGTTTTGGTTTCAAATTACGTAATTAACTAATAATTAAAGTACACAAAAATGTATTACACATATATTACACATATATAATTAATGTACACATATATTACAATGATCATCCCCATTCATCAAATTCATACAAACTTTCATAATTTAAAACAAATCATTACAATCAAAAAGATGTTCAACTACTACTAGAAGTTCGCTGGCTTTCTTCTACAATTAAGTCGGTGAAGTGTAGGTCACCGATCTGTAATCCACAAATATCCGAAATGTAGAGCAACGCTCGACTCTTGCATCCTCCTTTGCTTCACACCTCACGATGACATAGTGTACTAACGACGTTTAACCGTGCTCGAAAGCAAATGATGGGTCTCAATCTTAGTCACAAGCACCTTTGCCTGATATCCATTTGTAGTGAGTGTTGGCCTTTCATTAGCATATCTCCAAACATAACCCAATCGAGTCATTGTGCGGGTTAGAATGGATTCATAGCTGCACCTAGTGTAGGTTGAGTCATGCACATGAACCTATAATTATTGGCACAAAAAAGTTTATGAGAACCATGCTTTGCAGCTAGGTGACAAATTAACATATCTAGATATAAGCTAGGTGTTCAACTTCGAGATTACCACATCATTTTGGTTGCTTCGAGCTATGTGTGCACACAGTCCCGCAACATCATGACGCATGTTCCTCCTTTTAGCAAGTATCAACAATGAGGAGAATGTAGGCGGGGTGTACCCAATATCATGAAGCTTCTGTACACATGCCATGACAGCATATTTTTCTGCAACCACACTGCTGCTCCGCATGTACTTTTGCTCCGGCCCCTAAGATTTGTAGAAGATTTCTACCTCTCCTCCTAGGGGCGATGGTAAAACTAATTCGACAATGGACTCTTGGACCTAATTGATCATTAAAATCATGAAAGTTCTGGACATCCACCTTTGAACCCCAAAGTATGAGAGTGTGTCTTCAAGCCAAGTGATTTGGTCAATTACCTGCAGTACATTTAAAAATCACATAAATGTACATATATACTTATACAAATGTATTTGACAAATTGATTTATTGGAAACATATAGGGTTGCTTACTATTGATGGATGATTATGCGTACGCTCGGCAACCTTGGATGATCAAATCCCATAGAACTTGTATAACCGGAGAAACCTATGATTTCCGGTGGTGGAAGATCACGTCTAGCCATCTAACAGAAAAATTGATATAAGTCTCTCAATCATACATCCAAGCATGCCCAAAATTCATATTCCCAAGTAAATTCAAATGATCAAATACCAAATATGCTCAAAATAAAGCATATAAATCATAACATAAATATTTTCCAAAGAACATACCATGGAAATCATTTTCCCTAGACACAAAGCACAACAATATATGACAAAAGGAATAAGAATAACATTTTTCCCATTTACTAATATTTAGTTATGCATTTATCACAATTAATAGCAATAAACAAATTAATTAAAGCAATATATAAAAGTATCACAAAAATGCAAACTCATATTTTTATACAGTAGATCTATTCATAGAAAACCTAACAAAACTTGTTTCATCAAATTTGGGTCACAAATGAGCCCTACACAGATTTTACAAGCATGCATGGAATTTACGCAAAAAGAAAAACATAAAATAAAAGGCTGCTGACAGGCCGGGCCCACACCTAATGACAGCATAAGCAGCACCTCATACAATTTTCACAATTTTAGGAGCTAAACATTGAAAGATATGAATTTTAGGAGCCAAAATTCTGGATTTTGAATTAAACCCTAAACCCTAACGATTGCAACCAAGCGGCGGTGGGCGACCGCCGGGATTTCGGGCGGCAACCCGAGGTTCGAGTGCCGGCCACCCGGCGCCATTCCAGTCCCCTTATCAAGGCGAACTTGGCGAGGTACCTAATCGGCGGCGAGGCGGCGTGGGCTCACCGGTGGTGGCGGGAACGGCGGTGGCGAGGCTCACCGAGCCGCCGCGGAACGGTGGATGAGCTTGGGAGATGGAGAGAGAGAACGCAAAGGGCGAAGCTCGGTGGAGGGAGGTGCGGTGGAGGGCGGCTGGTTGTGGGCGGCGCGGTAGAGGCGGCGCGGTAGAGGGCGGCGGTGTGAAGGGATGTCGCGGTAGAGGGCGGTCTTAGCGCTGGCGGATGGGCGACGGCGTGGAGCTCGTGCGCGTGGACGGAGGAGCGCGATCGCATCGGGGGGAGGGGAGAGGGGCGGCGGCGGTGTTGGGGAGGGCGCGGCCGGCATCGGGAGGGCGGCGGTGAGGGGCGGCGGTCGAGATCGATGACACGGAGTGAGCGAGGAAGAGGAACGGGCTGGGGCTGGGTAATATACCTCGGACTTTACTCCCGGCTCCCTCTCCACATGGGAGTAAAAGACCTTTACTCGGGCGGCAACTCCAATAGGGAGTAAAGGTCAACCTTTACTCCGGCTATTGTTGCCGCCGGGAGTAAAGGTAATTTTTGGCGGGCCGCAAAATGCAGCCCACCTTTTACTCCCGGCCACGGTTTGAGTTGGGAGTAAAAGTGAATTTTTTCCTCTTCCCGCCACGCTTGAATTCTGTTTGTTTTTTTAATTTCTTTTTATTTAATGTCTAAAGTCTAGTTATTTGTGTAGTAAATTACATAGCGGTTATAAAATTTTTTTAAAAACAATTAGAGTTGTTTTTGCTTTATTGCACACATGAAAAATATGTAACCTAAAATATTTTATCTTTTTTGAATAGCGAATATAATGTAACTAATAATCACTATTTCGGGCGGAAATTCAATTAAAATGAAAAAAGTACCTTTGTGAAGCATGTCCAAATCCGCTTATGTCGAAATGGCTTGAAATTTTTTGGTAGTCATCTACACCCAAAAATGGTCCCACACAAGATCTTAGGTTTTATGATGATTATTTTTATTATTATATTTTTATCGGTGTTGCGTGAGACAAAATATGGTGAATTATTTATCGAAAACACTAGAGTTACTGCGGCGACCTCCACGTAAATTTATCTCCTAAGGCATAAGAGACCTTGTGGTATAGTTTGGCACCATTCGGATCATTTCGGGGGTGGACTCAGTTCAACGTATAATTACCTGGGATGAAGTCGCGCGAAAATTCAATTAAACTGAGAAAAGTACCAAACCAATTCAAAAAATCTCAAACTTGGTGGTTGCTTCACACGGGGTATTTGCAAGCCCGAGAAAAGTTTGAGACCAATACGACACTACAAAGCGCATAGACCTCGAATCCGTAAGAACCCACGTGTATAGACACGGTTCAATGAAAGGCTCCACATACCTTTGTGAAGCATGTTCATCCGCCTATGTCGAAATGGATTGAAATTTTTTTTGGTAGTCATCTACACCCACAAAATGGTCCCACACAAGATCTTAGGTTTTTCTCGATGATTATTTCTATTATTATATTTTTATTGGTGTTGCGTGAGACAAAATATGGTGAATTATATATCGAAAACACTAGAGTTCTCGCAAATGACTTCCACGAAAATTGTCTCCTAAGGCATAAGAGACCTTATGGCAAAGTTTGGCACCATTCCCCATTATTTCGGGGGTAGACTCAGTTCAACGTATAATTACTTTGGGTGAAGTCATGCGGAAATTCAATTAAACTTAAAAAGTACCAAACCAATTCAGAAAAAAATCTCAAACTTGGTGGTTGCTTCACACAGGGGCATCCGCAAGCCCGAGAAAAAGTTTGAGACCAATACAACACTTTGGAATGAATCTTGCGGTCACAATTATTACATAATTAATGTCTCAAAATACAACATTAAACAACATTAAATTAAGCAGGCTTGGATCGTAACCACGGAGTGTCCTCATGATTTAGTGCGATACTTGGATCGTTGTTCACTATGAAGGGTACAATTCTGTCTTCCTCTTCATAATCTACGACTTATCTGACTTGTCCTCAATTCCTACGATGTTTGTTTTCCTTGAAAGAACTATGTGGCGCTCGGGCTCATCATTGGTTGGGTTTTTTGTTGTTTTTCCTCTCTTGGGTTTTGTAGACATGTCCTTAACATAGAACACCTGACTTACATCCTTGGCGAGGACAAATGGTTCTTCTTTATACCCGGTATTGTTGAGGTCCACTGTTGTCACTCCATACTCTGGGTCGACTCTTACCCCGCCTCTGGTCACCTTCACCCATTGGCACTTGAACAAAGAGATCTTGAAACTAGCTCCATAGTCTAGTTTCCATATTTCCTCTATGTAGCCATAATATGTTTTGCTTACGCCCATTCGGGGCCGTGGCATCTATCTGGACACCAATTGTTTTTAGTTGGTGCTCCTTTTATCCTGGGCTACTGTGTAAAATGTGTTCCCATTTATGTCATACCCTTTGTATGTGAGGATATGCCATGATGGTTGCTGGACCAACCTATAAAGTTGCTCTGGAAGACTCCCATCACCCTGACATTTTTTTAACCAAAAGATGAAAGTTTTCATGTGCTCACCCATAATCCAAGCTTCATTCTTGTCAGGAAACTCCGATCGTAGTACCTCCTCGTGTTCCTCGATATACAGATGCACCAAGGTGCTATTTTGCAAAACTATGTATTGTGCTTTATTGAAATTATCATCCTCCATACCGATATATGTTTTCTTTCATAGTGTCCTCTTTCCACTTAGCCTCCCCTCGTGTCGCGATTCAGGAACACCAATCGGGTCAAGGTCAGGAATAAAGTCAACACAAAACTCAATGACCTCCTCTGTTCCGTAGCCCTTGGCGATGCTTCCCTCTGGGCGAGCACAGTTATGAACATATTTCTTCAAGACTTCCATGAACCTCTCAAAGGGGAACATGTTGTGTAGGAACACAGGACCAAGAATAGCAATCTCCTTGACCAGGTGAACTAGAAGGTGTGTCATGACACTAAAGAAGGACAGAGGGAACACCAACTCAAAGCTGACAAGACACTGAACCACATCATTCTGTAGCTTAGCTAGATCTAGCGGATTGATTGCCTTCTAAGAAATTTCATTAAGGAATGCGCATAGCTTCACGGTGGCCAAACGTACATTTGGAGCTAGAATTCCTCTTAGCGCAACTGGAAGCAACTGCGTCATGAGCACGTGGCAGTCATGGGACTTTAAGTTTTAGAATTTCTTGTCTGGGACATTTATTATACCCTTTATATTCGAGGAGAATCCAGATGGTACCTTGATACTGTTTAGGCATTCAAACATGCTTTCCTTCTCTTCCTTGCTTAGAGTGAAGCTAGCGGGGCCTAAGTATTGGTGTCCATCGCCCTGTAGTGCTTTAGGTGTGTTCTTATGCTTCCCATACACACCCATGAAGCCTAGCAGGTTCACACAAAGATTCTTTGTTAGGTGCATCACGTCAATTACGGCTGCGGACCTCTAGGACTTGCCAATAGGGTAGCTCCCAAAATATCGACTTCTTCTTCCACATGGGTGTGTGACCTTCAGCATCGTTCGGAACAGGTTCGCTGCCAGGTGCCTTCCCGAAGACTACTTTTTCATCCTTGACCATCTCTAGTACATCCTCACGGTCCGGTTCGCGAGGGCTTGGGCTAGTGGTCTGCCGTACCTTTGAAATGCTTGCCTTTCTTTCTTAGGGGGTGATTCTTAGGAAGAAATCGATGATAGCCAAGGTACACGACCTTTCGACAGTTTTTCAAGAAAATACCCTTACAATCCTTGAAACAGTTGCATGCAAGCATTATATCCCTTGTTTGACTATCCCGAAATATTACTTAGAGCCGCCAATCGTTGATTGTTACGAACAACAAAGCGCCGCAGATCAAAGTGTTCCCGTTTGTACTCATCCCACACAAGTACACCCGGTTTTTTCCACAAAAGTAGAAGTTCATCAACTAGTGGCCTCGTGTACACATCGATGTTGTTGCCGGTACGCCGGGGCCTTGGATGAGTATCGGCATCATGATGAATTTTAAACTTTATGCATAACCGGGGGAGGAAGGTTGTAGATACATAGATTAACAAGCCAAGTGCTATGGCCACTGCTCTGGTCCCCGAAAGGATTAAAACCATCCGTACTTAAGGCGAACCTCAAGTTTTTTGTGTCATCTGCAAAATCCTTGAATTCTCTGTCGATTGCTCTCCACTGGGACCCATCGCCAGGGGTGTCTCAACATGTTGTCTATCTTACGGTCTTCTTTGTGCCATTGTAACAACTTTGCATGGTCCTTATTTCTGAACAAATGTTTCAGGCGTGGTATTATAGGAGCGTACCACATAACCTTGGCGGAGATTTTCTTCCTGGGACTTTTGCCCTCAACATCACCAGGTTCGTCTCACCTGATCTTATACCGTGATGCATGACATATCGGACATTCATCCAACTTCTCGCACCATAGTACAGGAAGCAGTCATTAGGACATGCATGTATCTTCTTGATTTTTAATCTCAAAGGATAGACAAGCTGTTTTGCTTCGTATGTAGTGGCGGGTAATTCATTGGCCTTCGGAAGCATCTTCTTTTGGATAGTCAATAACTGTCCGAAGGCCTTGTTAGAAGCACCATTCTTCTCATTCCACTGCAGCAATTCTAGTATGGTACCCAACTTTTTCTGCCCTGCATCACCGCTCAGGTACAACAACTTCTTGTGGTCCTCTAGCATGCGCTTGAACTTGATCTTCTCATTTTCATTTTTGCATTCTTCCTGTGCATCACGAATAGCCTAACCAAGCTCATCAGCAGGCTCATCTCCTGCCGCTACCTCCGGTACCTCCTCTTCAGCTTCCTCCATTGTAGTATCATTTAAGACACTAGCATATTCAGCAATAACATCATCGTCGTCCCCTTGTTCGTCTTCACCTTCTTCCATTATAACACCGGTTTCTCCGTGCTTGGTCCAACAAACATAGTTTGGCATGAAACCCGACTTAAATAAGTGTGAATGAATATTCCTTGAGTAGAAAAATTCCTTCGTATTCCTACATGTGGCACATGGGCAGCACATAAAAACCGTCTCGCTTGTTTGCCTCGGCCACACCTATGAAATAATTTCACCCCACGAATAAACTCTTGGGAGCGCCGATCAGTGTTGTACATCAATTCCGGCTCATCTGCAGTACATGATATACGTACGTACCATATTAAAATCTTAACACATAATTAGTTATATTAATTACATAACATGCATGAATGACAACTGATTAATTTAAAGAAACCTCAAAAAAGTTCACATCTACTCTCTATACTCATTTTTGTAAACTATTCTAAATTCCTCATTTTTTTCTAAAAAAGGAAATTAAAAAAACTAAAATTCTATAAATCTCTAAACCATGAAATGGAGGATGAAGATGAGAGGAGAGAGAAGATGGCAAACCTTAACAACACAAGAATTAATGGAGTCGTTGAAGCAAACGTTCTTGTGCTCCAAATGGCGAAAACAACGGCGAAGAAGAGAGCAATGGCGGCGAAGCAACGACGAAGAATAGAGCTCGAATGGTGGCGAAGTAACGGCGAAGAACAGAGCTCGAAATGGCTCGCTCGAGATGAGGGCGAAACAACGGCGAAGAACGAGCTCGAATGGTGACAACGACGAAGAACGAGCTTGAGCTCGAATTCGAAATGGCCAAAGAAACGGTCGGGCTGAAGAGGAGAAGAAATGCTCTGTATATATAGAGGAAGCTTTACTCCCGGGTGTGCTTAAAACCCGGAGTGGAAGTTCATTACTACTCCCGGGTGTGCTAAAAAAACCCGGAGTAAAGGTTTACTCCCGGTTGGAGAGAGAAACTGGGAGTAAAGGTCCCTTTACTCCCGGGCGCATTTCCAACCGGGAGGAACCCACAAAACACTGCCGGGAATAAAAGTTGTTCGTGTACCAGTGGCCACATGAACCACGGAACCGTGTACTGAAGGAAACTGAAAACCAAATGACTGAGCACAGGTTTTTTATAATGCTGCTTGATTAGTATAGCATCAGAGATTAGGTGTGTTGCCATTCTACAGATGTGTGCTTTATGTAGGAGTACTCATGGCCGGGCTTTGAAATATGAACTGAACCATGCTGTGTGTTGTTCACCTAAAGCAGCAGCATGTGCTTGCGCTTACAATCAGTTGTAGGAGTATTCTGCATGCCAGCATATATGTTTGAGATGGAAATGACTTGCATTGTCTACTGATACAGTAGATCAGGAATTGTGTATATATGAATTAGTTTCACAAACTAGTTGACATTTATTAACAGATCAGTTGCTGTTGCTGCTGCTACATTTTAATTAATCATATATGATTACTTTCTTGCACATGTGATGGCCAGCTTGTGCTTGTGCTCAGCTAAAGCAGCTTACAAACCGCTGTTTTCACTGTTAATAGATTCTAGCACTTACAAACCTGATGTTCAACTAGGCAACAAATCCTGGTCAATCTTTTTTTTTCTTTAAGGACTCAAAGCTCAGCCTTCTGGAAATCTGAAATGTCAGCATGTGCCTTACTCTTCTTAAATTATGACTACCCTTTTTCTGCTTTGAAATCTTTGTGTTTCAATTTTCATTAAAGGGATTCCTTCCTCATATTATCTCTTTTCTGATCATTCAGTGATGGCTGACGAGGGCACTTAACTTTTGAAGTGGGAAGGTAAGCATAATGAAGCCTAATGCATATTATGGTAAGACAATACTTCTGATGTTTCCGTCACTCTTGTCAGGCACCCAACGAGTAAGAAAATTTCCAACTTAAAAACACTTCTGGTCCTTGTGCTTGGTCTTTTGACATGGTCGATGACTCAGAGAAAAGGAACCCAATAAGGTTTGGGAGGATCTACATGTAACTGTATCTGAATGGGTTCTAGGCTCCTGCTTCCTTGTTCTTACATCACGTAAAATTATTAGGAATTTGTTGCTGATCATTTCAAAATTGTTCTTTGCAGTGAAGAATCATGCTCATCTGCAGCAGATCTGTAAGCTACATCTTGAAATTCAGTTTGGTTTCACTTTCTTGTTTTTGAAGTCAATTCTGAAAATTCAGGGTAATATCGCTAACAGTAATACATTAGCGCGTCACTTTATATACCTTCACTCATTGGGACATGTTTGATTTGAAGCAGGAGCAATTGCCTAGTGGGGGCAGTAGCTTGCATATGAGTGCACATGTCCGACCTTTTCTCTCTCTTGAAGGGAGCAAGAAACTTCAGGACTAAGGAATGTCATTTGGAGATGTATATTTGATTATTTTTCTACCTTATTGATTGTGTCTTGTTATAGATATAACTATGTATGTCTGAAATATAAAATGTTTGGATGTATAGTGTTAACGTCTGCTCTTATTGGTTAATTCTTGAATGGATTTCGCTAATTTTTATACTGCTAGCAGTTCTGCATGGATAGCTTGATTTTGGAGGCCTTTGTAGTAATGCCTGCATCACTGTTTGAAGGCCTTCTACGGAACGCCTCTAAGATGTATTTTAGGCACTCAGGAAACGCCTCCGTATTTAATTTAACACTTCAATCCTAAGATGCTTCCCGGCCAATGGACCTGGCCATGTCTCCTTAAATTCTTTAACACTTCAATCCTAAGGGCATGTACAACCCACATACGGCGGTCTGTCTCTAAACGCCTCGAACCTATCATACAGATGAGTATAACGAAAAGGTCATACAACCCACAGATAGGGAGTCTGTCCCTAAAAGGTGTTTAATGCTTTTCATGTAGTAGAATTAACTATAAATAAATTCTTGTATACCATTATGTGGCTATTTGATAGAAAATATGTCAAGGATAAATAAGAGCAACATAATCATTTAAAACCATTAATATAATAATTATATTATATCAAGGATAATACAAGCTTGCTTTATGTTGATAACATTCCCCGCTTCCATAACCTTGTTGGTCGACGAACAATATCAAAGCGTGATAGCAGTCACATGTTCACATAGAAAATTAACCTAGAAGCATTCAGGTAACTAGTAGATAACATTCAGATAACTAGTAGATAACATTGAGAAAATAGCTCTGTTCACTAAAAACACTTGGAGGCTGCTCACTAAATACAACTGGATTCAAGTATATTTGAGATCAATGCTACAGCAGATTCAGAAGAACTACACATACAACAGTCACTTTGAACTACAACTGGGTTCAGGCTATTGATTTTGTAAATGCAGAGATTCAGATAAATGTGACCAGCACACAACAAAGATTCAGATAACTGAAACACTCACACCAGATTCAGATGCAGAGATTCTCACTTATAAAACATTCATTCAGTTTAAAATTATAGCTCTGTTCACATTCAGGTAACAGGTAGCAAGTTCCTGGACACATTCAGATAACAGCTAGCAAACGCCGGTTCACATTCAGATAAAATTTCACTAACAGATAACTGAAAATTGGATAAAGTTCCTTCATGGTTGTGAACAGGTGCACCAACCAAATGAAAATTGTGTGGCTGGTTTCCAAAGTAGCTCATAAACCCACCGGGTGGGCGTGGGTCTTTATCCCTGCAAGAAACATATACATCACTGAAATGACAAACCAGCAGAACTAAAAATGACAAACAAGAAAGCAAGAAGGGTGATTTTCCAGATAATTCATCACTGAATAACCTGTTGCTAATAAAAAGCATATCTTGGCGTTGGTGAGCGCTTGGATAGAAAATTCATCAAACCACATTCAGATAGCTAGTTCAGACAACATTCATCACTGAATAACCTGTTGCTAATAACATGTGCATCTTTCAATTTCTTGTATCATAACAACTACACAGGAAAATAGGAGCTGCAGTTCAAACTAGGTAGTGTTGCAGTTTAAAACTAAGTATAATTGAAACACTGTATTCGATCCCATTCAGATAAATTAAACATTCAGACAAGTGATTACCACGATGGATCCCAGGCTGCCGAACGCCCAAACGAAGGAGAAACCGGATCAATGCTGGATGAATCCCACCAAGCCGTAGATGACGAAGGGTGGAATGGAAACCCACTATTCAGTGATGAAGCTGTCGCCGGACCGGGGAAGGCAACTCCACCAGATCCATCAATGGAGGATGGAGCCGTCGCCGCACCGGAGATAGGGCGGGCCGCCGGGGTAGTCGCCGCTGATCCCCGACCAAGGGTTCGGCCAGCAGCATCCGCGCCCAAGACCGAGCCACCACCATGACCGAGGTTGCGGGCCGCCGGGGAAGTCGCCGCCGCCGCCGCCGTAGCAGCAGCCGAGGTGCTCTTGCTGTTGGCCTTCTTATTTGCAGCAACTAGCTTGCTCTTCCTAGCCGAGGCACTCAACATCGTGGTCGTCGAAGGTTTGTGGTGGCCATCGTGGAAGAAGAAGGCAACTGGCGGAGACGAGGAGAGTGTGAGGTGGAGATGGATCTGGGGAAAGCGAGGACGCAGGGATATATGGAGGTGGAGATGGATTTGGCGCGGAAAACTCCCACGCGCGCCCAAATCGGCTGCTGCCTGCGCGCGCCCGCTGCTGAACCGTGCGGGATCCGAGCGCCCGGTCGACTCTTGGAGACGAGGCTATACATCGCTGCTGTGACATCTATTCGGCCTCGGAGCACGGGACATGGCCGTCGCCTCCCGAGGCGATGCGGCGCTCGTCTCTCAACTCTCGCGAGGTGGTTTTTGCAAAACTGGCATCGAAGAGATGGGAAGAAGACGGGCAGTGTACAGTACATGCCCTAAGATGCTTCCCGGCCAACGGACCTGGCCACGTCTCAAATTCGGCGATTGGTCCACGTCCTCGCCATGTCATCTTCGGCATCGCTGATTGGTACAGCTGTGCACTGCGGTTCGCGTGGTCCTCCTTCCTCCACGTCGTCGCACTCGCAGAAATATCTCCTCTCTTGTTTTCTGTCTCTCTGTTTTCATCTTTTCCTCCCTGGTGTCGCCGCCGCCCCCACCCCACGCCGCCGGCGTTGCCTGCTGTGGGTCTGCTGGTGGTCGGGTTAGGCCCGCCGTCCCAGAGAACGCCGGTGGGTTTCCCCTGGTGGGGGCGTCCTCTTCGGCGGCTCCGCGTCTTCGCGGCGGCCGTCGCCCCGGCTGTCCGTGCCTGTTGCTTCTACTGCAGCGTCCTTTTTGGGTGGCCACGCATGGACGCCGTCGAGATGATCTAGCCCGCCGCACCATCGTCCTGCGTCTCAGTTCTGTGGATTGGTTGCTGCCGCTGTCGTCCTTTGGCCGTCCTTCCTTTGCGCGCCATTCAGTTGAGTATCCTTCTCGTTCTGTTTTTATCGTCGTGATTTAGTGTTTGCTGGCCGGTAGCAGCGACAACTTTAGCCTTGCTCTGTGCTGTCATCGCCGCCGTCTGTAGGCCTATTGGTTCGTGGTTTCTTGTTTGATTCACCTCTTCAGATGCTTAAGGAATAGGTCTATTTTGTTACTTCTCCTTACGCTCCCCTCCTCTGCTTCCCCACCAGCCCCGGCGCCGCCCGCGACCCCCGCCGCCGGCCGGCGAGCTGAAGGCGGCGCTCCTTGCGCATCCTCCCCCTCACCACATCCCCCTCTCTTTTGGCTCCATCCCCTCCTCTCTCCTCCGTCCCTACAGCCACATCCCACCATTCCCCCACCTCTCCCCGTCCCCGGAGCTCATCCCCCTGAAGATCGCCGTCAGCACTGCCGCTCGTGCTGTCGAGACGCCCTCTCCACCGGCGCCGGATCGGAGAACGTTGTGCTGGTGTAGGGCGCGGCCGTCGACGACCACCTCTTCGGGCAGGAGGGGCGGCGCTAGCATCAAGCGAGCTTCGGCATGGGAAGCGCCCACCACCTGTTCGACGCTTTGTGCAAACGGGCTGCGTCCCAAACCGGCGGGGAGCCACGCCCAAGCAGAGCTGTCAGGGCGACGCGGCCTCCTGCTGGCGACGTGGGCGACACCTCTGGCGGTGCCTGCGCTCATGGCCATACTCGGAATTCCCATGGCGATGAAGAACCCACCAAGCTCCACCACAGCCTCATCTGCATCGACTTCTCGCGGCATCCGGGTACGTAATTTCAAAATCGCATCTTGGAAAATTACCATTGCCCGATTGTTAGGCCTTTGGCCGCCTCTTTTCCTGCTGCTGTTCATCTGTGGATCGCCCAAACCAATAAGCTTTCTGTTGTTGAACCTGGCCTAGTAACCAAGGCTCTTAACTACCATTTCTGTGCCTTCCCTGAATCCTTCTCTGTTCTTCCCGGACCTCCGTTCATCTTCAAAACGTCTGTTGCCAGTGATATTGTCAAGTTTCATCTCCTCAAGATTGCTGTTTTTGCCGTTGATGGAATCATCTTCCACATCCATCCGGACCCTCAGTCGGCTGCCCGTGACGTCATCAGCTCTACCGGCGGTAGACCGTTGTGTTTCAAATTCAAATTTCAAAGCACCCCTTTGGCTCTGGCACATAGCCGGCCCACCACCGGCCTTTCCCACTTGTCTGACACTGATGCTCAGCTGGACTCCATCTCTGAAGTACAGGCTGCTTGCCACTACCAAAGTTTATCCGTTGATGGCTGCGAGGTGCGAGGAGTCAAACCTGTTACTTCTGAAACTGCACTCAATGCACCTATCTCCTCTCCCTCCTACCACGATATTCTTCTTCTACCCCTAAGCCTACCAGGCAGCCTATGAATCTGACACGTGCTCCCCTTGCCTGCAACAGTAGTTCGACGGCGACATCTGGATCCATGCATGCAAGTTTCCATGCAGCCCGGTCTATCAAAGAGAAATTCCTTAAGTGCAAAGGAAGGAAATTGGTGAAAATGTGTTTTCGATGCCTATCTACAGATCACCTCATCTCTCAATGCCGTGACCCTATAAAGTGTACCCTTTGCCTTCACTCTAGACACGGCGATGCTCGAGTGGGAGAACTCCGTTCCCACTCCTCCGCTCCGTTCTGTGCACACCGGGGGGTGCCAACGCCGTACCTAGCTTCAGCGTGCTTCCCCTTGGCTGCCGTGCCGTGGTATGGGATTGGAGGAGGACCGGCCCTGGGCGAGGGGCGATGATGGTGTGGAGGGAGTGAAGGAGTGCTTGTTGTGGATCTTTGTCTTTGCTTGGAGTGCGGTCGCGAGGCTCCTGTGGAGTTAGGCGAGGTCACGGAGATGGTGCCTGGCGAGGACTGGCGGCGCAGACACTGACGCGCCTCCGCTGCGTTCTCCCGGGCGGGGAGCACACCGAGGTTGAGCATGAGAGTCGCGCCCGAAAGAGGCGTACAAGGCGCAAGCGGCCATGGACAAAGGCCCGCTCGCTCAGGAGGAGCCTGCGCCTCAAGGAGAAGGAAGAGCCTGACTTCGAGCTCCCGGAGGCCAGAGCGGCGCGAGTCCAGCAGGCGAAGTTTGATTTCTCTAGTGCGTCTCGCCGCCTTCGTAATGCTCTCTCCCATTCTTATCTAATCTCTGATCCTTACCTCTCCTCTGATGACTCCGAATCTTTGTTGGACATTGCCTCGGCGATGTGGAGCTGACAATCGGCGAGGAGATGGCTGGGATCTTCGGTGTGGGCGGCACTCGCCGCCCTACAGCTCTTGATGTGTCCGTCCGAGGCAGTCCCGATCGTGGGAGCTGTCTGCTCCTACTCCAAATGAGCGATGCTTTGCTCCAACCCTTGTAGTAGTAGTTCCATGCTCCCCCCCACTAGTATGAGTGCTGAGATGCTTCCTGGGAATACACCTGCACCTAGTCTCTGCAGAGTTCATTGCTGCAAGAATAATGTGAAGAACTTGACGGCAGCTACGATGCCCCGTCCTGAGTGTGGTGTACTTGAGTTTATCAATGAATAGAAGCATCAAGTTGTGTAGTTGGAATGTGCGTGGACTGAATGACTTAATCAAATGTGGTAATGTGTTGTCTGAAATGTTGTCCGCTTGTCCTGACATTGTGTTACTCCAAGAAACCAAACTGTCTGATGTCTCGTCTCTCAAACTCCACACTTTTCTCCCTCGCCGCCTGGATAGTTTTCCTTCACTCCCTCCATTGGGAGTTCTGGTGGAATCCTAACCGCTTGGAACAGCTCTACCTTCCTTCTAAACACCACGGCCTCCACCCCCACACTCTTACCATCCACCTCACCTCAACCACCTCTAATCTTTCCTTTTCCATCACCAACATCTATGCTCCATCCACTCCTGATCGTAGGCCCTCTTTCCTCCAAGAACTGAGGTCCATCACTCCTCCTAATGCTCCTTGGTTGCTCTTTGGTGACTTCAACATGATTAAATTTCCCCATGAAAAAAACAATCCTAACTTCCACCTCTCGGAGGCTGCCGCCTTTAATGATTGCATAAACGACCTGTGCTTGATTGAACTGCCTCTAATTGGTAGGAGGTATACTTGGGCGAACAAAGGGATAATCCCACTCGAAGGCCTTGATCGAGCCTTTATCAACCTGCCATGGGACAACTCCCTCCCAAATACTACTCTCACCGCGCTCACCCGGCGCACATCTGACCATGTTCCCCTGATCGTCAGTGTGGCTACTCAAATCCCCAAATCTAAGCTCTTTCGTTTGAGAACTATTGGATCCAATGTGCAGGTTTCAGATCGGTTGTTGACACTGCCTGGCGTTGTCGGACAGTGAACAGTGACCCAGCCAGGGTTCTTGTAACTAAGCTGAAAGAAACAAGGCGTGCTCTCAAGCTTTGGAGGAAACAGCATGCTAATCTTAACCAACAAGAAAATGACTGTAGGCTCGTCATCAACCTACTTGACTTCATAGAAGAGCTGCGTCAGCTATCTGTCAGCGAAGCAAAACTGAGAACGGTTATTACCATGGTACTTAGCCGGGTCACCCATTCTAAGCTGACTCTTTGGAAACAACGCGCCAAAATCAGGGTAGCAGTAGAAGGAGATGAGAACACACGTTTTTTTCATGCGTGTGCTAATCAACGCCGAAGGAAAAATGGCATACAGCTGATCGAACACGATGGCTGTGAGATTCATGGCCATGAACAGAAGGCGGCTGTCCTTCATGGCTTTTATCTGGGGCTGCTAGGATCTACTACCACAACTGAATGGGAGTTTCCGCTCTCTGATCTGTACCCTGAAGGACCTCTGCCTCTGACTGAACTCGAGGCGGGATTCCAACATGATGAAATATATGCTGCATTCAAGCATATGAACCATAACTCCAGCCCTGGGCCTGACGGCTTTGGCCCCCTCTTCTACAAACGAATTTGGTCCACCATATCCCCTGACATCACTCAATTTTTTGCTGCTTTCCACAACCATAGTCTGCAGTTGGGGAGGCTGAACACATCGTATCTTGTGCTAATCCCAAAAAAAGAAGGAGCTAGGAAGCCACAAGACTTCAGACCCATTGCACTGCAAAACACCCTTGTCAAAAGTATATCAAGGGTCCTGATGAAAAGGCTACAACCCATCATTCCACTTCTTATTGGATTGGACCAATCTGGCTTTGTTCAAGGCAGATGTATTGCTGATAATTTTGTCTATGCTGCGGATCTTTTGAATACTTGCTGCCGAAGGGCCTGCCCCACCATTGTCCTTAAGCTAGACTTTCACAAAGCCTTTGACTGTGTTGATTGGAATAGTCTGAGGAGGATCATGCAGTGTCGTGGCTTCTCAGACAAGTGGTGCACATGGATTTCTGATCTTCTTCAAACGGGCAAGACGGCTGTCTTGTTGAATGGAGACCCTGGGAAATGGATTAACTGCAAGAGGGGGCTGCGTCAGGGCGACCCCTTGTCCCCATACTTGTTCATCATAGTGGCAGATGTTCTTAGCCGTCTGCTCCAAACCCATCCCCTTGCTGCTGATGTTCGGCATCCCATCCTCCCGAATGAGCCTTGCCCGGTGCTCCAGTACGCGGATGACACCTTGATCTTCTTGCGATCGAGTCCAGCTGCCATTGAGTCCATTAAGCAGATTCTTCAGATATTTGAAAAAGCCACGGGTCTTGCTATTAATTACCATAAAACAACCTTCCTTCCTATTGCTGTTCAAGCTGATGTGGCTAGTGCTCTTGCCACCGTTTGGCACTACCACCTCGGACTTCCCTCAGACTTATCTGGGTTTGCCCCTCTCTCCTCACAAAGTCTCTGTTGCCGACTGTCTCCCCCTCCTTACTTCTTGTGATAAATACCTCTCTGGATGGCGTGCTTCACTCCTAAACCGAGCTGGCCGTCTTATGCTCTGCACCTCTGTTCTTAGCTCCTTCCCCTTGCATTATATGTCTGCTCTCAACATTCCAAAACGATCATCAAAGCCATTGATAAAGGAGACGTGCCTTCTTCTGGACAGGAGAAGACACGTGCCACGGCTCCAAATGTCTAGTTGCCTGGGATGCTGTTCAGGCCCCAAAAGAAAGAGGTGGTCTTGGGATAAAAGATTTGGAGCTCCAAAATCGTTGCCTGCTTATGAAGTTCATAGATAAACTATTCTCGGGTGACCAACCTTGTTGGAAAAATTGGGTACTTCAAAACTCTTCTGTCTTTGATACGCCAGTCAATAGCTCCTCCGGTTTCCTCTGGTGTGTCGTCAATGATGAACTTAATACATATCGCTCAATCACCGTTGTCAATGTTCACGATGGTGCTTCGACTTCTTTTTGGTTTGACCATTGGCTCCCCGATGGCCCTCTTGCTTCCACCCACACCGCTCTCTTCTCCCATACTACCTCCCTAACATATCGGTGCAAAGTGTTTTCTAGAGCGATTTTGATTTGCACCTGCGACCGCGACTGACCACGGCTGCTAGCCTACAGCTAGACAGCCTGCTTTCTTCTCTGCAGGGCATTCGGCTGGATGATCAACATGATGTTCGGGTGTTGAAGCTCACTGGTCGCCCCTATAAGGCCAAGGATGCCTACGCGGCGCTCGACTCTGCAGGGGATGCAGGTGGCGTGCATGGCCGCAAGATTTGGGGACAAAACTCCCAAACAAGGTGAAGATTTTTGCGTGGCTGTACTTCAAAAATCGGCTCAGCACAAGGGTCAACCTCCATGCTAAACATGTGGTGGAAGGTGAAAGATGTGAACGCTGCTCACTTCAAGCGGAGGACAGGGAGCATGTCTTCTTTACGTGCGCTCAAAGCTCACTGATCTGGGAGAAGCTTGGAATGCAGGAGGTCATGCGGATGACAGATGAGGAAGTGTGGGTAGCAGTCACACCTACAGGGCTGGATCCGAAGCTCTGGCCTTTCATTTTTCTTGCTCTCCTATGGCGGATTTGGGATGCACGCAACGGGCATGTTTTCCGCAATGAACCATTCTGCTGCAGCGCCGTTCTACTGAAGACCTGTGATGACCTTGTAATCTGGCGTAAAAGACTGCCACTTTCGAACTTGTAAACAGCCTGTTAGGCTGGCGTGACTACCTCCGCTTGTGTATTTCCTCTCGTATGTAAAAACTTTTCCTTGTGCTTAGGTGTTTGCTTGAGCATGAGTGCTTTGGAATGAAAAGGTGGGGAAACTCTCCCCCGGTTAAGTTTCAAAAAAAAAAAAAAGATAAGTGGCAGGGCAGAACCAGTAAGCTTGAACCAAGCTAAATGTACTCTGCAACAAATGCATTGGAAAGATCAGCCTGCTTCAGCATGACCCGCCAGGGGCCTGAACAAATGGTGATTCAGTGGTTCAATAGCTGATAAATATGGATTATATCACCCGCACAAAGATTAGCCTTGCATAATTATTTAGTTTGGTTTTGTAACACATACCCTTCCAAGGTGTAGATTTTTTAAAGCAAACAGAATTAAAAGAGCTCTCCGATATTTACTTGGGTATTGGCGGTTTCTGTGGTCAACCATGAACCATGATTTTATCAGCGCTCTCTGCAACACATGCTTAGGAACCATCAGCCTGCTTCAGTATGGCCTGGCAGGGGTCTGAACAAATGCTGCCTTAGTGGTTCAGTGGTTTATAAATAGGAATGATATCACCCGTCCAAAGATTGAGCTTGCATAATTATTTACTTTGGTTCTCTATTGCATAATCAGCTCAGATATCCTTGCAAAGTGTAATCTTTTTTTACCAAACATATTTAAAAAGGTCTGATTATTGTGCTGTTGTGGCTGTTATTGATTTCCCATGTTGTTTATTTATTCTTGGTATGTTCCGATGTTGTCTTCCTTTCACAGGTTTGTTGTGTTTTAACAGTCGAGGGCTACGACAGCTGCTTCCACACCAAGTCACCGGTTATCACGTACGGACATGGTATGATTGGTTCTTATGCTTAGGCTACCAGGCATGAGTCACATTATGCTGTGCTTAGCTGTTGATTAGCTGTAGCCTTGGATTTTGATGGTGAAGGCAGGCTCATAGGCTGTTAATTGTGTTCGATTTGCTTAGCAGGTTTCTTGTGTCTCAACGTCTTAGGGCTACGACTGCTACTTCCACGCTAAGTCAACTGGTAACGCTGACTCTCGCGGTACGATTTGTTCTTATACTTAGGCTGGGAGGCATGAATTACATGTATGCTGTGCCTGACTTTTGCTTCACTGCAGGCTTGGATTCTGATGCTGAAGGCAGGCTGTTCAGTTGTTAATCGTATTTGACTTATCCTGGATATCTCATCTACAAGGCCTCTTCGTCGCAGAATAGATCTATGTTCTGTGTTTTGTGTCCCTAGGTATGGTGTGATGCTTCTTTTGCTTCCATCTTTTACTTTATTGCTTCTTCTAATCTGTCGTGCACATGTGTTATACCTGTTTTTTCAAATGTACTGCTTCCTATTATTCCATATTTCTGTACTGACCCTGTTACGATCCTCCTTTTTTTTTTTTTTTCAAACTTTGTTCCTTCCAAAAAAAAAAAAAAAAGAAATTCTTCTCAAAAAATAAGAGACAGGCTAAACTAATTAGAATCTCCCACACAGAATCAGCAGCTTGTCTAACCATCTCCTCATGCTGTGACGGTTCCCTGAATATCTATAACTTTCTTTTCCCTTGTCTAGACATCTGCTCATGCCGTATTGTGGCTTTTGTTATGTCAGGATAGTCTTTCAGATACACCATGTAAACTATTACCTATATAATCCTTCCATGGATGATGCCTTCTATGTCAGGACTTGGCATCGCCAGACCAGGTACAAAGCAACATAAATTGTTTCCTAATTGCAGTATGCTTTTTAGTTTCGTACATCAAATTTCCTTCCAATTCTGCAGATACCACATCAGAACCAGAGAAAAATTTATATACGTGGCCACATAAACCGAAAAAAACATACTGCCCACATAAACCGAAAAAATATGTATAGTATGCTATTAGTGCACTCAGAGCTTATCTACATCATTGATGGTCTTACTACATGCCCAAACAAATAGTGATTTTTTTTCTTTTCTCCTGTTTAAATGAAATATATACTAATAACACATTTCCAATCATGACAGGGAGAAAAAAGACCAGGAACTTTAGCAGATTTCAGTTACCTAATGATTGCTGAACTTCAGGACTTCTATTATACCAAGTTTAATGCTTTTAGAGGGTGTAAAGAAACATGCAAAGATATATACGAGATTGCACAGCTTCTCAGCAGCAAGTTAGACCCAGCTCTTCGCTCTATCTATGAACAGACCCTTCATTTCAAACAAACGTCATCTAAGGATCTGAAGTCTTATATTACTGATATTGGTGATCTATAAGTTCTGAATTACTATACATTGGAGAAGAATTGTTTGGGCTCAGTATAACCATGTCTGCAATGTATGAAGAAAGTATCCTGCCTATGAACCTCACCAACTACGCAGCAATTAGCCATCAGGTAACATAAACTTACCTTCAAAATCTAATCCATATTGTTTTTTCCCCTACTTACTGTCATCTTATGCCTTAAGATAACTATCTTAATAGCATTAACCATCAGCATCTATCATTTGTCTAAACGCAGATACGCAAGACCAATAGCATCAATATCAGTCCTGCAGAACATCCTGAACACTGTTGTCCAACAAGTTTACAGAGCAGCACCACAAATTGTAACTGAAGCAGCATCAGAAGGTACCTTTTACACATATATATCGGGTCAAAATTTCCACCACAAGTACAAATCAGCCACTGCAGTGTCAGCCACAGAAGCTGAGGCAAATAGCATCTATCGATTTCTCAAGCACATTACCAACGTTCGTGGATACACCATCGTGGACAAAAATTACCCCAATATATTCAGATTGCTATGCAAGATCAACAGCTATACTGAGCAGATCATTGAGCTCCACCTATGTGCCGTAAAAGCAATATCAACTAGCAGGTGACCCCGCGCTTTGCGCGGGCAGGGAGATAGGAGTATACGTAATGTATAACATATTTAAATGCAGTGGAAAAGGTGATATATATATATATATATATAGAATATATATACATATATATATATATAAACAAAACTGCTGGTTCCACCCCCAGAATACTGCGGTGAGCAAGATCAGGCTGCTTTATCATTCTGTTACCTTCTTTCTTTGTTGAATTGGTACAGAACTAGACACATGATGGGCCTCAATGTATCTCTGAACTTTGCTAATTGGAATTGCTTGTGTTAGATACACAGCGAGATGTTTGTACAACAGTATTTTTTCTGCCTTGGTACACATTACTGTTAGTGGTGATTTCTTTGTTTTGGATTTTTCAAATATTCGGAAAGTGGTTTTGCATGAATTGTTGGTGTTAGTGTATATGTGTAGGCCCCACGAGGCTGTGCTGTGAGGCGTATCAAAGCAATATATCGCCCACCCTTCTAGGGTTTGGAGGAATCTGCCCAGAGTTGATTCCCCTCTCTAACATGGTATCGGCTTAGGTTCCTTCCCTTCTCCCGTTCCCTGTGCGCCGCCGCCCGGCCATGGCAGGCGGCCACCGCCCCGCGCCCCTTCCCAGCACCGGCCCCCTTCCTTTCCCCTCTCTCTTCCTTCCCCTCCCTCACCCTACGCGAGGATCTGCGCCATTGGCATCTTCCCGCGGCGGCTCTCCCAGCGGGCGCAGCCGGCCCTCCTCCAGCGCGGCGGCCCTCCTCCTCCTAGTGGCGCCTCCTCGCGGCGGTCGCGGCAGTCCAGGCGCGGGGCCTCCCGCCGGCGCGCCTCCGCGTGGTTGGGCCGGTCCCCGCGAACCTCCTCACTTTCGGCGCGGCTTCCCCAGGGCGCCGTCAAGGCGTTTGCGTGGCGGACCCTCCCCCGCCCCGTCGCGGGACTCTTTGGACGCCACACACGGGCCGTCGGGGCCCCTGGCGCTCTTCACGGCACGCCCCCCGGGAGCCGCCCCGAGCGCCGCCGGGAGGGGCTCCCCGCCGGCTATGGGCACGCACGCCCTCCTCCCGCTCGCACGGGGCTGGCCAGACCACCCCTACTACTACTACAAATGTCGCTGCCCCTCCTCCTTACGGGCCGCAGCCGGCCGCTCTCATCGCTCCGCGTGCTGAGCGGCCTTGTGGCCCCGGCGCGGACGCCGGCTCCAGCTCCCGGCGCCTTCACTCCTCTACTCTCGCGCGGCTCGCAGCAACGCGCCGCCGGCCCTGTTCGTCACCGGAGAGGCCACGCCACAAGCACCTCTCCTCTGGCCTCCCCGCTGCGCCGCCCTCGCCCCGCCGCCCAGCGACGCGAGGGCGCGGCATAGCGGCACAGGCGCTGGCGCCGATACCCACTCGCCGGCGGGCGTCCCAGCGCCACCGCGGCTTCCTCGGGCTCCCACCGCGGCGCCACCGGGTGACGCCCATTGCTTCCGCTTCGTCGGTGCCCGCCGAGGCCAGCGGCTCTCCCCGGCCGGGGCTCCACGGACTCGCTCTGGAAGGTCCGCCCGCCATCCTTCGCCCACATGGCGAGGGCGGCCTGCGGGCCTCCTTCCCTGCCCACAGGCCGACTCCGTCCTGGCCTCGGGGGGGTGGAATCCAGGGCGATATGGGCGCAATCCTTCAGCACCATGGGGTTGCACCACTGCTCGCACCCGAGTGGATCGCCGACTTCGGGGGCTTCCTTCCACTACCCCTCATCGCCGGCATCCTCTCTTCTCTTCGCCCCCCCTCACCCTTCCCGTCCCTCTTCGATCATGGTTGGGAATGGGTCTTGTCTTCTGTGTCACCTCCGTGGGTTCTGCATCCGGTCTTTTTCGTCTTCGATGTCCTTGTCTCTCCTCGGTCGTCCATAACCTTCTTTCCATCCGCCCCCTTCTCGCCGACAACTCGTGTTCGGTTGAGTTAGACTCTACCGTCTCCGCGGTGAAGGATTCCGCTGCGGGCGGCCACTCCTCGGCCCCGATAGCTCGGGACCCCTTTACTCCCTTCGCCTTCCTTCTTCCGCGCTATACGCCTTCCACCCAGCTGCCCTTGCCACTACTCCCTCTTCCTCTACACGGCACACGCCCGGCTTGGTCACCCGCCGGCGGCGCTTTGGCTCGGCTCGGTCGTAGTGCCCACCTCCCTTCCACTTTCGGGCCGATGAGCATCTCGCCATGCGTGCGGTTGGGTCGCCATGTGCGCCTTCCTTTTCCTACTTCTTCTTCGGCGTCGCGGCGCATGCCTTTGCTCTTCTTCCTTTGTGATCCGTGGACTTCTCCTATTCCTAGCATTTCCGGCTATAAGTATTATCCGTCCTCCTCGATGACTTCTCTCACTACTCTTGGACTTTCCCTTTGCGCGCCAAGTCGAGACCTTTCCCTCTCCTCACTTCTTTGCACAGGTGTCCCACTCGATTCGGCCTCACCATCAAGGCCGTCGATGTGACAACGGGCGTGAGTTTGATAACAACACCTCCGCTCCTTCTTTCTCGCTCATGGTGTGTTGACTCCGCATGTCTTGTCCGTACACCTCCCGGAACGGCAAGGCTGGCCGGATGGTCGCACCACGAACGATGTTATCGCGCTCTCCTTCTCGGGCCTCTCGCCCGCCTGGGCCGAGCCTCCCACACCGCCACCTACCGCTCCAACCCGACTTCCTTCCACGACCTCTCCGCTCCCACTCCACACCTCGCACTCTTCGGTACACCTCCTCGCTATGATCACCTCCGTATCTTGATTTGTGCTTGTTACCCTAACCTCGCCGCCACTACTCCTCACAAGTTGGCGCCTCGCTCGACACCGGTGTGTGTTTCTGCACTCCCGATCATAAGGGTACCCGTTGCTATGACCTCACTTCGTCGGGTGTTATTTCCCGAGACGTCGTCTTCGACGAGTCGGATTTCCGTACTCTACCACTTCCGCGCCTTCCCGATCCCGAGTTTGAGTCCCTGCTTTCTGACCGGCGGTTCAGCCACCGGTTCCGTTCCGGGCCTTTCTCCACAATTTTCCGGGTTGCCCCGCCGCGCCACCTACGGCCCCGAGCCACTCGCTACCACGCTTGGCGTTCTGAGCCACTTTCATTTGTGCCACAAGGCGGCCCCGCGCCACCCGCCGTGGCCACGCGCGACCCCGGTGCCCCCGCCGCGCCCACGCGGCCCCGGTGCCCCCCGCCGCCACGCGCCGCCCCGGCGCCCCCGGCGCGGCCCACGCGCGCCCGAGAGCCTCGTGTGGTGCCCCCTCTTCGCGCGGGACCCGGCGTGGCAGCCGGTGCGGTGTACTCGCCGCCGGGCCCATCGGTCCCGTCACCTCGGCTCCACCTCCCACCGCCACCTCCACCTCCACCCGTCGGCCCCGGCGACCCTCGAGGTCTACCACCCCCCGATCATTCCAGGGACCTCACACTCATCCTATGGTGACTCGGCATGCGCAGTCGGTGTTCTTCGACCGCGGGCCCTCTCCCGCCACCGAGAGCAGCTTCGCCGGTCTCTCCGATACCTACCTGCTCGCGCCGCCTTGGCAGACCCTCACCAGCGGCGATGGAAGAGGAGCGGGGGCTCTTCTAGCCAACCGTGCGTGGGACCTTGTGCCGCCGTCCGTCCGTGGCAATGTGGTCACCGCAAGTGGATCCGGGCGCACGCGTCGGGCCGACGGCAGTCCGAGCGCTACAAGGCTGCTGGGTCCTCGGAGGCTTCACCCGCCCGGGGTTGATTATGATGAGACCTTCACCGTGGTCAAGCCTCGCTTACGGTCGCGCACGGTCCCTTCCCACTTGCCCTCTCTCGCTCTTGGCAAGTGCATCAGCCTAGATGTCAAGAATGCATTCCTCCATGGCACCTTGTCCGAGACAAGATACCGCAATCGGCCAAATGATTTGTCGATCCTCGGCCACTGATTTGGTGTGCCGGCTCAACAAGTCACTATATGGTCTCGAAGGGCTCCTCGTGCTTGGTACTCGGTTTGCCACCTACCTTCTCACTTTGGGGTTCGCAGAGGCAAGTCGATACATCTGTTTGTCTATCGCCATGGAGCTGAGACTCGCTTACTCCAAGCTACTCTATGTTGATGACATTGTTCTCCGCCTCCGGTCGCAGTTGCTTCAAATAATGTCATATCGGCAGCGGCCAGGAGTTTGCCATGAAGGACCTCGGTCCACTTCACCACTTCCCGGGGTCACCGTGGAGACTCGCCCCGCCGGGGGTTGTTCCTCCACCATGACGGTATGCTCGACATCCTCGAGCGGGCTGGGATGACGGTCGCCTGTCAGTGTGCTGCTACTCCGGTTGGATACCGGCGAAGCTCTGGCGATGAAGGCGACCACGTGGCGGATCCCACCGCCTTCCGTTTGGCGGTGCTTTGCGGTACCTCACCTTCACTAGGCCTCGACATCGCGTCTGCAGATTCAGCGCTGTCTTCACATGCATGATCCCCGGCACCACATCTTGCTGCGATGACGCCTTCTCCGCTATGTCCGTAGCCTTTAATCGTTGACTCGCCTCGATGATCCACCGGTCTCCCTCCACCGAGCTCGCCGTCTCACACCGACGCCGACCGGGCAGGGTGTCCGACACCGCCGCTCTACCTCGGGTATGCCGTCTTCCTTAGTGGCAACCTCGTCTCGCGGTCGCCCAAGCGGCAGCCGGTTGTCTCCCGCTCCAGCAGCGCAGGCGGAGTAGGGCTGTTGCTAACGGTGTGGCGGAGGCTCCTGGCTTCGTCGAGCTCTTGGTGAAGCTTCACAACCTGACAAAGACCACACTTGTCTCATCAGACAATGTCGCCGCCTACCTCTCCACCAACCCGTTCAGCATCGGTAGGATCTAAACATGTGGAGATCGACTTGCACTTTGTCCGTGACTTGGTTGCCATCGGCGCTGCTCGGTGCTCCATGTACCGACCACCTCCCAGTTCGCTGACATCTTCACCAAGGGTCTGCCCTCATCGACCTTCTCCGAAACCTTCGATCCAGCCTCAACGTCGCCCGCTGGCTAGTTGTGGCCGCGGGGGCCCCGTGTGTTGCTTTCTTTCATGTCCAGCCTTCATCTCCGCTGCCGGCGTTCGTTCATCTAACGGGGAGTGTTAGTGTATATGTGTAGGCCCATGAGGCTAGGCCCATGAGGCCCATGTACAAAGAACTATATTGCCCACCCTTCTAGGGTTTGGAGGAATACACAGAGTTGATTCCCTCTCTAACAGTTGGAATGGTTATTGTTTGCTTTTACATAGTCTATCACGAAACATCTAATTTTTACAATGTTACTCATGAATAATCAAATATTTGAGCTAAAAAAAAAAAAAAAACCAATCATTAGTTTTCAATTGTTTACTGAAATTTATTCCGCTCTTTTTTTTTTCATGTTTATAGTGATTACCGAAGGATGGAGGAGCATGACCAATATGAGTCTGTTGGTTTAGATGACTCACTGGAGGATGAGAGGAATCTTGATGAAATTATAGCTGATTGAAGTGCTGCGGAAGCGGAGCTTGATGCAAGGGATGTAAGGACCGGGGCAGCAGCTGATCGGAAGTTGCCACAGATGCTTGATGATATAGGTACTGGCTTCAACAACAGTTCTATGTTCTGAAGGATGCTACAGCAAATATCGACACTGAATATTTTAATTTGTGCTCTTGATCTTGACAAACTAGTATTTGAGATACGGTATTAGATATAGTTACTTGAGAGCTTAGAGTGCTGTTTAGGCCCATCTTTGGGCTCTGTCTTTACAGTTTGATCTGTTTCTTTTATGTGTGGTGTTTCTTTTATGTGTGGTTATGTTTGACTTGCGACATCCTATTTTGATGTTTTGAATTTGGTATGTAGGATTTTATTCTTAATATTTAGTATGACAGATTCCATTTGTCAAATGTTAGTATTGGGGGTAACAATATGTTTTGTCTGAACTCTAAGTGAGCTAGTTATATAGAATATAGAATGACTTCAACAGTCGTGTTCAGGCTCATGTCTTTATAGTTGACTGTTTGTGTACTGATCGTTATAGAATCTTAGTTTTAAAAATGACTATGTATCTGATATTGAGACATACACCAGCATTTGGATCACTGCCACAAATAGTTTTCCTATTATCGTGCAGATACAGATGAGGATGTGAATTTAAGGCGTCCAAAGAGGCAGGGCTAGTTTCAGACCACCTAGTGGTCCAAGAACACATAGTGATTACGATGGTGATGGTGCCACACCTAGTTCACCTGGACCATCCCAGCATGGATATTCAGGCGGTGATGTGCCTATGACTGACCAGACTGATGATGACCCATACGAGGTATTAGCATATTAATTTAAATTAAGTAATGCTGTAATTTAGATCTTTCAATTTGTTTGCCACCCTTCAATACTAAGCACCAGGTTCTGAAGGTAAGATGGTTGTCGAACTTTCAAGTGAGTAAATGTTCCTCTTTGTCTACAGGATGAATCTGATGAAGAAGATGCGATGAACATGTACTGTGTGCAAGGCACACTTAGGGAGTGGGTTACAAGAGATGAAGTCCGGCGCTTCATTGCAAAGAAATTTAAAGAGTTCCTTCTAAACCCAAAGAATGAACAGGGACAATTTGAGTATTTTGACTTATTAATGAGATGGTTTTAGCTTTTAGGTATTATTCACTCCATATTTTTACTGTTGACGCAAAAAGTACCACAGCTTTAATTTCTAATGTTTACCTCTCTAACCTTTGCTTCCATTTTGTGCAGCTAACAAATGCAGCTTAGAAATTGATTACACGCAATTTATTTATATACATCCGACATTGTCATCTGGTTGGATGATGCACCTCAATCTGTGCTAGAAGTTATGAAGTCACAAAAATGTTGTATTTGATCTCCACAATAATTATAGGAACATTCATCAAAAGATCTATGTCAAAGTAACCAATCTTCCTGTTTATGACCACGTAATATCAGGTAAACAAATTTTCCACTGCATATAATTCGTAGCTTAGATTAATTTGCATGTGCTTATGCTCCACTTGCCCTACAAATCCATCTGAACACAATGATTCGAATTGGTGTTGTTGTTACTCGATGATCTGGTGTATTTCCACAGTTGCAGCAGGTGAAGTATGACTGCGGGAAATGTGGAATTGTCCTAGGCTCTTTCTTTTTTTTTTTCAGAACTCCTACACTGAAGTGAAAGTTGTATCATGTCCTGAGTGCCAGTCCAAAGGACCATTCACCGTCAATGTTGAGCAGGCAAGTTATCTGAAACAATTTTTGAAAGCTTCTGTGTTGTTTTGTGATATTAATTCTCTGTATAGGCTATGTAGTCCCAGTAAGCCACATAATTTGAGTCTAGTCCCTCTGATAATCAAACTACTCTCATGCATACAATATATAGGAACTACCAGAAAGTAGAAACTTACTCTTCAGGAAAGCCCAGGAATTGTTCCTGTTGGCAGGCTTCCCAGATACAAGTAATACTTCTGAATGATCTGATTGATTGTGCTCGTCAAGGAGTTTCTTCACTCACCTCCTTTTCCTTTATAAGAGCAACTCCAAGAGATTAGCCAAAAACACTTTCCAAATTTGCTAATTTAGCTATTCTCTAAAAAAGAAAACGTAGACTACTCCAACACTCTTTTAAAAAATAGCTTTCTCAACAGTCAAACTCGCCACGTCACTGGCAACAGGCTCCACCGGTTGGCACATTTCGTCGAACGACCAGCACGCACTGACGCACATTGCCAGCCACTCTCCTCCGCCTCGTTCTTGAGCGCATTTCGTCTACCTGCTCACACGCACACGAACCAAGCAAAGCTAGCTACGTCTCAGCTTAGCCAGCTCACACGATGCTGAAGTCATGGAGGCCGGTGCTTGTGTTGGCCACCAAGTGATGCGCGGTGGAGGACACTGCGGTGGCCACCTACAGTTTGGCGCCTCTCGTCCTCGTCAACAGCCCGACATCGGCCACCATAGCGAACAAAGACGGCAGCATGAAGATCAGCTACAGGGAGATGACGAGCCTGCTGCAGCTGCACTCGTTCGGCCTCAGCGAGCTCCACCGCTCTGCGGCGGGGCCTCAGTTGCACGTCGCTCTCGCGTTCACGAGGCGGACCCAGAGCTTCGACCGTGGCCGGGGCAGCCGGCCGTGCGACACCAAGGAGGACGTCCGTGCGACACCCAGGAGTCAGGAGGGGAGATTGCATTGAGGTGGGGACAACATGACTGGGCGCGCGGGAAGGAAAGCGCCGCGGGAATCACGCGCGGAGGTGGATGGCAAGCCGGGAGGCTCGCTTTCTTAAATTTTATTACTATCGAAATCAGACCATGATGTTTTGTACATGTAATTTTCAGGTCACCGATATACAAAAGCAAGATCTCTTCTCTGCATACAAACTAACTGATAAGAGCAATTCCCCACAGTTTAAATGAGGTTCTTATCCTTGAAAATTTGGCAAAACATAAAAAATTACTCTCCAACAGTTTGCTAAATGAGGTTGCCATCTTTCCCAACTTGCTATTCTTCCCTCCGCCACAAGATATATACGCGCTCGTATCCGCGGCGCATCCGTCTGTATCAGAAAAGGTGGAAGGGCATAAACATAATTTTGTTTCTGTCTCAGGGTTCCTGATATAAGTTTTCAAGAGGTGGAAGGGTATGAACATAATTTTGTTTCTCTCTCGGGGTTCCCGATGTAAGTTAGATCTGAGTTTGGCAAGTGAATTATGCCAAACTGTTGGAGATGACCTCTTTTTTACTTGGCATATCTTTTTAGAAGTTGGCAAAACTTAAGATTTGCCAAGTAAAATTTGGCAAACTCTTGGAGATGCTCTAAGGCAGAGATTGAGAAGAAGTCAAAGGATCCAAGGATTGGAGAAAGGGTTTGTTACTCTACTCTTTTGAACTCACAATGCAAATGTTGATTACCTGATATACGCTATAAATTTGGTACTGCATGTCTAGATTGTCAAATCAATTGCACCATCCATTTATGGTCGAAGATATTAAGACAGCCATTGCACTAGCTATGTTTGGCGGACAGGAGAAGAATGTGAAGGGAAAACATCGCCTAAGAGGTGATATTAATGTTCTCCTAGGTGATCCAGGCACTGAGTCACAGTTTCTCAAGTAAGGATGAAGTCAATAATTTTTTATTACTTAAGGATATTTAACTAACATGCCATCTTGTATGTATGTCAAGAAAACGGGACACAGAGCTGTGCATACAACTGGAAAAGGTGCCTCTGCTGTTGGGCTCACTGCAGCAGTTCATGAGAATCCAATCACACGTGAGTGGGCACTTGAGGGAGGTACAGGTTCTTGCTGATAGGGGCATATGCCTTATTGATGAATTTGACAAGATGAATGACCAAGATAGGTATGAGATGACCTATACACCTTTTGTTGTATGAGCAATTTCCATCTTACTAAAAATATGGTTCCCTTTCGATCATTCCAGAGTAAGTATCCATGAAGCCATGGAGCAACAAAGTATCAGTATATCAAAGGCAGGAATCGTGACATCTCTTCAAGCTCGATGCAGTGTTATTGCTACAGCAAACCCAATAGGAGGAAGGGTAACTTCCGTTAGTTGCATGCCATGTAACACTAGTGCCTATTGTGAAGAAATTTACTGAATGTATGGTCCTCAATTTGACAGATATGATTCATCAAAGGCATTCACTCAAAAATGTTGAACTGACGGATCCCACTATTTCACGTTTTGATGTTCTATATGTGTGGTTAAGGTTTGTATCTAATCTTCATGTGTGATATATTTGCCCAGTGTTTGGTTGTCAATCAGTACTGAACTTTTTAATTTTGAAATACAGGATATTGTCGCTCCATTTACAAATGAAATGCTTGCAAGGTTTGTTGTAGATAGCCATGCCAGATCCCAACCGAAGGGCGCTAACCACATAGCCATGCCAGATCCCAACCGAAGGGCACTAACCTTGAAGATTGGTTTGCATCTGACATGGATGATGATCCATTGGCCGCTGCAAGACGAGCTGACCCAGATGTACGTATTCTTGATATTTCAACCGAAAAGCTTTTCCTCTATTCTGTGGTTCTAAAAGAATGTTGTGTCGTCAGGTCCTTTCTCAAGACATTCTGAAAAAGTACGTAACTTATGCTAAGTTGAATGTATTTCCCAAAGTACATGATGCTGACCTTGACAAGATTAGCCATGTTTATGCTGAGCTTCGACGACAGTCCTCTGTAAGTTCTCATACTATTGAGATGCTTTTTGTTTTTTTTTGAGGGTATTGATGCAATGAAGTTAGTATTGGAAAAGCGGAAATGGTCCAGTGATGCTTTTTCAGAGGTGGAACTCTTAATCCACTCATACTGCTTCAATGTTAAAAGTTACAGGAATACTACACAGCACCCATGTGTTTTTTAACAATCCAACACACGATTTTTTCTGTGCGTATGACAATGGGGCCCACACGTCATTCCTCCCTCCCTCCCTCTTCCTCCGTCCGCTTCCTCCTGACGCCGCCCTCACCCCGTCCGGCGCCTGCCCACCGCGGCAAGCTCGCTGGAGCTCGGCCTGCTCGCTCGCGCCCCGTGCCGTGCCAGGATCCGCTGCTCCTCCCCCCCTCTCTGATTGTGCTGGCATGGGGAAAAATTATAAATTATCCTTTTATAGAAAAAAAATTGTCTCTTGCGATCTGTGATTGTGGTAGAAGGAGGCTGGAGGTAGAGGAAGAGGTGGAGGCTGTTGGATCTTCATCCTATGGCTAAAAAAAATTCATGTGTTGGATTGTAAAAACACATGGTTGTTGACTAGAGAGGCTCCAAACTTAGTATTACCCTCGAAAGTAGTAGAGCCAATAAACAATTCTCGTACCGAAACTTTTTTCATGCCCCAAGATCCAGCATCCCGGTATCTTACTCGGCAGCATCCAACCTATTCCGTGAAGGAATATCGGCACAGTTATATTGTCAGTCCTTTGTCAAAGAATAGTAAAAAAATTGCAAGCACTATGTACATGAATTTTTATTGTTAATTGTTTGTAAATGCGCCATTGTTTCCTCTGAGGCCAAAAGAAAGACCATATTTTTCCGACTAACGAATATTCTGTCCAACGCACGAAGTCATATATATGCAAATATGTATTTACTATGACAGAGAGAGTCCCGCAGCGGCCTGAATCATCATATCCTGCTGAAGAGATTCGCTGTGGAGATGACCACGTTGCCAGACAGCGCGAGGAAGGCCAGGAACGAGAACCGCACCGCGACGCTGATCTTGTCGTTGAACCGGTCCTTGCCGAACCGCGACACCCACAGTTGGTGGCGAGACGCTGCCGCCGCGACGCCGACATGAGGAGGTACGCCAACACCTGCAACGAGACCGGCCAACTCATCAACCCCCTCGCGCGATGAACGAACTCGATCAACCGGTTCTTGCAAATCAGTAGATCACCATTGGCTTTGATTGATTGATGAATATAATTATACAAAAGAATGCCCATGCCCATGCCATGTTTGCCTGGTCGAGGAAGAGGGCGATACAGTAGCACGGGGTGGTCTGGAGCCTCGGTGACGCCGGACGGCGGGTCTCGACAAATGCTTGCGCGATCGAGTAGAAGCAGACAATCACGTTCACTCCGACAGTGTACCTGCAACAGTAAACAATTAAGGACCGTTCCATTACTTTCATATCAGTGAGAAATTTTCGTGATCAAAATTGGATGCAAGATCAAGATGCAAGCTAGACTCTTTGGCTTTGTGGATTTGTCTAACCTGGACCCTAGATTATTAACCATCATCCAGCGGCTAGATATATATAATTGCATAGATGGGTTATTTCATAACAAAGTACTATCTCCGTTTTTTTAAATATAGTCGTTAGGACAACAAATCTAGTTAAAAAATTAACTAGAACTTTTATCCTAACGACTATATTTCAAAAAAACGGAGGGAGTATCACGCATCACAGTTCGTATAATGCATGGTTAGGTAGTAAAACTGGACCAATTAACATATTCTAGACAAATTAAATCTATTAAATTTGAATTTTTTAATATCAATCTATGCCTCGTAAAAAAAAAAAAAAAGTAATATTTACTAGTGAATCAATCAATCCAAAAGTTAAATCCCCAGCTGCAAATCTGCAACAGACGCAAAGCCAATCGACTCCCCTGAGGAAACCGCAATGAGATAGAAAAGTCTTAATAATAAAGGTAGTCAATGATGGCATATTGTCCGTCAATATGAATTGTGCAATGCAACCAGTATTTATAGAGTTAGTGGCAATATAGTCGTCACTCATATGACTGTAGGCTGCCATGGCATGGCATATATACGTACCACTGATTTCTTGTTGAGTCCCCTGCAGTACTGTTCAATCACTAACGTGTCGCACCGGGCCACATATTGACTGCTAATGCATCAGCACATTACTCCAGAGGATCCACATCACTCTCCGTGGCTATCTCTTTCTATTAATTAAAGCAATGACTCCCACTTATACCGGTGGCAATTATGTGAGTTGCAATAGTAAAAGCCCATTGACACTCTTTTGGGCTCGGTTGGGTTTCTGTGTTTACTTTGACAAAAAAAACTATTCATGATCAGACAAGAACAACAGCTTTATGTGATGACAAGGGCAAGAAACCTATCAGATCGTTATCTAGGGTTTGTGGGGAAGTGAATGTTGGTGGAAGCCAGGAAGCTGATCAGTGGGAATGTCCGCTAGTTGGATCAGTGAAAAGATAAACGGTGATGGAGCTTATCGTTACAGTGCTAGAAGAGCGCGTCATCGATATAGATGAGGTGGGGAAGCCATTGATCTGTGTGAGAATAAGAATACTGTGTAGATGTGAACTGATCATAGATCAGTTGGTTGGGTTCCTTGTAGGGAATCTGTCCACCTGGGTTCAAGTCCCCGACTTGATATGGGTGCTCGCATTTTTCCTCGGATTTATTCCGTGATTTTCCGCGTTCTCGCTTTCGGTGGTAGGCGACATCTCCGCTTGATAGCGGGCGCTGTGGTGACTTTGTGAATCTCGAGATCTGCCGGTCCAGTCCTTCGGAGGTGCTCATAGGGGTAGGGGTTGCGTACGTGTGTTCATAGGGGTGAGTGTGCGTGCATGTTGTGGGCGTCCTCGCGTTGTCCTGTGAAATTCTCAAAAAAAAGAATACTGTGTAATTCGATAAATTGTATATATCGAGCCGTGGGTTGTTTATGTAGAGTATATGGTGCTTGGATCTTAAGCAATCCTAGGGATACGATGGAAACTATCATAGGGATAAGATTGAAAGTAACCCTTCCCTACCATAATAGCCCAGATTATTTCAAATTATTGCCATGTATTCTAACTTCCCTTGCAGTCATAGCATGAGCAAAAAGTGGATGCTAAGAGTGAAAAACAGACCTATGATTGCCTCAAGATGGTGATGATAGCCCGCCCTTTAATGCTGATGTAGCTGAGGGCGAGGTGGACATGGTCGTAGCCGTGGAGCAGGGTGCAATTCCACTATTCCAAAATCATCTTGGTGAGCAGATGGATACATAAAAATCAGCTTTGTCCGGCCAAAGAACTCAATGGACGACGAGTCGATCACACGACGGCGAGGGCGATGAGCACGCAGACGCGTATCAAAGAGCATAGCCTGCATTAGCCCAACTATGACATCTGTGGTGGCGGCATCCCAAAGGATGGCAGATGGTGCTGACTCGACCATTAGCGTGCATGATGATGAGGGATCGGACATGAGGGTGCCACTGATGGATATGCGACAACGATGTAGATGCCTTGACCCCTAGGCAGCGTTGTAGCCTAGAGGGTGCAACGACAACTAATCCGTGGGAGGATTGACATTCGGATCTCGACGGACGGCTAGGCAACGCAACTCCGATGAGGGATTGAGGAAAAAGAGAGAAAATTAAATCCGATCTAAAGATGGCAGGGAAAACTCGAATAGCCGATAAAGATCGGTGACTCAACTAAACTACGGGTTGTTGGGTAAGCTGTGTAGGCAGCTCGAATGATCTAAACTACCATGTGTGAGAATATGAACACTTCGTAATTGGAAGAATTGTATTGAGCCTCGTGGATTGTTTATGCAGAGACATGGTGCTTGGATATGATGGAAATTATCATTCCTAGGGATAAGACTGAAAGTTGCTGCCAGGTGCTTGGATAAGATGGAAACATCAGCACGACAGTTTGCTGTCCACAAGAATGTAATTTCCCTGCTCTTATCTTAGGCCTGTTTGGATCCCTCTAATTTCTTAAAAACTGGATTCTAGAGCTAAAAACTGGTTTCTGAAAGAAAACTAGGTTGTGGAGAGTGGTTTCTAGAAACTGGAAACCTGTTTTTTAGTAGGTAATTACCCTCTTGTCCATCATTTATTTTTTAATTAATGCTTTTTCCTTGTAGGTTTATTTGGTGGCAATTTTATTTGGCGCCAAGCACTCCATGATTTCTGTTGGCTCCTTCTGCTGCTGCAGCGCTGCTAAGGTTGTGGAGGGCGGGATAGGTGTCAAGGGCGTGTCGGGAATTTTAACGGGTGCAGCACTGTGAGGCCTTCTTTGATGTTGTCGGATTTACCTCAATCCACATGTGTTGTGGTGGATCGGGGCGGATCCGCCGGGTGGGAGGGGGGTGGGGGGGTGAAAGCCCTTGTTTGGTTTTGGATAATTGATGACACCTTAGTTGCTAATGGTTTCTCTAGGTGACTTGAGATAGGATTAGCAACATATGATGATGGAGCAAGGTGGCATGGAGGATGACCACAAGATCATGGACATGGTGCTATGATCAAGCTCTTTGGAAAAGAAGAAAGAGAAAAACAAAAGACCCGAGGAGATCAAGGCAAAGGTATACTTGATAGGGCTTTTTGTTTTGCACTCAAGACACCTAGAGGGTGTGAGTGACTTAGGATAGATAGCTGACTATCAAGAGGGGATAATCACGGCTAATCCGAGGTTGAAGTGCCGCTAGGTCCATTCTTGAGAGCATATGCATTAGGATCTAGTGCACTAACATCTAACCCCATGCAAAATGCTTTGAAAAATGCTAACACACGTGCATAAAGCTGAGACACTTTGTGGTTGGCAAGTTGGAAGCAAGGGCGTTGAGAAAAGCAAGTGGAAGAGCCACTGTTGGTGCATCGGACACTACACCGGACGCTGGTCCGGACGTGTTCGATGTGAGCGTCGACGTCATCCTGACGGATCCGGTGCTGCGTCAAGAGTCGTGCATGCCTTAGGGTTTCGGTTGACTGAACGCTGACCTGCATAGGTGCGTCCGATGCCGGGGGTGCGGACGCGTGCGATGCAGAAATATCATTTCTGGACCCTTACCGACTCGCATTGGATGCAGCTAGCTGTGGCGAGCGGTGCGTCCGATGGGTGCGTCCGGTGATTGAACTGACAGAGCGCTGTTCGGCCGGTTGGGGCACCGGGCGTGTCCGGTGCTAGGCACCCGCACGTCCGATGCCACATTAACCGTAAGGGATCTGGAGTTAGCCATTGAGATCCATCGGCTAATGTTAAAAAGAGGAGACACGTGGCGGACATCGGAGCATCGGACGCACCGCTTGCGTCCGATGAGCGCGTCTGATGCCCTCGCAGGAATTGGAAAAAGGGGGCAACGGCTCTCTGAGCGTGGGCTCTCCTATATATACGCGCGTTGGCGGCTCTTTGGAGTGTCTCTTGGCCATTTGAACATCTTGACATACTCTAGAGCTGAGCTAACTCCTCTCCACTCATCTCTTTGCATTGTTGTTCATCTTGAGTGAGATTGAGTGAGATTCAAGTGCATTTGCTTGATAGCTTGCATCTAGTGGCACTTGTTCATCATGGTTGCTGTGGATTTCTTGTTACTCTTGGGTGTTTGCCAACACCCTAGCGGCTTGGAGCAGCGAGGATCGTTGAGAGGAGGTTGGTGATTGTCTCCGTCTCCGATCGGTGGATTGTGAGGGATTCTTGAGCCTTCCCCACGGGAGTTAGCGAATTGGCAACTCTAGTGGATTGCGCGTGGCTTGTGTGATCCCCATCTTGTGTTGGTTGTGCGGCACCTGGCTGCGGGTTTGGCATTGAAAGCCAATTAGCGTGAACCTCCAAGTGGGTGAATCGCCACAATGAGGAGTAGTTTGTTTTTGGCAACCAAGCGAACCTCAAGAAAAATCATTGTGTCAATCTCCACCCCAATACATGTGGATTGATGCCAATCTAAATACATCCGACAAGGCCTGAGGGGGAGGGAGGGGGGGACGTCGGCTGAGTGAAATAAAAATCGAGCCGATGGCATAATGACTATAATTGCCCAAAAACTAACCAAGTGTAGTGAGTCTTTTACCTCATAAAAACTGGGAATATGTGGGTTGGCCCAGATTCTTGGTTTCTTAAAACAAAAAAAACTGGTTTCTAGAAATCAAGCCATTTCAGTTTCTATAAACTGGTTTTTAAGAAACTAGAGGATCCAAACAGTGCCTTACTTGAAAAAAAAAAATTAATATAGACCTCTAGCACCTTATAAGTAAGGAATAATTCTATAAGTAATAAATGGTACTAACACAGAACACCAAACCATCGGACATATCCAATAATCTGAATGAGGAAGATGACAATAAAAGGATATGGTGAGCCGCACTGCCTGCCTCGGCCTCGCTGGCCCAGGCTTTGACGGAGGAGGCTCCTCGTCGTCGTCATACGGCATTTTTGTTTGTTGGGTTTTAATCAGAATCAATCAAACGCACGCTATATCTTTCTGGAGAAGAACACAATGTGCAATGGCAATTGCACGCGTTCAGTGAGCATGGCACAACTTCAAGCTCCTTCCTTTGTTTCTTCCTTTCTTCTAGCCCCTTTATAGGCTGTTTGCACGTCGGCCGCACGTCTAGGGTGGCCTCGTGATGACTTACTACAGATTCCACGCGGCCGCTGCCGGCGACAAAAAGATACTTCGTTGCACGGGTGCATATCATGAAAACCAACAAATAGATGGAAATTTGAAAACTCCACCCAAAAAACATATTTCGAGCTTTCAAAACTTTTGATAGATATGTATGACCGAGCGAGTAGACTCGCGTCATCCGACTGGCTCTGATCTACGGCTGTTTGGACCTGAGCGAAACTCGCTAGTGGCTGTGATTCGCCGCCAGTCGTATGTGAGTCTAGCTACCACTTAGGTCGTACGTATAGCAGTGTTCTTCAGAAAATTCTTAAAAAAAAATCAACATACATAATAGATGCAATATTATGGTTGCATGAAAAAAGTTACAACTCAAACAATGAAACCCTTGCAAGATACAAAAATGTAGAATGTGAGATTTAGATGGCAAAATAGTTTTATTTTTGTCCTATAGTGCATCTAAATCTCATATTTTACATTTGAAGTTTGCAAGATACAAAAATGTAGAATGTGAGTTTGAAGTTGCAGCTTTGCATGCAATAATATTGCATCAACTATATGTGCTGATTTTTTTCAGAATTTTTTGTTACCTTGAAATATGTTTTTGATGGAGTTTTCAATTTTCAAACTATTTATTGGTTTTGACCTGATAAGCACCCTCATTGCACTAATACCTACATACATGTGGTATGAGATATACGAGAATGGAGTGGCGGATCCAGGATTTTAATCAAAATGGTCCAACTTATCAAAACAATTAGTTGCCAAAATTAAGCATGTTAAGGCTATTCCTAGTGCGACACCACATGAGATGCCATATAATCTAGACACAGCATGTGAAACAGCCTTCCTAGTGCATAGTGTCATAGGTGGGTCTGACAATTAATATGTTTTTCCTTCTTCTCTTCCGACACGGCACCCAACTCGAGCCGTTGCATGAGGACGTTGGAGGGTGCGCGGGTGCCCACCTTCACGCGATGTCAGCTCCCATCCACTACTTGGATCATCGAATGTCCCTCATGCAACGGCTAGCCCCCCCTTCTCCCCCTCTTCACGCGGCAAGATCACGGCAAGCCGCCCTTCCGTGCAGCGTCATGTTCTTGTGTGACGTTGAGGAGGAGGCCAAGGAACCACCACCGGTGTCCTCATCGAAGATAGCCACGGTGGTGGAAAAGGAGGCTGAGGGGAGGCCATGGACCCATTGTACACCCGCTGGCCAAGGCGAATGGTGCGAGAGGGGCGGCATGAACATCGGTGTGGGTCGCGATCGATGTTGTAACATCCTAGATGTTACCGAGTAATTAAAATTTTGATCATGTCATCATTAAGTACAATCATCAAGCATTGTGTCAATAATGCATTGCATTTCATGTTTAAATTATAGCTTGTGAATGTTGTTTGGTGGTATGTTTAAATTAAGGTTACGTGTGATAATGTGTGTATTCTAAAAACCCCGATTTCCAACCCTTTTACCCCCTTTTCTCAGAAATCTAAGCAAAATTTGAGGGAGAGCCAAAAAGCGAAAGTGTAGATCTCTTCTAGATGTACAATTTTAGTTTTTGGAGTTTTCAAAGTTTCTATATAAAATTTGAAATAATTTTGAAAAGATTCAAATCTCAATTTTGTCCCCTTTTCATTCCCCAATTCAAATTTCAAAATGGAGGCCGAATTTGAAAATGGTTCAAAAGGCAAAGTGGTAGATCTTGAAAAGTTGAACAACTTTTGTTTTTGGAGATTTTCAAATTGTTACATGAATTTGAAAGTAATTTTAAAAATCAGCAAGTTAGGGTTTGGGAGCTACAAAGTGCTTAGGGAGGAAAACAAAGCGTTGCCACCTCCCTCGCTTACTGGCGAAGTTTCTCCTCGCCTCCGGCGAGGGTTGAAGATGGAGCTGACGGAGGGGCCACCCCGTCAGCGTGAGAGAGAGGAGAGAGATGTTTTTCTTTTTTTCGAAAAAATTTATTAGTATGCCATTCTTTGAAAATTCATAGAAAAATATTTAAAGCTCCAAAAATTCTGAAAATTTTTATGTGCGTTCTCTATGATGTCATCTATCTTGGAAAAATATGAAACTTTAATTGTGAGTAATTTTTGTATGTTTAAAAATTATGCATTTTTATTAATAAATGTAACTTCCATGATTTTTATAAATTAAAATATATGCTTGAAAAATCCTTAAATTTATTTTGTAGCTGTTTTATGATGTAGGTAGCTTCCACAAAATGTTTGAGCTCTTTTCTACAAAGTTTATTTTATTCTTAATTTATGCTTTATTTATTAATTAATAAAACAAGGTAATTAGTTAAGTAATTAAGTTGGGTAATTAAGCATAATGACTTAGGCTTTGTGTGACATTTTGGATTGATTGAAGACCTTGGATCATGAAACCCTAATGATCTTTGGCATGTTGCTTAATGGCTTGAGCTCATGTTTAGCTTGTAATTGGAGAACTTTAATGTTATTTCATGTGGTTAACAAAGGTCATTAGTGAGTTAATCTTGGTGTAACCCTTAGGGTGGTGTTAGTAGTTCAACAAGTTGATTTTGTTGGCTTGTAGCTTTATCATTAAGGAAAGTTGTACTCAAGTTAATTAAGTTGTTATGCTTTTATCTATGCATCCATCATGCATCATATCACGCATTCCATCCTGTTAAAGTATGCATCATTATTATGTGTAGTAAAACGAGAGTGATATGGTTCAAGATGATCAAGCTTTAGAGCAAGTGCATCCACCAAAGGTGTTGGTGTCAAGATTCATGTCAATCGAAGTCTCAAGAATTCGTGATGGACGAAGTCGAAAGAAGATCATCCACCCATGATGTTGGTGCCAAGTGTGACTTTGGTGATCCGACTATGGAATCGACTTTTTCCCCGCAACACGTAAGCCCTAGAGCATAAACCCTTCTCTGTTTTATAAATCTTTATTACACCTTAAGTCCTATGAAATGTGCATTAAGTGAATAGGAATTGGTTGGAACCGTTGATGCATGACTACCTTGAATTCCAGTTATTTCTAGATGATATCCCACTAGTATGAGTAGGTCAATCTTTTATGTTTAGTAATGCTTAGACTTCGGTAGAAGTCGAATGGCGGTTTCATCGTTCACGAGAAATAGGTTTTATCTTTGTTCTTCTCAACTCTGTTTATGGGAAGAGAGAACACCATGATGATGAATATGGTTATATTTAAGTTGAGACCGGGTGGGTAGCTTGCATCATGAGATGAGTCGATGTAGTGCTCTGCCTATGTCGATTAAGGACCGTTCCATTGTTGGCCCTTGGATCAAGAACTTTTATAGTACTCGGCCACATACTTCGGTAAGCCCTACTTCGCTATTCTATTATGGGAATGGACAACTACGCGACCGGGAGTGGAGAGATGGCGGGAATAGCGTGTACCCGCCCTACAGATCCGAGATGCATGGAAGCGTCTAGGTTGGCGGTAGGGGCGGTGGAGTACTGTGCTCTCATGTAGCTCTCGACCCGTTCCAGTTTTGGAGGATCCAATTTGAGGGTTGACATATGCAAGTTTTGGTTCTACATATGTTGTGTGGACAGGAAGCACCAGCTTGTCTGTTATAAGCGGTTCGAATCATCGTTTGCTCTACGAGAAAAGGAGACTTGATCCTCACACAACATCGTAGTTAACAATGAAACATGGTGATTATGGAAAAGAAAGGAATATGAGATGTGATGATTAAGAAGTGTTTAATTTAGATCAGGTGCAAAGTGGATACTTGTAATGACTTAACACACCGCTAAAATATTGAAAGTAAGGATCCACTCGTAGTAAGTTTTTTCTACAAAACTTCTCTTTTTCTAGCTCTACTTCCCTTAAGCCAAAGATATCCTTAGAGTCTTTTCTTTTTGTCGAAGTAAGTCTTTATGAGTACCCTCGTACTCTAGGTTTGTTAACCCCTATTGCGGTGTGCTGACTCGTGCTACTAACCGAGGTTAGGTCGGTGGGCTCGACATGATCCGGTTGTCCTCTGTAGTTCTACTGCTTCCGCAATTAAGTTAAGTTTACTCAAAAGTAACTTACTCATATTTTGTAAATTGATGTTATTATTCTTCCGACTTCGATTTATATTTTTATAATAAATGTTGTAATGTTGTAGTTACTCCTTTATTGATCCTAGTATGAGTTGTAAAATGTGGTTTAATCGGGGTTCTTTGTGGACACGACCATGACTTCTTAAGTTATCGGGTGTACTTGTATCATTGTCGAAGTCTTTGGGACAATGGCAAAAGTGCGGTGGGCCATATAATTTAGGTGGTTCGCCACGGATGTGGGGTGGAGGAGGCCCCGAGTGGTGCTCAGTGGCGAGTGCCGCCGGGGGGTGCTACGACGCACGGGTGCCGGCACTCTTTGAGTGTAGCCTCCTCCTCTTGTTGGCCGTTGAGTACAGCGTCCCGTGGTCCAGCCCATGGCGCCACCGCTCGTGTCTCTTGGTGTGGCTCCGTGTCTTCTCTCTACACCTCGGTAGCCATGGTGGTGCCGCCCCCCCCGCCCCCCCCCGCCGACTCTCCTCCTCGGCTCTCGCTCGTCAAGGCCAGCGGGTGGCTTCGCCTCACCTCTCTCCTCCTCGGCCACCGCCTCGTGACTGAGGCCGCCGGATCCAACCTCCTCCGATAATGACGGAGAGGGATGGCGCCAGCGCCCGCATCCCACCGATTCGAGAAGGAGGATGGGGAGGGATCCAGGTGGAGGAGCGAGGCCTCCCTGTGCACGGGCCATAGAGGATATGGCTGTGCTGATGTCGATGTCCGCATGATGCACATGTTTTTGAGCCCAAGCGGTGCATGTCTTCATGGAGGAACAGCTTTCCTCTATCTCCTCAATAATTTGATGACATCTCAACAAAAAGTCTGATGTGGCATGTACGAAAACTATGCATTGGGAGTAACCTAAGGAAGGCAGTTTGGAAAGGAGGGGAAATTAAAGGCGCCATGTAAGAGAGTAAAATGAATAGAACAGGTATCCTAAAAATATTTTCAGCAAAAGTGGTCTGTCTTTTTTCTTAGAACATCCAAGTTATTTCAAGGGCAAAGTCAAGTAATTGCAATACCAAGTTCCACGAAATTTTATTTTAAAAGCAGCAATCCAACAAAAGAAACAAAAGGCAAAGTCAGTGAGATTTTTGATTTTGGACTTTTGCCTCTTTAGCTCATCGTACTGTTGATGCGTGTCCAAGGAAGAAGAAATGAACTGCGAGCATAGATCTGCTTTCTTTTATTGCTAGTACAGGACCATGTCTTCCATCTTTGTTTCTTCTCAACTTTGCGTGCTCCCTGATTTTCCACTTTATTCGAGTTTTTTATGGAAAGGTTTGTGCTAGGCTTGTTTGACAAAGAAAAGGAAAGAATTGGTTCACACAACAAGAACAATCAACTGGGAATCTTGCCCTGCTAATTAAAACTTGTGACCGGATCAACTGGTGCCAGTGGTCCTTTTTCCTTGTACGAGATTAATTTGCTAATTCTTACTCCTTTTTATATTAAAATGTTCAACGAGCATTCAGTGGCTCTAATATCTCGGATCAAAATCTAAACAAAAATATAAAAGTACCGTCACTAGCAGATGACCTGCAAAATCAGCAAGTGTTTCTCTGACATCCAGAGCACTAGTACTATATAAGCCTCTGAAAAATCATGGTAAGGCGTGATATATAGACCATGGTGAGGCGTGTTAATTCTAGGCAGCCAGTTATGCAGCACACGAGTGCTGAAGACGTCGAACATGTGTACGGTACAATGGAATTGATGCTAAGAAGATGTAGACGACGCTTCTCGCTCTCTCTCTCTCTCTCTAGGGATGATCAGGTTGTGGCGACGGAATGGTCGCCTGAACGGTCAAGGTATCCCAAGCAAGGTACAGACCTATACTTATTGCAGGCCTTTTGGAAATCCCAGTGCGGTACGGCCGCGGCCTGAGGCTAGACATATGTTTGACGACTCAGACCACATGAGAAACTAAGCGAAAGACCCACAAGTATACGAATTTTGAAATGGTGCGTAGCTACCAAAGCTAGAAGGTTTATTCCATCTTTAGTTGATGCCTACGCTAGTACAGCGAAGCTTTGTACCGGCGGTCCCAAATCCATTTTCACTGGCATTTCAATCTTCTGTCTGTGTGAAAGGCCAGTGAAAATCATGAACTTAACAAGCATCTTCTTGAGATCCGCCAGTGTAAATCTATTTACATGGCGGTTCGCTAAGCCAACCACTAATGTAAAACAGATTTACACCAGCGGTTCACCTAAGCAATCCACCAGTGTAAAGGCATTTAAAGAGGTGGTTGGTTTAGCAAAACCGCCGGTGTCAATCTATTTCCACAAGCAGACTATGTAAAACAACCACCTCTAGAAATTGGTTTCCAGAGGCGGTTTAGTAGCATAAACCGCTAGTGAATTATTTTTAAAAATTTAAAATTTCCTGCCATATATTTCCCGCCATAGGAGGCAATTATATTTAAAAATTCAAATGAACCCAAATATACAACACATTCATTATACCATAGTCATCAACCCAAGTACATACATTAAAGTTTTCAACTCATAATGTTGGGGATTTGACCTCGGACAAATGTAGTCCCCAACACTTCGTTTAAAGTTAGTGGTTTTTCTTCATACTCAGTGCTTGCTTTTGAAGTATCTTCGTTGGGAGAACTGTGGGGGATAAACCCCTATCCCCTCACGGGTCACTTCGGGTTAGGCCTCTCGGGCCGGCCCAGGACGGCGGATTGAAGCCCTTGGCGATAGAAGACCGGGATTATCGGAGATTACAGCCTAAACTTGGTCGACAAGATAGTTTCCTAGTATAGTTCAATCGTAATCACTATACACTTTCCTAATTGTAACCGATCGGGATAGCTCTTGTCGGGATAGATCCGACACTGTAACCCCGCTCCCGGACTATATAAGGAGAGCGGGGATCCCCCGAGGGACGAGATAATTCTCAATCAATCAATACAAACTAAGCAGGACGTAGGTTTTACGCCATCAAGGCGGCGAACACAGGTAAAATCCGTGTGTTTTGTCCTTAGCTCGTTACGCTTAACGTCTCGTTAGTCGTCTCGCGCATCCCTAATCGCTCAATCTACTAGCCGGGCATACCCACCTTAGACTATCGTCAATAAACCGGCGGCCGGTTGGCGCGCCCGTAGGGGTGTGTGCGGAGACGCCATGGCTAACAAGATGGTGATCTTCCACGACTCCATGGCGGTCGACCCGATGGAGGACATCCACCGGGGCGCTAAATGCGGAACAACGGCGCCATGCTCGGCGTCGACAACCTGCTACCGGATCGGATCAATCTGCGCCTGCATGCGCTCTGCGGCAGACGGCACCGACTCCAACCCGGGAGCGGGGCGCTCGGTCCGATCGGGGCTCACTCATCCGTTCGGTGCCGTACCGCGGGCGCTTAGTCCCACGGCGTCGACAACCTACTTGGCGACTTCGACAAGATCAAGATCGGTGCAGTGAGTCTACTCCTTTGGTCGATTCGGCTATGTCGCTTTCTACCAGCGAGAACAACGTCGACCACGACCGCGGGCTGCGGACGCCCCTTCGGGGAGAAACGGATTCGGTCGAGACCGTCTTCCCTCGGCCAAGGTCTGGTCGTCACCTCTACTCCCGGGGCGGGTCGTCCACCATCGTCTGCGCGGTCGCCCCGCGCTGGGCTCTGGGGGCAGTCGGAGGGCCGTCCTGGACCCTCCACTTCATCGACGCCCAACATACGAGGGCGCCTCGTCGACAAAGCGCGACCACATCCGCATGGCTAGGCTCTCTAATCTGGAGGGCGCCGAGGAGGAGGAAGAAGGCACGAACTCCGTGATGGCGTCTTGCCTCTCGACCCGTCCACGCCACTACTATCGTGCTTTAGGATCCGATGGAGCTCGAGATCGGCTACGACTCCCGGCTGTTCGACCCGGTACCGCTCCACGGAGACTGCTGCGGGGGAATCTCTTCGTCGGCGGATTCGGCGCCCTTTGAGGGGAAACCAAGAACTCCGCTACTGCCGGGAAGGGCGCAACGCCGATCGAGTCGGCACGGGCAAGCGGGAGCGGACGTTGCTGCTTGCCAGGCTGGCCGGCGGTACTACCCGGGCTTCCGGTTAGCCCGGGACTCTCCCGAATCTACAAATCTCAATTCGGCGAGGTGGCAGGAATCCCGGTCCACAAGACGCCGAATCGCAACATCGCCACGGCGGCGGCTCTCTGTTCTTGTGAGGAACGCCCACAATAGAAGACGTCCCGGGTTACATCTACGCCACCCACGCTCAGCTCAATCCCGTCTCGAGTTCATCTCGCACCTTCGCGCGGTCGTCGTCGCCGGCGTTGCCAAAGGAGTCGTAACACCTAAGGCGAGGAAGAGGCGTCCTCGATGCCAAGGGGGCAAACCCGTCCCCAGCGCCGTGACCAGCCACCCTCGGTGCAGCACGGCCGGCGGGGCAAAACGCGAGGCAAGACGGTCAGCAGGCGGGACGGGGGTAGTGCGCGGTGCTCCGGTGGTGGCGCGGGTGGGCAACCACCCCGGCGTCCCGCCGAGATCAAAACCGGCGTCCCCACGACCTCCATAGCAGCATTGAGCTCGCCGAGATGCCCGCTACGCATCCTTTGCCCGGCCCGGCGGGCCCGTGAAGACGCCCGAGATCGGCGGCGTGAAGAGTACAACATCTTTATGCGGGAACCCGACTGGGAACCTCCACGATCACTACGATCGGCCCTACCACCCCGGATCTCCGCGAGGTCCGGTGGCCTCTAGGTTTCAAAGGCACCAACGCTCTATCGATGTACACCGCGACCAAGATCCGAGGCACGGGTCATGATCTACGAAATCGCGATCGGGTCGGTAGGGGGCGGGGGAAGACGTCATGGCGAACTACTTCCCGATCAGCCTCGACCAGGCGGCCAACCGTTGGCTCTGGCCCTCCCCCGGAGGCTACGCTGCGTGGCAAGATGTCAAAGATATCTTCATCGGTACCTACAAGTCCACGTGCAAGCAATCTGGTACAAAGTACGACGACGAGCGGGGCGCGCTTTGGGCGCAACGAGTCGCTCGGGGGTACATCCGCCGCTCCGAGGTGTGCGCGGCGATCCCGGATATCACCGGCGAGGAGTGCGTCGGCGCATTCACCAAGGGTCTCGTCTCCAATGGTAACGCTGCAGCCCAAGAGCCGTGGAAAAAGCTCCACGAGTCCAAGATCACCACCATGTCCAAGGCTGCTTTGGATGTGGCGCGAGAGGTTCGCCGGGCGAGGATGAGGCGTATGTCTTCCACAAAGATTACGGCTACTCGCCCGTCGAGTATTCCCCTGTCGCGAGGCTCCCCGTGACGATAAACGGCACGACGGCGTCCGCGATAACCGCCGCCACGACGACTCCCGCGGCGTGGCTCGCGGGAAGAAGGTCGCGGCAACTATCGCGACGCCATCATGATCGCAACCATCGGGGAGGTGGTGTCAACAACGTCAAGGCGGTGGCAAGAAGAAGGCGCTCAATTGGCGGGACCCGATCCAAAAACTTCTACGGCAAGTGCCCCGACACCGGACTTGAACCATAGTGCGGCGGAGTGTCGGCACTTCAATGCCGAGTAGTATGAAAGCGGCGCAAAAAGCTCAAGATCACCGACGAGCAGCGGAGGCGCCCAAGGTTGCCCGCAACAACCGGGAAGAAGAGCCGGGACGAGGGCGATCCCAGCACCGCTACCGTGTCGAAGACGCCGTCGTTCACACAATCATGGGCGGACACTACGGCTGCGAGGTGGGGTGAGATCGCAAGGTCTCCGCCCGTAATGTCTGGCTGTCAAAGACTTCAGCGAGGGTCACGGACCCGATATGGCCTACCTTCTCGGCGGGTCATAACGCCCGATCGCGACGACGGTGGTGTAACAACCCGTACCGGGGCGATTCCTCACGGTCCTCGACCCGGTGATTGGGCGCCCTACGCTCGAGAAGGTCCTCATCGACGAAGGGAGCGCCTGAACATGCTGTTTGGCTTCGATGAAAGCCCCGACATCACGAAGGGGCGACCTCAAGCCATACGAGCACCCGTTACGGGGATCCTCCACGGAGAGTCGTCAACTCCTCTCGGGCGGTGGCGCCGCCGTGTGCGATTCGGCGGCGCTAAGCACCATTGCATCCGGTACATGAATTTCGTCATCGCCCGACTTGAGTCATCGTACCATGCCATCATCGGACGGCGGGATTGACCAAGCTCATGGCGGTCCCGCACTGGCTACCTCATCCTCAAGATCCCCACGGAGAAGGGGGTCCTCACATGCAGGGCCAACGTGCATATGGCCTATGTCTCGAGAAGGAGGGCCTCGACAAGCGGGAGTTCATCCTCCGGTCGGTCCGGCAAGAGGAGGTGATCAAGAACGCAAAGAAGCTAAACCCCTCCGACCTCGAGATACCCGAGGAAGAGCGGGGCGAAGAAGACCACCAAGCCATCGGATACCAAAGACATCCAGTGGTGGAAGGAGACCCGTCAAGGCGGCGAAGATAGGCGTGAATCTTGGCCCGAAATAGGAAGACAGCTCGTCCGGTTCGAGGATAACGTGAGCATTTTTTGCGTGGAAACCCGCCGATATGCCCGGAGTACCTCGGGGCCGGATTGAGCACCGCCTACGTGTCAAGCCGACGGCCAAGCGTGCGCCCGAAAAAATACGCCGCTTTAATAAAGAGAAATCCGCGCCATTAAAGCGAGAAGTAACTAGATTGCTAGGCTGGCGGCTTTATTCGCGAAGTGTATCATCCCGACCGGATAGCTAATCCGGTCCTTGTAAGAAAGAAGAATAATGAATGGAGGATGTGCGTTGATTATACCGATCTCAATAGGGCTTGCCCTAAAGACCCTTTCGGTCTTCCACGTATCGATCAGGTTGTCGACTCTACTGCAGGTTGCGAGCTGCTCAGTTTCCTAGACTGCTATTCGGGCTATCATCAGATTGCCCTTGCGGTCGAAGATCAGGAGAAGACTTCCTTCATCACTCCGTTTGGCGCCTACTGCTATACTACCATGTCGTTCGGGCTCAAGAATGCCTGAGCCACCTACCCGGCCGGTCTATATGGGGCTACTTAGGAACCTTATCCCCGACCTCGCTCGGGCTTATGTCGATGACGCCGTGGTGAAGACCCAGGCGCTCTTTCCCTAGTCGACGATCTTGCAAGGGTCTTCGCCAAGCTTAACGAGTACCAATGGAAACTCAATCCCGGGAAAGTGTGTTTTTAGGCGTCCCCTCCGGTAACTTGCTTTCGGCAACATTGTTAGTAGGCATGGCATCGAGCCAAACCCGAGAGAAAATAAACGCCATCATGCGGATGAAACCGCCCCAAAATGTCAAAGATGTCGTGAAGTTGATTGGATGTATGGCAGCCCGAGCGTTTCCTCGCCGCGGCTCGGCGAGAAGGGACTGCCGTTCTTCAAACTCCTTCGTGCGGGGAAGCCTTCGGGTGGACTAATGAGGCTCAAGAGGCCTTCAACGGCTTCAAGAAGTTTCTTACCACACCTCCGGTATTGGTGGCCCCGAGCGACGCGGAGACCATCTTGCTCTACATCGCGGCGACCAATCGGGTGGTTAGTACGCTTTGGTTGTCGGCCTTGGCGGAAGAAGAACGCGTATACCCCGTCCAACGGCCGGTCTATTTAAATCGGCCCGAGGTCTGAGCGACTCAAGCAAAGGTACTTGCATATCACGAAATTGCTCTCTGGGATCCTCATCACGTCTCGCAGGCTGTGTCACTACTTCGACCTTCACCCGATCACCGTGGTGTCGGACTACCCGATTAGGCGTGTCTGCGAAATAAAGATGCCAATGGTCGTATTTGCAAGTGGGCGTCGAGCTCGGCTGTTCACCATTGACTACAAGAATAGGAGTACCATCAAGTCGCAAGCATTGGCGATTTCGTTTGCGAGTGGACGGATCACGGAGACTCCCCGAAAGAAGACACCGGCCCGCGAACGCTGGGCGATGTACCGACGGTTCGCTGAACATCGATGGTCCCGGGGCGGCGTCTACATCATATCGCCCTCCGGGATACACTTCGGTATGTCCTCGGATCCACTTCCCGGCATCTAACAACGCCCAGCGGAGTATGAGGCTGCCCTTCACGGCCTTCGTATTGCTATCCAGCTTGGGATTCGCCGACTGCAAGTATTTGGTGACTCGGCATTGGTAATCAAGCAAGTCAACAAAGATTGGGATTGCAAGAGTGAGAAGATGGATGCATATGTGGCGCCATAAGAAAGCCGGAAGGCAAGTTCTACGGGCTCGGCTTTGATCCGCGTGGTTCAGGACTACAACCAAGCCGCCGATGAACTTTCAAGCTCGGCTCTTCTCGAGCAAAGATACCGGGCCGGCGTCTTCGTCGAAGACCTTTGGAAACCAACCATCGGTGATCCCCGCGCCCGGCCCTCCACTCGAGACAGGTGAGCACATCATCGCCACCCTATCCAATACCGTTGATGAAGACCGGGCGAGTCCCGATAATTAAATATCTGCGAGGAGGCTCTCGTGCCGGAAAGACGGGACGGAGCAAGAGCGACTCATCGGTAGTAAGAATTATGTCCTAGTCGATGGTTTCCTCATGCGGAAGAGTATCGGAGACCGGTCTCTGAAGTGCATCTCGGGCGGATGGTATAAAGGCGCTCGGCGAAATCCATGGTGGGATCTGCGGCAATCATGCGGCTTCTCGTACCCTAGTCGGTAAAAGGCGTTCGGGCAGGATTTTCTTGGCCGGCGGCGATTCTTGATGCGAGAACACCCGTGATGCGGCATTGCGAAGTGTCAATTCTTCGCGAAAACGAACACACGTGCCGGCACATGAGCTCCGGACTATCTGCGGCGGCATGGCCTTTCGTCTTTGGGGACTTGGCGCTATCGGGCCTTTTAAAGCAGCCCCGGTGGCTTCAAGTGGATATTCATTATGGTCGATAAGTTCTCCAAGTGGATCGAATATCTCCCTGCTGGTCGACGCCAACCAATACAAAGCCGTCGAGATGTTGGATGAGGTGGTCCATCGTTTCGGCATCCCCAACTCCATCATTACCGGCACTGGGCAGCACATTTACGGGCGGTCATTTTTGGGATTATTGCGAAGACAAAGGCATCGGGTGAAATATGTGTCTGCGCCCATCCTCGCGCCAGCGGGCAAGCCGAAGCGAGCAAACGGCATGATATTAGAAGCATTGCGGGCGACTCTTCCGCGGATGGGAAATATCCTCGGCCGATGGCTTAAAGAGCTACCGCCGTCGTCAGGGGACTACGTACCCAACCCGCCGTGAAATGCGGCGTATCCCCATACTTCATGGTGTTTGGTTCGAGAAGCGATCCTCCGCCGACATCGCTTTTAGCTCTCCTCGTGTCGAAATTATAATGAAGAAACTTCGGATGCTACTCGAGAAGATGAGCTTGTCGCGCTAGGAAACCGCCGCAATCTTTGCACGCGGGCGCTAAATACCTTGAGGGCGTTCGAAGATATTACAATCGCAATGTACGTGGAAGAGCCTTTGCGGTTGGCGACTGGTCCTTCGAAGGAAGCGAGAAGAGCGTACACAAGCCGGGATCTCATTGGGAAGGCCCTTTCAAAGTTAAAGAGGTTACCCGCCGGGGAGCATACCGGGTTGATGACCATGGAAGATGTCGGCGTCCCCAACTCACGGAACATTGAGCACTGCGATGATTTTTCCCGTAATCTCGGGGACTCAGTAAGCCCAGCTTGTATCGTTTCTTACTTTCTGGCTGTCGCATATTAATAAAAGTTTATTGGAGTATGTTGACATGGTTATATTTTCTTTCTACCGACATACTAATTTATTTCCATGCTCGACTACACTCTTAAGTCACCGGACCGCCTAGAGCCGTCTCTCGTATTTGGTCGTTTCGCGGTATGTGTGGCCCAGGTGTACTCCCGCATAGACCGACGACCGCGGATGACTCCTTACCGTAGTCGAACGGCCCAATAGCTTGCCCGAAACATCGCGTCTCCTTGCTTCGCGGCTATCTGCGGCGCGGTAAGGCTAGGAGCTGGCGTCTACCATAAGTGACCCCCTTCTTGTCTTCGGTCTACACTTCATCGTCTACCATAATCGTATGCATGCTAAACGATTGTGAGATCAAAAACAAAGTATTAAGCTAATTATGCCACCCACATCCGGGCGTGGCTCGGCTAAAATTCTCAAAGTGTTTTTCACTTTGTTTTTCACTAACTCATTTCTTGCTACGGCCAAAAGAAGCAAAGTATCATGCACGGCAGCTTCGCCCGGGCCTTTACCTTCCAACAACTCACGAGTGGATTCATCTCGCCAAGTGTTGTCGCCGCCTCGTCGGCCGCCTCGCGCGAGTTTTAGCGCCCGGCCTCCGTCGTCCCGAGTGCGTAGCCTAGGCGGGCCGGCTCAAACTGCACCTCGGGATGATGGGAGCGCGCCACCGCCCGAGCATGTCGAGCCGTGTCGCGAGTGGCCCGGGCGAGTGAACTCCATGAAGTTTGCCCGAGCCGCCGCCGCTGCGTTGCTCCATGTTACCGGGCGTCGGTTGGCGGCGCTCCTCGGATTGGCCCGCCAACCGGCGTAGCCATGGATGGCGTCGAGGACTGGCCCGACACCTTGCGGGGAGACTTTGTGTGCGATTCCTCCATAGAGCATATCTAGCCTCGGATCGCGAATCCGATAATCGGAGGCTGCGGCGTTCTTGCCAAAAATATCTGATAAGATTAGCACAAATCGTTCAAATAGCTTTTTGAGCGGGTATTATTCTCCTACTCGGCATAAGGGTATACCGTCACGATCGGCGGTGGTATTCCGGAGCTCCTCGCGCAGCTCACCCGTCGGTTGGTTCGCCATCACCGGTTGCCGCAGGGGTCTCAATGGGCGCTTCATGCTCGCAAGGTATCATAAAACCGCCATTTTGATCATTTTATCACTAACCGTTCTTGCAAAGATGTCTCGGATCGACTATTCAAGTAATCATTGCACATACAGTATTTGGGTTTGGGCCTCATGGCGTGCCATTTGCTCTGAGCAATGAGTTCCCACGCTCCTCCTCGGCGCTTGCGGTCGGTGGCAAGGCGTGCGCGTCCTTCTTCGGGGGCCTTACCCTCCACGGCAATCCGGGCGGCCGGCGGTCGGGCGGGTTCGCTCAACCTCAAGGACTTCACGCTCGGCGGCCGGTGCCGTCCTCTCTCTGCAAAGGCACGGCGGCGGGCGTCGCTGTTGCCGACAACAGGCGGTCCCTCTCGACCCGCGAGCACCGCTTCGCTCCTCGGCAAAGAGGTCGCGCTCACGGGAGAAACTCATCCCGCGCTGTCGGCCTCAAACGAGGGCGCCACCGCACTTGCTCAAGCTCTTGGCGCAATGGCGGATTTCCTCGTTACGGATATGCTACACAACAACATGCAATCACGGGATATCCATGGCAGTATCACAAGTGCAAAACAAGGTGGTCGGTACTTCTGCAGCGGCGGTGGCTCCCTCTTCTACTTGGCGGGCTATGCGGGTTGGCTCGTCCTCCTCTTCAACCTCGGGCTAGTCTTGCTCCACTTGGGGTTGGAGCCGGCGGCCTCGTACCATCCTCTGCCTCCTCCATCTCTTGGTCTTCCCCGGGATCGGATGTCATCGAGGGGGATTCGAGGCGGATGACCCGCGGGGCAGCTTCGGCCTCCGTGCCACCCGTTACGGCGTCGTCGACCGACGCTCTTGGTGCCTTAGGGTGCCCTACCATCTCTTGCGGCTCCTCCGGTCTTTGGAGCATCTTGGACACCACGTCTGCTCGGGGACTCCACGAGGCTACGCCGGTCGCGGTAGCTCGTCTTCTTTGTGGGGCGTGCGCAGCAACCGGCATCTGCCGCAGGCTCGGCGGCGGGCCCCTACACCAAGAACATGATTCACACATACATACACCGGTATTGCGACCATGCCGCGGCCGTAAGTGTACTTACACATTGGCAAGCGCAGACCACGGAGGTGACCTCGAGCTACCACCATCTGCGGCCTCCTCCACTCCGTGGTGCCGACATCGCCACCGTGTGGCCGGTGGTGCCCTTGGTAGATCAACTCAAACAATCGGTGTTCTATCTCCCACAGGTTGCTGCACTCAAAGACGTGACGATCAGTCGATGTATCCTTACTCGGGGACTGGATAACACTCGAAGGATACTTACAAAGGTAGTCGACTCAACAAAGGCTTGAAGTTCTTCATCGGCAAGAAAATCATCATCATACAGGGCTGTCACGGCGGGTGGCCGTCCTGGCTGTCTACCTTCGCGGATGACCTCCGGTTCCGACGGGCTCTCGGAGGACGCTTGCCGTGAGTCCGAGCACTCTCCCCCTATACCCCGAGGGCGCCGCCGGCTAAGGGTGCGGGGGGACGGGGACGGCGTTCACGAGCGCGCTGGCACGAACGACGGCAGCCTCCTCGGTGATAGGCTGAAATGCCGGCTAAGCGTGTCATCCCATGGATCTGCAGCAATCATCGACAATAAAGATAGATTGCAATCCATAGCGGTGTACAACAACACAATCCGGACTACACTCACCAGCGGTGGCGGGTTCCAAGCAGAAGGTGGGCACCGTCTTGGCGCGTCGTCGCGGTACCCTACCGTAAGCAGAATCTTCGATACCGCTCACGGACCTCGGTCACGGCGGGAACTCCGCCGACTGCCCCGGGTGGGATCATTTAGCCCGGTGTCGCGAAACCTGATGATCCCTCCGCTTGAGTGGTGAATCCGGCTCCGCCTTTCACGTGAGCAAGGTCGATGCCGTCCACATGCGGGTCATCCATCATCGCCCGGCAGCCTCCCTCACAGCGGCATGTCGGCGGCCGCGGCTCTTCATTCCAGCTTGCCCGTCTCACCGGAACGGTGGGATCGGCGGGAATTGGCACCTCCGGCTGCGGCAGGGTAAAACCACCGCGTATACCAAGCGAGGCACATTCGTTGGCGGCGGTGATTCAGCGGCTTGCTCGGTTGCCGGGAGTTTCTAAAACCACGCCACCGCTACGGTGATCTGAATCCCCTTCATCCCAACATAGAAGAAGTACTTCCACAAGCTAAGGTTGGGGAGAATGCCGAGCAACACTCACAAAGGGTGATGAAGACGGCGATGTCGAGGATGGCATTTGGTGGCGGTGGCGGAGCCGAGGCCGTAGAGCACCGGGGAGCTCCGGCGAGCAGAATGCGCCGGCATCCCGAATCCGCGCCCGAAGTGGCTCGAAGACTACCACTTCATCCGTCTGCGGCATCGCATGCGGCTCCGCTTCGGCACCCTCCAACCGGCGATAACCCTCTCCGGCAGAGCGTGGGCATCCACCAGCTCCCTCACTGTCCCTCGGTGGGCGAAGAGCACGGCCATTCCTATCCATCGGGATTACGGGATCGCCGCCCCGGCGGCACAAAGCTCTCCGTCGCGTCGATGGCGGCGGCGCCTCAAAGAAGCGGCAATTCCGCCCAGCCCCTCGGCGGCGCCCGCACCACGGTCCCTGCGACTTCCGCGAGCATGGCGGTCCATCCCACCTCAAAGCGGTTCTACACTCCAAGAAAATGAGCAAGATGGGCAACCAAATCGAACCAAATCCGTGCCGTCGATTGCATCCGGGGCTAAAATAGCGGCGCATTGACGAGATCCACAAGGTACTTACCTCTTGCAATCGGTGGAGCGTCGGTGAAGAAGAGCCGGCCGGCGCGACCGCAAACCTACCGGTGCTCACTGTAGCGGGGAGGAAGACGAAGGACTCGAGAAGAGGAAGGGGCGACGGCCGGATGCGACGAGGGGCGGGATGCCGGATATTTATAGTCCCGACCCGGCCCTAGGGTTGATCATGGGCAGCCGTAGCGGCTGCGGGCCGCGCCTCCTCGTTTCCGGGTTGGTGCGTGCGGCGGAAGGCGGCGTCGTCGCCATCATTACCCCTTTCGGGAGCTGCGTTGTGGCGTTGCCACGCGTCCTATCTCCTCGATTCTCACGCCTGATACGTTCCCCTACATGATGCGGGATATTAATTGACCAGATATCTTGCGTTCTCGAACTGGCGGCCCTATCTTCTTTACGAAGCTTCCTTGCAACCACAGGTTATCGGATCTCGACCTGGCTTGGATATTCTTTTGGGTTGGCACGCACGTGCCTCGATCCATGCATGGTGCATGAGCACCTACGTTCGACGAGATATACCGGGGCTCGGGGACTCCCAGAGCGAATGCTCCCCATTGGAGTATGGTAAATCGCCCGATTAGGTTTCGATTACTTTCGGGGACTATTTGCTCATATTTTTCTTTTGACCCTAGCGATGCGTGATTACTCACCTACTCCTAGGCTCGGGGGGACTAAGTGGGCACACTTCACCTATGGTGAATCGTGCTCTATTCTTTGGTACTTGCATTTTTACACGGTGTTTATCCACTACACGTGGGCACACCGCCCGAAAGAAAAAGATTTTTTTTCATTGGAGCACCCGGCATCCAGCCGACGGACTCGTCAAGACTAGGCTGGTCGGAAGCAAAGGAAAGAAGCTACGGGAAAACAAATGGCTGGTCGAGCTGTCCCGGGCTAGTCGGCGTTCAACTAGTCCGGCTTCGACACCATATGAAGACTGGTCGACAACACCTCCCGATGATCGGCGTCAAGACTCTTCCACCCGCAAAGATACGGCGTGCTTTCGGGGGACTAGGCGTGGGGGGGGATAAACCCCTATCCCCTCACGGGTCACTTCGGGTTAGGCCTCTCGGGCGGCCCAGACGGTGGATTGAAGCCCTTGGCGATAGAAGACCGGGATTATCGGAGATTACAGACCTAAACTTGGTCGACAAGATAGTTTCCTAGTATAGTTCAATCGTAATCACTATACACTTTCCTAATTGTAACCGATCGGGGATAGCTC
>JADLZK010006618.1:0-14350 GCA_015847255.1 Hyparrhenia diplandra | reverse complement strand
CTCGAGACAGCGAAAGAGAACGAACAAGACGGGGGACAACGAGGTACTTACCAGCTCCGCGGTCTCCGGATTGGGGGAGGATCCGGGGAGCTCCCGGCAACCTCTCCCGTCCTCGTCACACCGCTTCATCCACCACTCCACCGTGGTCGACGATGAGCCCGCGTTCGCCGTCCCCCACAACGGAGCACTCTCCTCCTTCATCTCCCGGATCCGGAGAGCTCGGTCGTGCCCGAAGAGCACCACCGGGCCTTGGAGAGCCGAGGCCTCGATGATGTGATTCACCGTGAGGCAGCGGCGTCACTCGGCGCTTTTATCTTGCCCACCGCCGCGTTCCACCTCTGCGAGGCGTGGTCGCAGTGCGGTCCCTCAGCGCCGCCCCGCGACTTGCTTTCATGGCGGCAGAGTGCGGCCGATGGCAAGGCGAGGATAGGCGGGAGTCGTTCTTGAGATAGAACCACTCCCTCCACGAGGTTGGCGGATAGGGGAGAATACAGCCGAGGAAGGACGCGGACCTTCCCTCGCACAAACTGGCGGATCATCACCGCGGTGATGGGGCTGGGCGCCTCATTGCCCGGCAGCGGTTGAATCTTCAGCGTAGATGGAAGTGCGAAAGGCTCGGTTGGGAGGATCCCGACCACCCCCTCATGAGCATCTTTGAAGATGGAAGGCGGCATCGGTTGGCGTCAGTCTTTGGAGCTTTCGGCGCTGATCTGGGAATGAGGCACCGGAAGAAATCGCCGGCCGACACGCCCGAGCCAGCGCTTCGTGGAAGGCCACGAGCGGAACAAGCGTAGCCAGCGGTGGGTGAGGAGATGCGTGCGGCGCGGTTGGAATAATCCATTCCTCGCGCCATCCGGTAGGTGCGGGAGCCGCCGATGAGAATGCTGCATCTCTCTATCGGCTCCTTAGTGCGCCGTCAGCTGCAGTGGCAGGGCCCATCTATCGCGGCCGGCGGATCACGGCACGGCACCGGCAAAGGATTGGATCTAACTGGCCGGCCAGCGTATGGTGAATTCTCTCTCTCTCTACCTACAGAAAAGAAGCAGTAGGAAGGTGAGACCCGCTCCCTATCTCTACCTATTTATAGAAGTCGTACGGCCGACGGAAAGTGATTAGATGAGTGAAACGCCGAAGGAAGGCCCACCCAGCGTCACATCACACACAGCGGGCGCCTTGAGATCGCAGCGTGCTTGCCCAACACTGCAGCGAGACCCGAAAAGCGGCCGTGGCCCGAGAAAAGCGACAGCAGTGGGAAATTTCCCAGCGGTAAGATCCCCAGCGGCTATTTTTACACAAGGTGAAAATCAGAGCTTCGCCCAATGAGTCAAAATTGCGAGCTCACAGCAGAAAACTCAAACACGAGCTCCCGCCTCGCGGAGGTTGAAGGCGGCTCGGCTTCGAGAGCTCAGAAACGCGGAGAGAACACCACAGCGAAGGCACGCCTTACCGCGGCATCGGCGGCCCGCGCCTTGAAAGCTCGAAAGGGCACCGCTTTGTTACGTAGCAGTCGCGTCACGAAGATTACAGTGAGGAGCCGACGGTCGACTCAGAGCTGACCTCCACCCGGTGAAGCGCCTGCACCCGAACATCACTTTCGGGGGCTACCGAGAACCCGCGAGGGTCGAGCACCGCGGGAAGGCAGAGTCAGTCCACTAGCGAACCACGCGAGCGAGGCTTCGAGCTTCGAGCACCGCGGGAGCCATCCCATTTTGCGGCTCACGCGAGCACGCGATCTCGACTAGCGAGGCAAGATGAGCTTCGAGCTACACCACCTGCTGCAGCAATGCGCGGAGGCGGTCGATGAGCCCACGAAAATTCTAAAAAGCGCAAAAGCGAGAGCCTGCTTGTTCTCCACGGGCCTGCGAAAACCACCCAGTGCTTCAGCAGCGCACCGCGGACAAACATCAATCACGAAAGCAAGATTACACTCAGCGAGAGCCACGCCGCGGATACGCATGCAGGAGGGCCTCCTCTCCCAAATGCTCGGGGGCTACTGTGGGGATCGATATTTGGAACACCAGCAAGCACCCAACTCATCCAGGGCAAATCAACTCGGACCTGCGACTACATGGAAAACACTAACAAGGCAAGGCATCACCCCGCGGCATCTGAGTCGCCGCCGCGCCACGAGCTCTCAAGCAAAGGGCACTTCTCCGCCTTGCCCGAGCTCCCATGCGCGGGCTCTCGGGGCGAGATCCCTGTTTTTTGCCGTCCAAGCTCTCGGAACCGCGAGCTCTCAGGATCCCCACAGCGCTCAACCCCATCAGGAGACCTCTTTTACGCCTACCGCTCGAGCTCCTACATGGCGAACTCTCATGGCGTCCCCGAGCTTCGACGCTGCTGCCATCTCAAGGAGGAAGCCAGCGGGTAAAAGTTGGTCAACTACTCTCTGACAAGCTCAGCAACTCCCTACAGACACTTTGTAGCCACGTAGAGCTACAGGCCCGGCAGAGGCCAGTCATTCGATCACCTCGCCATACCGTCGCCTCAAACAACCGCTCTGATTACCGCCCGAATGCGTACGGCATGCACCCTCCCCATCCCACGGTATAGGCACGCCCATACCGAGAAAACACATTCCAACTACGATTGGAGGCAGGCGGCGCGACCGCCCAAACCACGGTTCCCGCGTCGGCGGCGACCAATTCCAACTTGTCAGGAGTGCTTGAGCTCGGAGGCTCTCACCCGTGTAATGAAGCTTCGTCTACGGCGAGCTCTTTTCTACATCTTCCATCCTGTAGGCATGTTTACATTTCTTCAAGACCTCAACCGAATGAGCTCATGTATCCCGCCCCCTTGCGACTATAAAAGGAGGATTCGTACCGGGGTTGGCGAGTTCAATCCCGGCTTCGCGCACCCACTCACCCATCCACTCGATATTGGCACTTTTTACTCAATCCACAGAGACTTGGGAGCCATCTCCCTCTCTCATAGCTTGTACTAGCCTTTATGGCGTTTGAGCTTCGGATAATGATCACCTTTGGACTAGGGAGCACGATTTGCCCGAACCGATATAAATCTTGTGTCATTGTCTCTAGAGCTAGGCCATTGGAGCGCATTAGCCAGAACATTACTATAGCGGTGGTATTGAACCATGACGGAATGTGTTTGAAGATATTCAAATCCTTTGTCAAGAGATGCCAAAATGAGTTTGAAACATCCATCAAGAAGATTAGAAGTGATAATGGGAGTGAATTCAAGAACACAAAGAATAATAGCAAGATTTGTGTGATGATCTTGGAATTGGACATCAATTCTCACCAACTTACACTCCCTTAATCAATGGTGTAGTTCAGAGGAAGAATAGAACATTGATTGAAATGGCAAGATCTATGCTTAGTGATTACAATGTTAGCCATTCCTTTTAGGCGAAGCAATCAACACGGCTTGCTATTGCTTAACAACACGCCTCTATTCTGTAGGAATCTTAGGAAGACACCGGATGAGTTGTTGAATGGAAGGAAGCCCAACATTGGATTTACTTTAAGTCTTTGGATGCAAATGCTACATTCTCAAAAAGGCCGCGAGATTGGGCAAGTTCAACAAAAGAAATGTGATGAAGGATTCCTAGTTAGATATTCAACCACAAGCAAGGCCTATAGAGTATGGAACTTTGGAGTGGTCAACTTGAAGAGGTTCATGATGTTGAATTTGAAAGAAACCCAAGACTCACAATGTGAAGTTGAAAATCATGATGATGTGAGAGGCTCCAATTTGGAAAAATGCAATGAGGAACATGGACATTGGTGATATTAGGCCAAGACAAGTTAAAAATGATGATGCTCCAACGATCCAACACAATTGTAGGGGATTGATACAAGTAAAGCAAACACTAGTGGTTCTCATGATGAAGATCAACAAGCTAGTACACCATCTCATCCTAGTCATCAAGTGCAAGTGATGCAACCTTCAAAAGATAGCAAGAGATCATCCTCTAAACCAAATTGTTGAAGGTGACATCAATAGTGAAGTGATAACTAGAGGAAGACTAGCATCCTTTTATTGCACACCATGCCTTTGTGTTACAAGAGAACCAAAATAATATTGAGAAGGCTTTGGAGAAGGAAGATTGGATCAATGCTATGCATGAAGAGTTGAACATCTTCAAAAGAGGAATGAAGTTTAGGGAACTAGTGGAGAGCCAAGGACTACAATGTGATTGGAACCAAGTGAGTCTTTGTTGATGTTTGTTAAGAGCTAAAAGAATATAAAAGAAATGCAAAAGCGCACAAAACACCATTGTAGCTTTTCCTAGGGTTATTGTAGAGTATCGTATCCATAGGGAGGCTTTTGGGTAAAAGAATTCTAATAACTCACAATCATGTATCTACTAACTTAGAAAACCTACTATACTAAAGGGGGTAAGTGATAAATGATAGATAAATAATACTATGAATCATAAATCATAAAAGTAATCTCGACTAAAGAATACTATAATAAAATGAGTAACTTAACTAATCAAAGAGATCAATGGGCGAGACCAAAGGTTCCTAAATACTTCTCTATTACTTTGGCTCTAAGATAACTGAAGAATGGATAGATATAGCAATCATACATAAACACTTTGGAGCAATAGTACCTTTCCAACTCTCGAGAAAAGACTAGGAAAAGTAGTTGGGGAAGGCTGCCAAAAGCTCTCTACGAACATCAATCTAACATGGTGGATTACAAAAGGCCTTCTGAGAGATGTCACCCACGGGGCTACCATAACTAACTAGAGGATTGGCGCAACCTCGGGTAACCTATACTCTAGACACCAAGTCTACACTATCAATTACTACTCTAATTTACTTAGCATAACTGGAGCACTCAATATGAGCAAAAGATCCTATGAAAATGAATAAACACTACACTAAACGCACATAAGGAAAGAATAAAAATACTTGAGAGAAGATAAATATACTAAAAGCATAAGTCTTACATAAAAGTAAAGATCACAGACATACCAAACTCTATAGACTCTCCTATACCGCGAGCGTGCAAATCACTCTCACTTACTCTTAATTAGAGATCTAGATCTAATCACTCCATTCTTCATGTCTAATCTACTTCTAATCTACTCTAATTCCTCTAATTTTTGAGAGGAGGAGGATATCCACATTGGAGACACCTCAATCAATCCGTGCAGACATCATGAATTAGGGTTTTAGGGGGTACCCCCTGCCCTGCTATATAGGCCAAGGGGATGAACTTCAGCCGTTAAGATCAAACCGACCTCCATCGGCCGCATATCAAATGTAGAGCAGCGACTTAATGGATTAGGGACTCAGCGAGCAGATTGAGCTTTGGGCGAGTCGCGCGCCGGGGCCTAGGGGCCCGCCCCGGCCTCCCCCTATGGCCGGCATGGACCTAGGGTCATGGCATGGAGTCCTCCGGTGTGATAAACCCCTATCCCCTCACGCGGTCACTTTGTTAGGCCTCTCCGGCCGGCCCAGGCCAGGCAGTTGAAGCCCTCGGCGATAGAAGGCCGAGATTATCGAGAGATTCACGGCCTAAACTTGGTCGTCAAGATAGTTTCTAGTATAGTTCAATAAGTAAATCACTATACACTTTCCTATTGTAACTGATCGGGATAGCTCTTGTCGGGACCGGATCCGACCTTTGTAACCTGCTCCTGACTATATAAGGAGGCGAGGGATCCACTCTCCTGGGAGATAATTCTCAATCAATACAACTAAGCGTAGGTTTTACGCCATCAAGGCGGCCGAACCTGTAGGTAAAACCCGTGTGTTTTTTGTCCTTCGCTCGTTACACGCTAGCGTCTCGTTAGCCATCTCAGGCGCATCCTAACCGCTCAATCTACTGCCGGGCATACCCCACCTTAGACTTCTCGCCCGATAAACCGGCGACATCACGGTATCTTCTAGAGTCTTCTAATTTGTACTAATGGTTGTAATTCATATCTTTTAATTCTAGACTCCAAATGTGGCAAATGATTTTCACTGCAAGAAATTTTGGATTTCATGACAAGCGAATGTGTCATGTAAGGTAAGAATTTGGTCATAAAAAGTATGTTATGATGAAAAAACCATCGTCATAAGGTCGTCATGAATACGACCGTCACATTATATACCTCATGTGCGGTTTTATGTACCCTCGTCACAAAAAGTCACTACCTTTTCTGGCGCAACAAATATGCGTGTCACATATTATTATCTTTTTATGCCCGACTACTTACGTCATACATTGAATAGTCAAGCGAAAGGTCTAATGGCTAGAGGGGTGAATAACCTATTAAAAAATTCTACAACAACACTTGAGCAAACCGCTAGTAATTAAAATGGCAAAAGCGTAATAAGCGGTGCTACAAGTATATAGGCAAGCCCCTATGCAACAAACACTAGGCAAGCGCTTATGATCTCTAATCACACTCAAGCTACCTATGTCAAGCCTAGGTGAACAAGTTATGCTAGCTAATTCTACCACTAGAGGATAAACAAGGATATGCAACTAAACAAAGCTACACATGGTAAACTAGTGAAGTAAAGCAAAGTGAGCTAGAATACAATACCACCGTTAATCGAGTAGAGGTTGTGGCCAATCGTATACAATGTAGAAATCACCCAGCGAGCATAATACAAAGACACGATGATTTTTCACGAGGTTCACGTGCTTGCGAGCCGCTCGTCCTGGTTGTGGCGATACACCCACTTGATGGTTGCCCTAAGCTTAATGGCACGGTGCCAAATCCCGATGGGAGCTCAAGCACACCAATCACAAGAGGAGATTCACAAGCCACGAGCAATCCTTGCGTGCTCCTTTCGCCCGTCTCATGTGGGGGTTAGGAGCGACCCTCACAAAATCAGGTGTGGTCTCAAACAAGCTCCAATCGAGCTCAACGCCTCAACCTCCAAGCAGCTAGAGGCAAGCAAATTCCCAAGAAACAAAATCCCGCAACTCCTCCGGATGAAGTGCCCCTAGATGCAAGCTAACAAGCAAATGCACTTCAATTTCTCTCAATCTCACCCAAGATTGAAGTTAGGATGAAGAGATGAGTGGGGGAGTATCTACAAATGAACCACGACCAACCCACTGTTTATAGACCACAAGTCAAATAGAGCCATTAGTTCAAACTACCCTAGAAAGCGCTGTGCGAGGGCCACGCCCGAGGTTTCTCGCCGGGGCACATGACCGGTGAAAGGTCCCTAATGGCTAGAGGGGTGAATAGCCTGATTAAAAATTCTACAAACAACACTTAACAAAGCGGTTAATAAATAAGATGGCGAAGCCGGAATTAGGCAGTGCTACAAGCAAGCTATGCAAGCGACAAGTCCAATATATCAATTCCTAATATCTCTAAGTCCACACAAGTGCTAGGTTGCTAGTTTTACTCCCTAGGTGAGCAAGATAAGCTAACTAAATATATCACTAGGAGCTAAACTACTCTAGTCAAGCAAACAACCTAAAGCAAGGGCTACACAAGTATATCAATGTAGATGCTAGAGAAGAGCGATCGATATGCAGAAGCGTCGGCGTGTGAGGTGGAAGCCAATCACGCGTGATCCATATGAAATCTCCAACAAGCAAGAAGCGAGGATTGACCCGGTGATTTTCCCGCTTAGGAATTCACGTGCTTCTTGGCACACTAGTCCCGGGTGTGGCGATACACTCACCGCGCCGGTTTGCTTTCAAGTTAATGGCACGGTGCCAAATCCCGGTGGGAGATCAAGCACACCGATCTATGAAGGATCCACAAGGCCACGAGCAATCCACTAGTGCTCCTTTACGTGAATCTCCGCGGGGTAAGGGAGCGACCCCCAGGATTCACCGTGTGGCCTCGGGGCAATCGGGGCTCAACACGCCTCAACCTCAAGCCGCTAGGAGCAAGAAGCAAATTTCTAAGAGAAACAAGATCATGACTCACTCGAAGGATGAAGTGCCTCTAAATGCAAGCAATCAAGCGAAATGCACTTCTACCTCTCTCAATCTCAGAAAATTGAGATTAGGATGAAGAGATGAGTGGAGGGGGGGTCTCCTGAGCTCACAAGAATTGTGTAGGAGTGTTCAAATGTGCAAAGAGAGAGCTCACAAAACCCGGCCAACCAAGTATATATAGAGCCGCTCAAAAGGTAGCCGTTGGGGTTTCTCGTGTTGGCCAGGACTCGTCGGCCGGGCCGCACCGGCGGGTCGATCGAGTGTCACGTCGCCCGGCCCGGCCAGCGTCCGGTCTGAGACAAACGCCCCTGGCCTGGTGACAACACGAGCATGCTTCCGGTGCATCGCGTCGGTTAACACCCGAAGCATCCGGTCCATGCATCAGGTTGACCATCGAGCATGAACCCAAAGAAACATGCTCTCTGGAACTTTGTTCGGACCGTCGGCCGGGCCGTCGGTCAAAAATCGAGAGTCGGTCGGAGTCGGGTGGCCAGTCTTTGCGTGTTTCTTCATTTTGTTGTAAGCCTTTGCTTCCAACCTTGTTTTGCCTCTTGCCGTATGTTGCCAACGTCAAAGATGATCTCAATATCATGTATGTTAGCATGCCGCGATCGATTAGGCAGAAGCGAGGGTTAGTGCTCTAAATTCTAAATGCAATATGCAAGTCAATTGGACCTAGAAGCACTTCACCAAAGGATTAGTCGCGACATCCCCTCTTGATAGTCGGCCATCTATCCTATAATGTGATCACACACTCTATTGTGTCTTGACACCTAAAGAAAAACCCTATCCAAGTTATACCTTTGCCTTGATCTCCGGGTTCCTTTCAAAAGCGACAATCTGAGGCGGCGATCCATCATGTCCATCATCATCGTCCATGTTCATGATCATCATGCTCCGTCATCCATGCAATCCTATCTCTTAAAGTCACACTTAGAGCAAGGATTAGCACAACAGAGTGTGTCATCAATTTCCAAAACCAAACATGAAAGTTTCAATCTCCCCCTTTTTGGTAATTGATGACAACCAAATTCTAAAAGATATGAAATAAATTCAATTTGAACTTTTGCTTGTCCATGCATTTTGTTCATGAATCAAAGTTGGATTTCAAGGTTTTTGGTGAGTAATAGCTCCCCACATATGTGCTTCCATGTGTTTGGATCAATTTGGCACATATGTATGGATAGAAAAGGATTTTGGGAGATACTTTACCAAAGAGATGCTAAGGTTTTAGAAATTCAGACCTTTGAGGCGTAAAACCAATCGAGGTCCTTAGCATCTTTGTAACTAGCATTCATCAAAACTCAACATAGCTCATGAGATCAACACTATAGGCAAAATGTGGCTATGTCTAGGATACATCCGATGCATGCTAGTTGGTCAATTCACCAATCAATTTTCAAAAACTAGCATACACCAAGCAATCATGTATATTGAATTTAGATTGCACAATGCAACATTTCATCATGATCATGCACTTCCATGCACAAATAGTATATGAGCTTGCTCCCCCTATTTGTGTGATCCTTGTCCCGATATCTTTGTGACTTATTTCTCCCCCTTTTGTCAACAATCACCAAAGGTGTAAATGAGAGAAATCAAGTCAATCAAATGATCAAATATTGGTCTCATCTAGATCACTTGCCCCTTAACATGTATTCAGGATTTGAACCAAGGACAAGCTTGTTCACACCTCAAATGAATAAGGTTATCTTGCCCATGTTAGAATACATCCATGAGCTCATTTTCTAGAGTTGACACTAGGATTACAAGCCCACAAAACATGTCATATGCCACCAGATCATAAAATCATTCAAGGCTATAGTGGTGCCACACATACATTCAAATCATTTTTATTTTCCATGAATGAGCCCCTGTAGCATGAGGTTATGTCTAGATGCACTAAACAAGTCACTAGCATAAAGTATGGAATGCCATATCAAACAACTTTTACCTTGCTTGTTGTTGTCGAAGGAGAGGCATGTGTCATATATATATAATGGGGGGTGTCAACTCAAGTTGGAGAAGTCAATAATGTTCAATTCTCCCTTTAGCATACAAAACCTCTTCTCATCAAGTGGCTTGGTGAATATGTCGGTTAATTGATCTTAGGTGGCCATACCTATGATACAAATGTCACCCGTTGATGATCGATCTCTAATGAAATGATGTCTGTCGTCAATGCTTTGTTCTTGGATGTTGCAGTTTTGTGTCATCTTTCTTGCACTTTCATTGTCACAAAAAATAATGGTACTTTTGTCAAATTTGAATCAAAAATCCACTCAATGTAGACCTCTCATCCAAAGCAATTGAGTGCAACAACTTCGCACTAATATATATCGGCCCGGCGGTAGACGAGCAACACTATTTGCTTCTTTTGAAGACCATGAAACTAGTGCATTCAAAGGAATTGACATAATGTGCCACTTGTGCTCATTCTATTGATCATGCATCCTCCATAATCGGAATCCGAATATCAATTAACTCAAATTTGGATCACGGATAAAGTCGACCCGTCCCACCAATTTCATGGGGCCTTTGGGCGAGCAAGAACCGCGAAGGAGCACTGACAGCAATCTAAAATTTTAATATGACAATTACAAAGATATAATAGTATTGAGGCAGAGTAAACTCGTAGCAGTACATTGACTCATCTTGTAGTAGCAGTACACATCAAAGAAGATACGATAAAAATAACGTATGATGAGCAAGTTGCTCGAACAAAAGTATAATGCTTTAATGCTTTTTAAAAGCGCTGCTCTGGGCATTTCTGGATGCCGTCATCTTCAAGAACATCTTCAAGATCACCTGCATCTAAAATATCCTTCTCAATGCTGCACATAGCCAAGCCATTTTAATCATCTTTCTTGTAGCATTGTTGACCTCAAACAATAATAGCTTTAATTTAGAGAGCTTCTTTCACTCGATGCTACCGGCCACCGGAATAGTCAGAGAATCCGATATGCAATAGAAGCATGGATAGCAGCATTTTCGCTTTTCATAAAGTGAGAAGAATCTCAGAGATGCTTTCGACATCAACTCGATGCGCAGAGATTAGCTTGCAACACTTTCAGCCCAAGAGGAACAAATCATCTAACTCAACATCGACTTGTTGTCATGAGAGACCTTTTCACACATATGTTGTGCACATGCTCTAAGTAGATGATTATGATCCAAGGACTTTAGATTTTCCTCGACTGAACAAGAAACCAACATATCTTTCTCAAATTCCTTTTAGTCGATCAAATCGACCAGTCAATGAAACAATTGCATGATCAACAATAACGGAAGTACTTCATCTTGGAAGCTCATCTACCTGCAGTCGACCGTCAGTAATTTCTTTCGCTTTCATCATCTTACATTCATCAAATTGCTTCTTCCTTTTACCTCTTTACGTTTGCTAGGAAATGTTGGCTCCACATCCAGCTTGGATGCAATGGATTTTTGCTTGACTCAATACTTGCACTCAAGCACGTGTCTTCCTGTAGTCTCAAACATGATATGACCCCGTCTATACTGCTCGGGCAGTGTATCCAAACACACAATTTGGAGCTAATCGGTGCCCACGCATGTTAGATAGCCAGAATAAAATATCTTCCCAACACCATACTAACTAAAAATCAATTTCACAATAGTGTCAGTTGCCACATGATCCACTACACTCACGATTTAGGGTCCTACGCACAAGTTCTTTCCACCTCCAAGACGTCATCTTGGTCGAGAGGCATGATACTTGATAGGTTGTGCCACTTTATTCGAATACTCCCAGCGCGAGTATCAGACAAAGGAGCTTGACGATGTTAAACCTCCTCAATATGATTCGATCACAAATTTTTCCACTTTAGTAGAAGCGTGCAAAGCAGGAGCCGAGATATGCACAGTTTGTATGACACCGAAAACAAAGTAGCTGCTCCTGCAAGATGCACATATCACAAAGAACAAGGTTCGGGAGCTTTAGACATGCACATGGCATATACAATGCTCTCGGATTAATTTCAAGCACGTGCATAGCAATTAACTCATTATTTTGTATCTAGAATTGCAAGATAATGATGATGGATTTCATTATCATGAATGCGCCTAATATATTCTTGCATGGCGAAGTCAAATTCGGCAATCCATTTCCACTTTGTGGCGAAATTACCATTATTTGGTTGATAAAAGTTTTGCATTGTTCCTCGAAAGGCTAGATTTTTGCTTAGCAAACTTCCACAATGAGAAACTGTAGTTACAAAACTTTTCTCCAAGCAGCTCCTTCTCTTTTTGCAATTTCCAACGCATATCATGATCAATTGTTTTATTATTGCTCAATCTAAATAGAATCAATCCATGTACTCATGTTTGTCGAGATGCTCTTGGTTGTTCTCATGTTGTTTTTATTACGTCACTCAAATGCTTCAATCCCTCACTCCATCATTTGCTAAACGAAGCCATGTACTCATTTGATTTGAATAACTTGCGGCAAAAACAAAAGACCACATCCACATGTTTAGAGTAAACCAACCACTTCCTATCCAACCACCTCTCCATTATTCATCTTTGCGGAGTAGTAGGCATATGAAAAATGCCTATTACTAGGATCATTAGGAAATGTAAATCCATCTCTCTCACAGGCCCTTTCTCGAATTATGATATCCCTTTTGATATTGTTTTTTCCCATGTCCTAGGATCAAAGATACTCAACATTGATTGTTCATCAATATATACATCTTGTAGTATCATTCGAAGAATTTGCAAATTTTCACCCCGATCACAATGTCATCATTAGCATTGGCTTTTACATCTAAATTATCTTCCTGTAGCACCATCATTGGCATCAATCTGGCGATGCGTACCACCATCATTGCCATCAGCTTGTCACGATGATTGGTTGATCATTGCCATCAACTTGTGCGATGATTGGTTGATCATGTTCCGGCCCCGATTTTGGTGACTTGGTAAGGCGTTTCTTGTTGTTGGAAAAAAACCTATGTAAAGCACCCTTTTGTGACTCTACTGGTTGAAGTTCTTGTTTTCTTTCTTTTTCTTTTGACACCAGACTTGTGTTTCTTTGGTAACATCTAACATGATAAAAAAAATAAATTAGAAATTAAATCCTAAAGCCTCTATCGCTACATCTAGTTGGTATTAATCTTGATCGAATTGATCCGTACACTGAGTACTAGACTACTAGTTCATAGGAATCATACCTTTGCCAAGTTATACGTGGAGGGGCCTTTTCGTCCGTAGCGGAATTGCCTACGTGGCTGTCCTGCCCTGGCAAATAAATCTTGATTTTCTAAATTCTAATTGTCGTGCGGAGTCAATGATCAATCGATTAAAAAAAAACAAGTACTAGTTCATACTTGTGCGGCCAATTACGTGAAGATTGAAGAAGAGTAGAAGGTTTTCGTCTCCGCGTGCGTGGCGCCGTGAGTAGGTCGGCCCTCGCGACTCACAGTCAGAACTTAACAATCGGCGATGGAGAGAATCGGTCTAGCGGCGGTGGTAGTCACGGTGATGGGCTATACATAACACATCTAAGCGTATACATCGTACACTACCCTCATGGGCCCCGGCCTCATGGGCCATGGGCATAACGCAGTGCCTTAGGGGCGGGACTGCCAAAGTCAACATCTTGTGTGCCCTTCAAATACCTCCATTCTCTTAGTTGCCTTGAGGTATTCATCGATGTTTACGACGGGCTTTGCCAGGGTGAACCGGCGTTTGTTCGAACCTCGACAGACACGGGCAGACGGTTTAATTTACTGACATTGAGCAGGGTTTTTATGCGGTTCGGGCCCTCTGATCAAGTCCCGAGTAAAGACCTTTGCGATCCGGTCGGCGTGAGCTGTTTTGATTGATGGGTTAGCCGAGAATCGGGAATTTGTTGGAGCTTACAGCGCTTGGTCGTGGACCAAGCTTGTGTTGTGCGTTCCTGCCACTCCTCTCCCGAGGTGTTCCTTGGCTGCCTTTTATAGTTTAGGGAGCCCGGGAACTTCGCTCACGATCCTAGTCTGGATCGAGAGAGGGTTGTTCGTAGAGGAACCGAACACCGGACTCTGAGACAAGGTAACGACTAGTGTTCTATCCTAATTACAACTGAAGTCATCGTAGCTATGCTTCCATTGCCTTTGCGGGAGTTGTTTGTGGCCGCAGGCTAGGGATAGAACCCCGCGAACAACTCGTTAGAGTTCTTTGGTGATCCTGTATCCACAAGCCCTCGAGCATCTCAAGGTCTAGCCATGAGAGTTGTCTTGCTCTTCTCGGGTGAGGCCTTGATATGGTCTTCAAGATCATCTTACGGAGTGCAATTTTTGAAAAAGTGCACCCGTAGGGTGTAACCCCGAGCTTCTTGCTTTTTGGCCCAAAGAGTCTGGAAGGTATTTGAGTTCTTTTCCTCCGTCTTCGAGTCCTTCCTCGTCGTCAGAGCTCTTCTTTCTTGAAAGGAAAGCCTTGTTCCGCTAGCCCCGAGCATCCTCGAGGTTTTGAGTCA
>JADLZK010006617.1:0-23212 GCA_015847255.1 Hyparrhenia diplandra | reverse complement strand
CTTGCCTCTTGAATTCCGTAGTTCTTTCTTTTCTCCTGAGCATCGCCGTCTCTCTCAGAGGGCCGCCGATAATAGCTAGAGGCTGCTTGCCTCGGTCTGTCGTGGCTGTTTTCCTCGAAGTGATCTCCACCGCCCTTTCTTGCAGAGATTTGCTGAAAAGTAGTTGTAGAGTCTCCTCCTCCCGTCTCGTAGTTGTTCTCTCTAAAGATTCAGCTCAGCCCTCTCCAGACTTCGCCGATGGTGGTTGTAGAGTCTTGCTCCCGGCCTCGTGAAAGCTGTTTTTCTCCGACGATTCGCCTTGTCTCTTTCTTCTAACCTAGTTCCACTTGTATTTGTAGAAAGTATGTTTTTACAGGTATAAAAGTGGAAATAGGTACAAAAGTCGCCAAATAAGTTCAGGAAGCGCATTGAATAAAGACGCCAAGGAAAGGATCAAACAAGAGGACCAAACTCCGCGCGGAATTCAGCCCATGCACCCGCATAGGCCCAACATATGAGGGCCCAAACGTTACCAGGGGAGAAGGCGGGGGCGAGGAGGGCCCGGCCGAGGCGGGGGCGCAAATTTTCGCCCTCCTGTTCCCCACCCTTTCTCTGGCGGTTTGGAGCGATCTTCACGCTGCGGTTGCATCGCGGTGCAAACTTTAGCTTCCGCCACTGCCCTCCCTCATAAGGAGCACCCTCCATTCCCTCCCTCCTCTCCACTATATAAAGAGGGGCACTCCTCCCTTGTACACACACACATTCTACACTTTGGAGCTTCATCTTCCACACATATATTTTGTAGTAGTGTCCCTCTAGGTGTTCTCCACCTAGTTGTACAATTTAGAAAAGAGGAAGAGAGTGAGAGGAGAAGAGAAGAGGAAGAGCCGGGTTTGTCGGTTACGCCTCAACTTTTTGTACCTCTACGGAGCCGACTCGATTCGAGTAACGCCCAGTCATCTTGTGGCAATTCTAATATTATTATTTTTACTAAATTCAGTATTTATTTTATTTTACTTGCCGGATCTCCCGTTCGTATCGAAGGTTCTAGTTTTTAGCGCGAAACTAGTTTCTCGTATCCGCTTAGCCTGTAGGCGTGGTGTCTAGGCTAGAGTTTACCCGAGATTGCGCCCAACACTACTGAATAAATAGTTGTGGTAGCCCCGGGGTGACAGCTCGACGGGGCCTTTGTAGTCCACCACGCACGTGTTGTTGGTGTTTTCGTAGAGCTTTTGGTGGCCTTCCCCGATTACCGCTTTCCAGCTTTTTCGAGAATCGAAAGGTCAATGCCTCGAAGCAAGTGGAATTTAGTAAGCCTTGAACATTAGTAATTTAGTAATTTTGGGAAAACCCTAGAAAACCCCTTTCTTCCTACCAAAAAAATATTATTCCTACCCTGTCTTGGGCGACCTTAATTCTTCCTAGTTCACTTCTTCGTTCCCGCGGAAAACCGATACCACAAATACTCCGGGTGAAAGCTACAACGGTACTTTTCACGTAAACTACTGGATTTATCGTGTCGCGCTAAAAAATACCAACGATTGTGGAAGAGAGAAGAGGGCCTCCTTTTTATAGCTTGATTGGAGGGGTGTCTTTGCAAATGTGCCTCCTCCCTTCATTATGGCAAAACCGACCAAGGGAGGCGGTTTCAGGGTTCAACGCGATCTGGGACAACATCGCCACCAACGCCTCGGAGTAAAGGAACCGCCACGCTGAAGACCCCCACCGGCGAGGGAGGGCAGTCTTGATTGATACGCACTGTCGGGCCCGATCCGCCCAATTTTGTCGTGGTCGTCTTCTTTCGTTGTTTTGGGCCCGGTGACGATGGGAAAACCTAAGTTCATGGCCCATCCGAGGTAAGTTGACTTTGGCTTGCCATTTGTCTTCTTTGGGCCTTTTTCTATTTATTGTTTTTATTCTTCTTTTCTTTGTATTTTTGGCCCAAAGTGCACATATTCTTGATTTGTACCCGCAGAAAGCCAAATATACACCAAAACTATGGAATTTGTCAATTTATAAAACCCTATTTGTAGGTTGTTTTTTAAAAGTGTATGTTGATGGTGTTTGATTTGTAGTTGGTTAGCGTCAACACTTTGCCCTCGCTGCGGTCCACGCCCTATAGCGCGTCTTCGAGGCCGCTCCTACCGGCCGCTCATCCCTCCTCCCCGGATGCCTCCTCCGAAGACCATGAAGTGCCGCCGCCCCTCCACCTCGAAGCCGATGTTGGTGCTTTGATGCGGAGGTTTGAGTCTTGGTAGGGGGGCTTAGCTGTGAGTGTTCATCTACTTTACATTTTGTGCTCTTGAATGTCGAACTTCGGTGGCCTTGGTCCTTACTAGTAATGAAACGTTGTGGTTTTGGTGCCTTAGCGATGTTAAATTTCTAACGGTTTGCTTACTTTTTCTTACTACGATGCTTTTTCCTTGGATTATGTTGGTTCGGCGGGGCTGGCGATGGTTCTTTGGTTGTTTTACGTTGTTGCGGTTTTCTGGGCTGCCCTTGGCGGTTTGGTGGGGCAGGGTTAGTCTGACATAGCCAACCCGGCCCTCGAGGGCCTTTTTGGCGGACTCATGACTTGACGAGTCGCCCGGTGGAGCGGTTCTCTTGAGCGGGTCCCTACGGTACATGGCGAGGAGGATGATATCGAGGGGCATCGGCGCCGTTGCCATCCGCTGGCCGTCGCGGCTTCTTTGGAGTTGTCAGGAGGCCAGGGTCGTTGTTCAAGCGGGAGGATGTGGGCTTTGGAGTGGGCCGATTTGCGGAGGGCCCATCGGGCGACTGTTAGGTGGTGATCTCCCGCCGCCTTACATTTGGAGCCTTGATACACGGAGGCTCTGTTCGATTGACGAGCCGTTGGAGGTGGAGGTGGTTGATGTGGAAGCATTTGTAGAGCGTGTTCTTGAGTGTTAGTAAGGACTGTTTTGCACTAAGTCGTGACCTTCAGAGTAAGATGTGTGTCTTGGGTGAAGGACTTGTTTGTTCCCAAAGGGCTATGTAACTTGTTATTGTGTTGGGATGTGTATGTAATGTGCTTGCCTTGAGTGTTATTTACATTTATTGTGCATGCTCGTTGAAAGATTTTGGCTTGTTCTTTCAATCCGGACTCGCGCGTTTGAGGGTAGCGTTAAACAAATGGCGCCCCCTATTTTCTTTAGTCTCGAGACTGCTGGCGTTTCGAGTAGCCATGTTAAGCGGTAGGCATTTTCTTTAGTCGCGAGACTTCGTAGCGTTTGAAGTATTTATTTTCTTTAGTGCGAGATCGCGCATTAAGGTAGCAGCGTTAAACAGCGAGTCCCCTATTTTCTTTGGTGCGACTCCGGCGGCGTTTTGCAGCCGTGTTAAAACACGCCGCCCCTTTAGTGCGAGACTTCAGCAGCGTTTTGATAACCCCGCGTAAACGGCGTCCCCTATTTTCTTTAGTGCGAGACTCGCTAGCGTTTGAAGGTAGCGTCAGAAAGAACAAATGTGTCCCCTATTTTCTTTAGTGTGAGACTTCGTAGCGTTTGGTAGTCAAGTTAAACATGCGCGTCCCTATTTTCTTTAGTCACGAGACTCACGCGTTTTAGTAGCAGCCGGCGCAAATGGCGTCCCCCTATTTTCTTTAATTGGGAGACTTCATGGCGTTTGAAAGCCGGCTGCGTTAACAAATGCGTCCTATTTTCTTTGAAGCAGACTCGCGCATTTCGAAAATGCAGTCACGTGCGACTTGTCTCTTTATTACTTGTTTTACATTTACAAAGTTCTTTTTTGGGTTCGGAGGGTCCTTCGCGTTCCACGAGGTTCCCCCGTTGGCTTCGATTCTTTGTGGAGGTGCGCCCTTGCATTTTGGCGAGCCCGCGTTCCGTCATCCGAGGAGACTTGGGTCAAACAAAGGTTCTGGCGCGAATTGGAATTCTTGCGGGGGTCTCAGGATGGCGGACCCGCGCCTCTTTGTCGGCCCGACCTGCTGAGTGGGCGGCATCTTGGGCGGTTGTTGTTGGACCGCCTTCTTGCGTTAGGTGTTCGGGGATGGGCGCCCCGGAACTTTGATTCCTTTTGGTGGTGCCCACCCGAAGATATTTACATTCTCCATTGTATATCTCCCTCGAAGGAGTCTCAGCTCTCAGGTTAGCCGCGTTTTTTGTGCGAGGTGCTCTTGGGCGCGTTGGCGTGGGTTATCGAGGGGCGAAATGCTCTAGTTTGTGCATTTGGTCTTTGTTGGTTTGGCGGGGGTTGGGGGGTTTAAGCCTTGGGGGCACCCGCGCCATTTGTTTTCTTCATTGCGCCACCGCAGCCTCCTGGGTGGGAGCCGGTTTACATTTTCCATTGTGGTGCCTTCGCCGGTTTGGGGGACCGGGGTTTTTGGAGGTATCCCGCATCCGCCTTGTAGGCGTAGTGTTTGGCTCGGGGTGGTGGCATGGTGCCGCCCGCTACCGATGGCTAATGTCTTCCTAACTTGGGGGCTTTTTTGGGGGATGGTTTTGTTTTATAGTGCTCACGGGGCTTGTTTTACTGGTGTGTGGCTCGTGTTAGGTGGATGTCGTTGTTGTCTAGGTGTGGTTAAGGCTTGTCACGACGAAGGTGGTGTGCTAGGTGGCGGTGACTTAGAGCGATGGTGGGAGTTCAAAATTTGTGCGGTGGGGGTCTCGTCCCGGGTAGGTGGTGTATTGAAGCGGCTGCGGGGTTATGGTTGGTGGTTACGGAGGTAATGTTCTTGGTAGGTGATGTCTTGAAGCCCGGGCGGGATTTTTATGGGAGCCTGGCGGCAGATTGTTGTGGCCTCCGATCTTTGTGCGGTTAATATGTGGCTTGAGGTGGGGTTTTCCATGAGGCCACAGCAGAAATGCCCCCAGGTTCAGTTTATTATGCTTTTTAGGCCCTTAGCCGGAGGGTGGAGTTTCTTAGTGCAGCCCGCGCGGAGGTGCCGTGGCGCTGTCTTTATGCGCCTGCGCGCGACTCCTACGAGAGCGCGGCGCCATTGGACTCTGCGAGGTGCAGGTGCCCGTCTTTGCGTCGCTCCTCCATCAGATTCGAGCGCTGCGGGCGTTTCATTCTTGAAGCTGGCGAGGTGCTGAAGCGCCCCTCTTTTGTCGCGCCTCCAGCGACTCATACTGGAGAGCGCGGGCGTCTTCGTGCGAGCCCACGCGAGGTGCGAGCGCCCATCTTTGGCGCCTCGGCCGACTCCACTGAGAGCGCGGGGCGTCTTTCATTGCGAAATGCCCGGGCGGAGGTGCCGTGGCGCCGTTTTTGCGCCCACGCGACTCATACTGAGAGCGCTGGGCGGTTTTCATGGAAGCCCCGCGAGGTGCCAGTGGCGCCCGCTCTTTGCGTAATCAAAATATGGAGGTGTTTTTCGGGCGGTTTGGCCGAAGCCGGGAGCAGCCGCGCGGCCCGAGCGGGCAATCCCAGCTACCTTTCGCTACGATGAGGGGCCGGATGACGCCGCCCGCCCCCAGCGCTCATGGTTAAGTTACGCCTTTCTCCGGCGTGGGGGTAATTCATTCGCATTTTTGGTATCGTCTCGTTAAAAACCTTGCGCCTTCTCGCAAGAAAAGAGTGCAGCCCCTAATTGTTCATAACTCTTAACTTCAAAAAAAAGGGAAAAATTGGTAAAACGGTAGTGCCCCTACAACTCGCGAAGTGCCCGGTACATTGCACCGCTAGGGGTAGTACTTGAGGTCGCCGACGCTCCATGTGTGGGGAGGTGCGGGCCTTGAGGTCTTCGCAGTGGAAGGAGCCGGGTCTTGTACTCTTGGTGACAAGGTAGGTCTGCCCACTTGGGACGAACATCCTGCCATCTTGGCGTTTTGCTTTCTACGACAGGGCGAAGCCTCCGACGGGTGATACGTCGCGAGGCCGAGCTTCTTTTCTCCATCTTGTGGTCTCTTCCCCGTACGCTACGAGGGTTGAAACGACCATGTTTCTTGTTTCTTCTTGAGGAAGGTCCTTGTGAGTGCTTCTTGTTCAGGGGTAACCGTTGGTGGCTCTTGGCGAGGCATGTTTTAGTTCCTCCGAGAGGGCGGCCTCCTCCGAACAACAGCTTGAAGGGTGTGAATTTGGTTGCTTTCGGCTCCCTGGCGGAGGTATTGTGTGACCATACCACCGGAGTGAGCTCCGCCCATGTTCCCCTTAAGCGCTAGCGTAGACCTTGGCCGATGCCACCTGGAAGATTATCTTGCGTTGGCTCTCTCAACGAGCCCGTTAGGCTCTCTGCGTGCCTTCACGGATCACCGAAGTGTATTTTTGGTGCCTATTTGGTGGCAGAATTGTTTGAAACCTTATTTGTCCAATTGGGTGCCAATCGACTGTTATGCTCCCAGCGGTTCCAAAGCGGTAGACAATGCGGCCGGAAGAACTTTTTACTTGAGGGGGATGTTATCTTTGGCGATCTGGCCATTCGATCCATTTGGTAAGTATTCAACCGCTACTACTGCATAGCGGAGGTTTCAGGAGCCCGATGGCGCGTCGAGCGAGGTCGATCGCCCATCTTTGGAGGCCAGTGGGGCCGGATGAGGGTTGCCGGAGCCCCGGCACATTTGGAGTGGTGCGCGGTTAGGGCATCTTCCTCAGCGGCACCGACAGTGCATTCGCGTGTCGTTGAGTCGCGGTGGGCGATGGAAACCTTGTCACGAACACCTTCCCCCCATGAGGTGCTGCGGGGCGTTGTCAGCGAGCTGGCCGCGGATTCCTTCGTGTACCCTCCGCCAAGATGGCGCCCCTCGCCCGGTAGATATGCATTTCAGCCATGGTGTTGTCATCACGAGGGCTTTGTATAATTTGTTGTCGTCGAGGCGGTATCCCCGGACCTTACGCTTTCGACTCTCTTATATTCTTCCAAAACTGTGGTTGAAGTGGCCTCGATGAATGCTATGATAGGGGCCCTCAATCTTTTTGTGGATGGCGCTCACGCCTGTCTTGGTGTGTCGCTTTTCTTCCGATCGCTGGTACGTGGGAGCACTTCAAGAACACGCCCGGTGGGGCGGCTCAGCTTCGGCGGCGGCCAACCAGCAGCTTCGTCGGCCGCCCGTTGTCTCGGCACGAAATTGTTTTGGTTTGACACGAGAAAGGCCTCCGTCTTCCTTAACCGTGCGGATATTTACGCAGCTCCGGGTGCAGCCTGTTGTCATTCCGGCTGCCGAGACTACCTCTGGAGTCGGTCTTGATGATGGCCCCGCTTGTGACATTGCGGGAGCTTGTTATGCCATCGACCTTTGCTGCGTATTCTGGCAGGTGTTATTTGTACACCGAAACTCCAGCCCGGCGGCGTATCTCATCTTGACTCCGGAGGGGTGAGGTGATGATTGCTGGCGATGCCCATCTCGCAGCCCCCCATGCTCGTCGGCGGCCGGTCCATATTGGGTCTAAGTTTGCGGCCCGGTTGAACGTGTGTCACGGGGGTCCAATCTGCGACAAAATCCGGGCTGAGGGCTCGGACTTGATGGTGTTTCCGCCGACAAACCCGATGCACGTGGTCTCCGATCTTCGGTTTGCCCACCGGCTATCCTGCCCACCTGACCTGGGGGTTTTCGAATATGTTGTCAGAAGTGGAAAGCTCGAAAGTGCGGTGATCTCGTGGCGGCTTGGAAGTAGTGCTTAAGTTTTTCTTGCGGCCATGATCATCGCGTAGGGGCCATCTTTTCCAGCTCCGTGTGTAATTTAGCTTGGGGCCTTCGAGTCTCTGGAGACGTGGTAGATAGGAGTTGCTTGGTGGTGGCCTTCATCCATTTCCTTGGCCAGTACTTTCTTGACGGCTGTGGGGTGATGCTGCGACATAGAGGAAGCGGGGCCTTAATAGAAACTCGGTGTAGTGGTGAGGTTCGCGAGGCACTTGTTTGAGGTCTTGAAAGCTTCTTGTTGCGGAGGCCCCAATTGAATAGTTACATTGCCCTTTAGTGTGCGGGCAGAATGGTAACCCTGGCGTCGGTACGACGGGAAATGAACCTGCCAGCGCTGGGCGAGGCGTCCCCCGTGAGCCTTTGCACCGACTTTTTGTTCTTCGGAGGCTCCATCGCCGTGATGGCTTCGATCTTCGAGGGTTGGCTTCGATTCCCTTTCATCGACACGCAGAGACAGCAGTAACTTGCCCCTTTTGCTTACTCCGAACACGCACTTGGCGGGGTTGAGCTTTTAGTCTAGCTTCGCGTAGCTTCGACGAGGTTCTCTCGGAGGTCCGTGATGTGGTCTTCCTTTTAGCTTGCTCTGGACTACCGTGTCATCGACATAAGTTTGAGATAAGCGCTGTCTTCCTCGAAATACCTCCGTCCATGCGTCTGCGAAGGACGAGTCGGGCGTTCGCGGAGGAGCCTTGACCATTCGTCAGCGCATGTTCGGCGGGTTATGAACCGGTCTTTTCCTTTCACCTTGGGCCATCCGGATTTGGTGGGTATCACGAGAAACAATCTAGGAGCGACAACCTCTGCAGCCTCGGCTGCTGCGTCGACTAGAAGAGCTGATTCGAGGGAGGGGAAATCGTCGCCGGACATGCTTTGTTCAAGTACGGGTGAAATCCACACATCCTCCATCCGGTGTGCTCCGGCTTGGTCGCTTGCTAAGGCTTGCTTTCTTCACCATGGCGGCGTTGGATAACCAAGTGGGGTATTTGACCAAGGCCGGATGACCTCCGCATCGAAGGCGGTTCACCTGCGCTGCGCTTTGCTATTCTCCTTTCATCGACATCTTGCGGAAGGAGAAACTGCAGGTGGCGTCCGGCCTTATGTTGAGGTGGTGCTTTCGGCGAGATCACGGCTAACACCTTTGTAAATCTTCTGCGGACCCAGCGAATATCGTCTGAGTTCCGCTGGAGGCACTTGAGAGCCTGCCTAAAGGTCCGGGTCTAGGGAGTGCAGATGGTTACTTCTCTATTGTCACGAGCTAAAAGCCCCGACTTTTCTTTGTTTCCTGTGCTCACGAGGAGGCCCTGTCGCTCTTCGGGCGCTCTCTCTCGCCCTTTACGGTTCTTGCCGAGGTTGTGGACATTGCGGTGTCCCGGTCGCGACGGTCCTCCGTGATTTCGCGCGGCGTTTCGTCCCGAACATGGCGATTATGCGCCCGGCGGAGGGCATCTTCATGCAAAGATAGCTTGGAGTGTGAGGATCGCGTCGAACGTGTTGGCGGTGACTCCGCGATCAAGATGCGCGTTTGTTATGTTTCTAGCGTAAGCAGAATGAGTCCGCATGCGACGGAAATACGTTGTAGCACTTCACCCAAGTATTCAGGTATCGTATTTTCCACGGGAACGGATAGATTCCCTTCTAGCTAATCGTCCAAGGACAACCCAAGGGCTTAGATGGAATGGTAGAGATGGACTCTTATAGCTATTACGTCTAGGATAACGATACACTACTTCTACTTACTCACATAGCCACCGGCTCTCCCCTCGGTACGCCGGAAAGGGTCCGGCCTCCAGGACTACGCCCCGACCCGGACGTGGAGGAGTACTAAGGACAAGCGGTCTGTCACCACCGCCGCTACCTCACTACCGGACTGATTAGTAAAACGAAGGTGACTGTGTAGCTTAGACACCACGTCTACGCTACTTATCACGCACTCTAAGCGCCGATAAGGGTATCCGTCTTCATCCGGGGGCCCTCTACTAGAGCATCTACCACAAGGGCAAATGACGAACCCGAGATAAGTAAAGGTAAAAGTAAAGTTAGAGCAATAGACAATAAAAAACTATAAGAACACACGAACACTCACTTAGTAGAGAGTCGGAGCTTCATCGAAGAATGATGTTCCCGCGAGGTACAAGAGCGGGGGAGACACCGACAAGTCCGGTACTTCCCGTGCTTCTCCTCACATCTCCCCACTACTCAACTCTATAGCTAATAGGGAGTGGAAACTCAAGTGTGTAGTGGTGCTCTTTGATCCTTGTGATGGTGTGTGTAAAGATGGAGGGGTGCCCCTATATTTATAGTTGAGGAGAGGTGAAAATGGGTGGTCATGCTCCACTCGTGGTGTTTTTGGCGAAAAACATGGCGGGAACCGAAACGCACCGCATGCAACCCGCCGCTTCGGACCCGGGACGAACCGCCCAGAGAAAGATGGGCCCGAACCGCCTCATTTCTAGGCCGGCCGCCCCTTTGGCCGCCGCCCCCCCAAATTGGCTCCGTTTGGGCTGAAACTTTGTAGGAGTGTGTGGGCCTCGGAGTAAGCTTCATTTCAAGTGGTGGATCGCTGAAATCCGATTTCGTATGAGAAGTTATGCCCAAAACATTGAACCCATGTCCTACGCCCGGTATGATTTCATGTTGGATTTGGGCCTCCACTCTTGTAGGCTTGGGCTTGGATATTTGTGTGGGGAATATTGGTGCTCCTGGCCTTTTGCAACGTGTCATGGCGGTTCCCTCCTCTTGGCCTTTTTGTACTTCTGTAGTAATGTGCTTCTTTTTGGGCATTTCCACTATTTACTCGCTAAAATTCACGCACAATAGATCTTCTACACATATGCATGGAATGGGGTTAGTAGTAAGGGTTTATTTGACATTATTTCCCTTGAAATGGACCTGAGTTGGCGGTATGAAATGATGGTTAATGACCGCCAACAAGACCCCACACTTAGCTTTTACTCGTCCTCGAGTAAAACGCTAAGCTAAGTAAGTCCCATCTCTAGTAGTTCTAAGAGATTGACATATAAATTTATTCCAAACTTTCTTTCTTTGTTAGCATTTAAAAAATGATTACCACAATTCCTTGAACAATTACATGATGGAAATAGGCAGGATTTCTATCATTTACTTATATCATCATGATGCAGACTTGGTTACTTTGAATATTTTTGCAAATAAAATCAGCCATGCTCCATGGTTAAATTCTTTTTATTAAGTCATGACAAAATTGCATACTTACCTTGTATGTATTGTCAAGTCAAAACTCTAGATTATAAGAGGGAAGCATCATACCCTTAGATCGAAATGTGCAAGTGAAAATATTTTTTAGTGTTCTTTTGTATCATGATGTTCCTCTGCTTTTGAGATGGTATGGGCTAGCTTTTTATTATTTTTTTTTTTTTTTTTTCTTCTTTTTTTTTTTTTTGGCGGGCATCAAAGTACCCATTGTTTTGTTCTTTTTTTGCGAGCACGTGCCCATTTTTTTTCTAGCATAGCCCATAACCTTCTCTCTAGCACATGAGAATTAAGAATATGATCATGATAGAACACAAGTTTTCTTGTGCATGTGTATTTCGATCATGGGAGTATGAAACTTCTCTCAACATTAATCTCAAAGGGTTGACAAGACTCAAAACTAGAGGAAGTAGCCATTTTTTGTAATAAATTATAATTCAAGTTTAAGTTTAAACTTAACCAGGGGAGCATGCTTGTTTAATTTTTGAAAGAAAAACCAAGCCTTTAACTGCATGAGGAAGTAAAATTCAAGTCATCCTACTATCTCTCATAATGCAATTATTTAGGTAAAGTGGGGTTCTTATAAATAGTTGCTAACAATGTATGGAAGAATAATGAATAAATTATATGTTAATTTTAGTTATGATAATGTTTTTAGAGTAGGATCCCATGCATACTTGTTTTGTTTTTGGGGAGGTGAAAAAAATGTGAGTTGATTTTAAATTGTTGTACCATGTATATTAAAAGATATCACCACCCCCACACTTGTTTCTTTTAATAATGTTTATATGATGAATAAAAAGAACAAGTGTGCAACAAAAAGTATTGAAATACTTACTCTATATCTGTTGCCAGGTTACAACTTGGATCCAAGGAGAAAGATGTCATATCCCTAGATCAAGAAGTGCATGTGTGTGGATATAATAAAGTCTAACCTATATTATACTCCATGATTAAGTGACTTGTCTTATAAAGATTTTATTTTTAGAGAACATGGCTATCTATGAGCCTTCATGTGCTCATCATCATTTTTTTTTTTTTTGGATCTCTTTGTGTCAAAATATATATATTTTTATGTGGGACCTTCATGTGTCCCTCTTTTTTTTTTTTCTCTTGGGACCTTCAGGTGCCCCTATTTTTGTTTTTCATAATTAGATTTGTTTTTTACATAGCCATGCCTATTAAATCATATATAAAGAGAGGTCACTATCTTGTAAAGCCCAGAGTATTTATTTATAAGATATCTTTTTTGTTGTGGCGGATGAAGGCATTATTGTAGCGTATTCCCAAAGTGTAGGAATAGCTAATATAAGTGGCGTGTACGTGATCTTGATCTTGGGGGCATGACAACTGTCTCCACAAGAGTCAACAAGACTTGGCACAAGCTCAATGCAGAGAGATAAGCAACATGTATGTAGAGTTTTTTGAACATGATATACTAAATATGGCTCTGATAGGAATTTGCACAACATCGAGGAGCACGCTATTTGTATTTTTCTTGAATTTTTTTATAACAAATCCCAAGTTTAGAGGATAGCATGAAGATGGTGGTTCCAAAGTTTTATCTTTCTAAAATGTTCAAATTTATTCTTCAAAACTTTTGGGAGATGTGAGGGTAAGAGTTGCACAAACCACCGTTTGAAGATGAAGGAGTTAATGGTAGCTTATTCGCTCTCGTCGTCCTTCTTTATCGTGGAAGCCGCTTTCGGTGATTGTGTTGGGGAGATCTCAGGATGGGTGTGATTGTATGCTTGAGAGATCTCCCCACACTTATTCTTGTACACCTGGTTTTATTTAAAAGAAAACAAAAGAAAAGAAAACAAACACACATGGTTCTACCTTTTGAACACCGTGCAACCTTTATTGTAAGAACTTTATTTTATTTTTTTTTTTTTTTATTGTTTGTTCACCTCATCATCACTCCCAAGGCTAACATAAAAGAAGCAATGAATAACATAGCCATGATTTATCTCCAACATAAGATACTCCATAGATCATGACAACAAAGCTCTAAGTTCATTAATCAAGATCCAACACCATGTCGAAATTTGATTAAAGGAGATCTTTTAACCTAAGCACCATGCTCAATTTAAAAGATCTATGGATGCATTACGCTGCGTAAATGCACCCAAACACAAAGCATATGTCATAACAAGGGAAGCATGAAATTGTATGTTCATAACTATGGAGACAAATATAAGTAAGAGTGTTTGGTGATCATTTATTTCCCTTGCATACACGGATATACTTACAGAAGCGGCATCTACGGATGAAGCATCGAAAGTTGTTGCTTGCGGTTTGCGTGATGGGTCCCCTAGGTGCACCTCAAGGCTAGGCCACACACACACGCGTGCACGGGCCCGCGGGTCTTGGCGATGGCGGCAAAGGATGAGAGACAAACCCTTCTTGCTTGTGGAAGCAACGATGGGTGGAGTCGAGGCAAGACTTTGGTATGTATCTTGACCATGCGGGGCCAACCGCTCCTCCTCTCTCTTCTTATTATTTTTTTTGTTTATTCTATATATATGTATTTTTTTTTTTTTTTTTTAACAACACTCTTTTTTTTTATCTATATTCTTTTTTTTTTTGTATAATTCTTCTCTCTCTCTTTTTTTTTTCAATATATATATATATATATTATACTCCCTTCCCTTTTTTTTTTTTGATGACCCCCTTTGGGTGTGTGGGAACTCGAGGATTCTCACCGTCCTCCCCACACTTGATATTATGTATGGGTGGAATTCATAGCCGATGAAAATTTTGATTTCAAAAAAGATGATGGCTCTGCGAATTCCCCTTTGAAGCGTAAGGATTTGAATTTGAAATTGGCTTCATGGTGATGAACAAGGTGAAAGAAATATTTTGTTTAATAAATGAAAAATAAAAATAATATTTTTTTTTTATGTTTTTAAAAAGGGATACAAGTCACGAGGACAACTAGGTTAGAAGAAAATAGCAACCGTTCCCGGCAAACGGCGCCGGAAATGCTTGTTGGTGTTTCTTAAGCGTAAGCGAAAATAGTCATAGCGCCGCGGAAATACCGTTGTAGCACTTCACCCGGAAGTATTCGAGGTATGTCGTATTTTCCACGAGGAGCGGATAGATTCTCTTCTAGCTAATCGTCAAGGACAGCAAGAGCCCCGAGATGGAATGGTAGAGATGGACTCTTATAGCTATTACGTCTAGGATAGCGATACACTACTTCTACTTACTCACATAGCCACCGGCTCTCCACAGTACGCGAAGGAAGGGTCCGGCCTCCGGACTACCGCCTGGCCAGGGGCGTGGAGGGTACTAAGGACAAAGCGAGACATCACCACACGCCGCCTACCTCACTACCGTGGGCCGATTAGTAAGCGAAGGTGACTCGTAGCTTAGACACCCGTCTACGCTACTTATCACGTACTCTAATCGTCGATCGGGGTATCTCTTCTTCTTCATCGGGGGCCCTCTACTAGAGCATCTACCACAAAAAAAAAATCGATTTAACCAGCGAGATAAGTAAAGGTAAAGTAAAGTTAGAGCAATAGACAATAAAAACTATAAGAACACACGAACACTCACTTAGCGAGAGCCTGAGCTTCACCAAGAATGATGTTCGCCGAGGTACAAGAGCGGGGAGACACCGACAAGTCGGTACTTCCCGTGCTTCTCCTCACATCTCCCCACTACTCAACTCTATAGCTAATAGGAGTGGAAACTCAAGTGTGTAGTGGTGCTCTTGATCCTTGTGATGGTGTGTGTAAAGATGGAGGGGTGCCCCTATATTTATAGTTGAGGAGAGGTGAAAATGGGTGGTCATGCTCCACTCGTGGTGTTTTGAGCGGGAAAACATGGCGGAACCGAAACGCACCGCATGCAACGCCGCTACTTCACGGACTGGGACGAACCGCCAGAGAAAGATGGGCCCGAACGCCTCATTTACGGGCTGGCCGCCCCCTTGCGCCCGGCCGCCCCCAAATTGCTCCGTTTGGGCTGAAACTTTGTAGGAGTGTGTGGGCCTCGGGAGTAAGCTTCGTTTTGAGTGGTGGATCGCTGAAATCCGATTCGTATGAAAAGTTATGCCCAAAACATTGAACCCATGTCCTCTGACCGGTATGATTTCATGTTTGGATTTGGGCCTCCACTCTTTGTAGGCTTGGGCTTGGATATTTGTGTAGGGAATATTGGTGCTCTCGGCCTTTTTTGCAGCGTGTCATGGCGGTTCCCTCCTCTTGGCCTTTTGTACTTCCCGTAATTCTCTTCTTTTTTGGGCATTTCCACTATTTACGCTAAAATTCCTCGCAATAGATCTTCTACACATATGCATGGAATGGGGTTAGTAGTAAGGGTTTATTTGACATTATTTCCCTTGAAATGGACCCTGAGTTGGCGGTATGAAATGATGGTTAATGACCGCCAAATAACGTTATAGCCAGGGAAGCCCATGTCCACTACGCTGAAGGTGATGTTCTCACGACGGGTGGATGGGGTCTTTTTAGGCGAGACCGGCAGAGTGATTTTTTTCCTCCGATAGTCCCTACTCACTATGTAAAAGGGCTAATAACCGCCCGGTCTGCGCCCGCAGACGTCGCTTATAGCGTGCGCGTCTCAGACTTTGTCATGTGCGGCCGCGGTTTTGGCAAGCGGCGTCATAGGTGTGTCGGCCGTCCTTTGGCCAAAACGCGGCTCCTCGTAAACAAGGGTAATTATAGACGCCAAGATCTAGCCGGCCGCTCGCATCTTTTTCCGTTCGTATCGTTTTTGTTTTCGGGATACAGACGCTGCAGCGCGTAACAGACGCCTTTTCAAACCAAGTGTCTGCAAAGATTCACCATATCTTAGACACGCTGCACAGGCACAGCATTCTGGAGAGCTCTGTCAACTGCGGGATACCAAACACTTTACCCCGCACGCTGTTTGTATCACGAGGACACTCTTTTGGCGTTACCACCGATGCATGCGATTCGTTATTCTGAACCGCAGCGTCTCTTCACGAACACTTGGAATGTCACGAAAGTGCAATAGCGGTCCGCGATAATATTAAAGTCGCGTTTAGATTGACGGCGTTTACTAGAAAAGCGTCCTGGCGTATCCGTACCGTTACCGACGGTGCGGGCGGCGTTTAGTCAAGCGACCGTCTATCTTGCCCGAAACTATGCCGAGACGTGGACGGTAAGCGGTCGTGGCGGTGCGATGCAGCCTTCGCGCCTGGCGATCTGATCAGCGCATTTTGTTAAAGGCGATTTGTATCACGGTGTACGTGATACCGCAACTGTTCTGAGCGTGATAATGTAGAGGCGTCGCGAATTCGGCGGTGTACGTAGCGTTCGGAAATATTGCAGGCGAGCGTGTCAATATCTGAGGCGCTTAGCGGTACCGGCGCATAACTATCACCGTCCGGCCGGTTGCACGTTTGTCGAGATGCGGTTTATAGCAACGGGTGTCTCGTACATATACGGTTGTTACAGACGATTGGACCCGTATGCCCGTCGATCCTGATCGTTTTTGTGAGTGCGAGGCGATTGGTAGTGGTATGTCGGTAACTGAGTATCTCACCTCACGGACATTGGATAAAGACAAAAGTTCTATATAATACATTACCCAAAGCGAATGTTCTTTTTTACAAAGACACGGATTACTTACGATTTATGGTACATTAGCATTAAGTAAGGAAGTCATAACCATGCTTGATCGAACCTGATTAGCAATCTCAAAGGACAGGAAGGCATCTATCTTTGGCGTAGTTAATCGATTAGTTGACAACCGAAAGTCCCCCATCGGGTGGTGATCGATGAAGTCGCCCTTAATACGCTTCTTCTTCTTCTTCTTACGACGAGGAATCACGTAGAACCGCCGGCGCTAGAGTATCCAGCGAGGGAGACACTTTCAGTTACGCGATTCTTGTACTCAATTGGTAATGCCGGGATGGATACGACCAACTTGAGGTTTGCTAGATTTAGGTTATGCAAGAACAAAATGTTGTATCATCATGCACCGCGGGGTGTGCCCTAAACACTATTGTGTTGAGGTGAAACCTGACTTAGCCCATACGTATGATAGTTGTGTTGCGGCGTTTCTGGGACCTTAGCGATCCGCGGTTTGTATTTTTTATGTATGCATAATATCAATGCTTTTGGTGGCACCAGCTCTATCACAAACCAGTAAGTTCATGTTATGCAAGAACAAGAACTATTACTATGACTATCTCGGACTCTCATTGCCATTACACACTGTCGAGTCCATTGTTTCCGCAGGCGCGCAAGCGCGCGCCCTGCTACTAGTATATATATATATATATGGCGTTGTGCGTCGCCTATCGATCTTCAGCTCCTTCATTCCGCCTCTCCACTCTGCTGCACGGGGAGACTTCCCCGTCGTCGCGCCGCGCCCGGCTCCTAGCCCCTCTTCAGCCCCATGCGCCGCCACCTCCATTCCTCTCGCCCTCTCCCCTCCGCCCGCGTCAAGATGAATGCGGGAGGTTCGCCGGTTCCTCGTCCAGGTGGAAGCGGTGGTGAGGGTTTCGCCAAGGTTCAACAAGGGCATCCCGGCCGCCTCCATGGGGGCACAAGCAAGGCATCGGCCGCCTCACGAGGTACAAGCAAGGCATCAAGGCCGCCTCGTTGGGGGAAGCGGCCCCGGAATCGCCTACTCGCTAGTAACTTGGAAACCTAGCGGCGGTGACGAGAAGGAGTATGTCGTCAGGGCTTAAGCGATGGAGGAAAGAGGACATGCCGAGATTCCTGCCTGAGCGGCGTCGTCGTCGATCCTCCTTCGCGCCCCTCAGCGGCGTCGTTGAGTCCGCTTCCTCGCGCTCGGAAGAGGCGTCGTCTAGGCGACCTCGGCGGCGGCGGAGCGGCGGCGAAGGAGAAGTCGGCGGCGGCGGCGAGGCAGGGGCCGGGAAGCGGGAGGCGGGAGGCGAGGGCGGAGAGATCTCGGCGGCGTCGAGGGCAAGAGCCGAGGAAAGCTGGAGCGGCGAAGGAGATGGAAGCAAGATGCGTCATTGGCGCGAGTACTAATGCCACATGATTCTAGATTTTTACAATCGACCATCGATTCTAGAATCTAGGGTATGTTTGGAAGCTACCAGATTTTTTTACAAGGATTTTAGAATCCTCTTGGATCCCAAACATGGCCTTAATTAGTATACCGGTAGCTTTAGTTATACTACTAGTTTTGAGTTTTAAATTGGCGGCGAATTGAGAAAACCCATTTTGGCTTGGCCAAGGCCAAAGCTTTTTGGCATACTTCTGAGAATGGTAGTTACTGGCCCGCCAGTTTTGCGGTTTTGGCATAGTTCACTTACATGCATGCTTTGTTTAAATTGAGAAAACCAATTTTGGCCATTTGTTTTGGCATAGATCTGTGAATATAATGGTAGTTCTCACGGCCCACGTTTTTGGCATAGTTCACTTTGCATGCATGCATGCTTTATTTCACTACATCCGGTTTCTCAATGACCAAATATATGAGCGATGCTTGTGATTTGTGGCCCGTGACTTGTTTTTTTGTCGGAACGATCTCATCTGGATCCCTCATATATATGTTCATGTAGAAACTCCTTGAAGTTGTTTGGGCTGTTGAGGATCTCATCAAGAGGAAAGGCGAGAAGCGAAGGCTCAGGCTCATGATGCATAGGCTAAGCTTGCCGAGGTGTTGAGGCTACAGTGTTGAGTACACGAGCGAGGGTGGCATGCCTACGATGCCGACAACACACTAAATAATGTGATTGATGTTATGCTTTGTCTTGACTTACTTTTGGTGATCATGTACTAGCTAGGGTAGTACTAAAACAATGTGATGATGCAAACTCGATGGTAGTTGTTGTTTAGGTTGAGAAAATATATGATGACTAGAAGCATGCGTACAACTTGGTAACCACAAACATATACTTTTGCATATGTAGGCAGACAAATAAAAACTGGTTGCACTGCTTGCGATTTTTTTTTTTGAGAAGGAAATGTATTTATCTCAGCGCATTACAGCAGGCCCATTTACAAAGCGGGATCACAAGAAAAGAAAAATTACGAGAGAAGTAAAGCTCTGTTCATCTTCCTCGCGACCTTGAGAGATCCGTTCGTTTACGCCACGGAAGCGGCTTTCCAATGCGTCGTCGGGCACGAATAAACTCCACCAGGTGGAGGCGGGGAGGAGGGCTTACTTCTAGGCGACACTTTGCCTCGGAAGCGCGCGGCCAACTCTTGTACCCGGCGCATCCACCAAAACCACGCGTCTAAACTCAAAAGCGGATGCACCATTGCATCAATCCGTCATTTGAACTTCCACAATGATTAATGGATTGTTCACAAGTTCAAACGGGCGCCAACTCAACCCGCCGAAACCATTAGCGGTGGCAAAAACGTGCGGGTTGGAGACCCATCTACTTAAGAAGTGCATTGTTTCTTCCCTCGGCAAAAACCGCGGAGAAATGGGTCATCTCCACGACAAGCGGCGGCACCATGCCGAGACCGCGCACTTCTTTGCGAGATGTGGTCGTCGCCGGCTGACGAGATACCTAGACATCGACCGCGGCAGTCACGTGCGATGCCACGGTCGTGGAGGACTTCATCAACGAAATCGAGGTAGCGGTGTCCAAAGTCCAAGCGGTCGCGGTATGCTCGTTGGCCTCGACTTCGGTGGAGGATTCTTCCTCCCAACGAGTTTGGCAAAAATCGATTCGAGGATCGCGGCTATGTTGTGTGTGTGTTGTATCGATGCGCGTATATCAAGTGCGCGGTGGGGGCAGTTACCCGGTTTTGAACCACTGTCTTCAAGATGAGGGAGCCATGTGTTCCCTTTGGGGCGACCATAGGCAAGGGCGTGGAGCGCCTTGAAGTTGGCTGCGGGGTCGCCTCTCAATCCACGCGACTTACAACTTATTGTGCTCTTGATAAAGTCATGCGGGCATGAAAATCATACAACTCCAATTGGTAATGCGGGATGGATCACGACCAACTTGATACAAAATATAATACATTACAGGATACATTGATCTCGGTAAGCAAACAATATACCATTGTTCATATTCATGGGGCATCCCTCACATGACAACTTCGATGCAAAAACAGAATCTTGATTTAGGGGCGTGTTAGGTAGTAGTCGTGAAGATGAAGCAAGTGTTATGCGTAGGCGAGCCTGAAATCAAGTCCTTGAAAAACAAATCTAGGGGCCCAATTTTCTTACATTGCATACAAAAAAAGTGAGACCATGAAGCATCCCACCCCATAAACGACTACGCCGAAGTTCACAAATGGAGGCGAAACACTTCCCGGGGATTTTTTTTAGCTATCTCTTTACCATCTTGCGTTGCACGAGCCATTTTCTCCGATTACCAAACAGCGAGATCTACGCATAGAACCAAATTAAAAGTATGTTATAAATGGTAGAGAATGTAGGCTGTCATAGCACATTACAATTCTCGAATTAGTATGTAAATAATTTTCATCTTAACATGCATGATGCATCAGCGGCTGATGTAAAACGATAAAGGCATGTATGCAACAATAGAATTAAATATAGCTATTTTGTGTCTGGTGCTTGCGTGAAACACAAGATTCTATTTTGCAACATTGAATCGCGAACAACACAAATACAAACAACAGGGATCGGCTCACCAAAATTATGATTCAGTTGGAAATAAATGGAATAAAAATGGTTTGACTACCTCTAGAAGACATGTAACTATACTTGCATGGATCACGATATATATATGTAAAAGCTAATTACGCAAATATACCTTTGGGTATGAAGGTTCAACCATATGGCTTTTGCACATTCTTTGTGAATCTAATGCTCACAAATTCTGTAAAGGAAAGCCACCGCAGTAAAAGCAGGATGTCTTAAAATTGAGGACCTGCCTAATTACGCGACCTTACCCGGCCCACATAGTTTATCTATGCAACAGAATATTTAGCGATTCGACAAATTTCCATGTATGTAAATCATTATGTATAGAAGTATAGCAAAATAAACTTATAATAGTCATTGTGCTATTAAACCCACTTCTTAACGCTATAGTTAACCTACCTTTCTACTATTCCATCTCAATAAATAATGCACGATGACGAATTGCTTTTGCTAAACTGTCCAAACACTTCCTTGCTGCTGTGCTAACCTACCTTGCTAATACTTACCGTCCAACAAAAAAATCGACAAGCAAAAGCCAAAGAGCCGCCCATGTGAAAGGACTATAATTTTGTCACCGTTTGCAGCTCTGAAATTAAGCCATTTTCATAAGCTTAGTGGTAAATTTACAGGTGGTCGAGAATAAAACTAATTGGCATAAACATAACCAAATCCATCCAATGTAACTATTCCCCAGCGCAACAAACAAAACTAACTTGAACCCAATTTACAATACCTAACCGGCAAAAGCAAGCGAAAAATAACTCAACTAAACGGGGAAATCACGGACAACGAGGCAATCCTAATAACTAAAAGCTTCCAGTTATATGTAGAAGGCGCCCTTTGTAGAGGAACCATACCGGCAAGGCACGGTACGTAGGCCTATGCGACTCCTCCACACCATAGATGTAGCACCCCTTGAATCCCCTTGGCCCGAGATTTAAGCATTAGGTAACTACGAGAAAAAATCAGACCCAAAGCTATATAGAATAGCGAAGAATCTGTCATATATTTTCTTGTGCTATATTAGGCAACTAAAATTTGTCATATTTTGCAATGCTATGTTAGAGTTAATTCATAGGTAGCTCTGATCCAACCACGAAAGTGACAATGTTCGAGGTTATTACCTTGTTGTTGCGACCAACCTTAAATTGAAATGGGAGTGTTCTGTAAAGCTAATGCCAATTCATGAATTGTTCTTAATACTCACATGAAAACCTACAAAAGAGTTGACACCAATTCATGAATTGGACATTAGATTTCTTATTTATAAGCGAGAATACAAAGCAAAAATGCTAATGAGCATTGGCATACATATGAAAAAATGAAAGCCTGCCTAAATGTTGAATTAAACATCCCACTTAGGCTGGCATTTTTCATAGGACCAACTTCTTATCAAGATCCTAAATGCCAATACGATAATATGCAATTGTTTCAATACTTTGCATTTAATCCTAGATAACTAAATTAGGTGAAGATAGAATAAAAAGAAAAAACTGAAAAGCAATCTCTTTGTATGGTATGGCTCAGAAAATATGGCCTTGGAATATTCTTAGATGCAATACTTCTTAATGTATCCATTAGCAATACATATAGTCCTTTGCTAACCGCAAAGGACAAATTTCAGATCGATTACATAGTTGTTTACATGCATGAAAAAGTGCACCATTGGTAGATATCAACATCTTGCATACCTTCAATATCTGTACAACATTGAATGTGCTTTGTTTTCATCTGCATTGAAAGGCAAGCCGAGGGGGTGGATTCACTTCAAGCCCGTCCGATGCATCTGGCGGATTAGGGGCGGTGGCACCCATTGCCTCTTTCACGGCAAGATGCCCACGTCGATGTGGAAATACAAATTCTTCTTCATCGGATCGTTTTTGTCTCTGATTTTTGTCTTGGCTCATATCGATTGTTTAGTTGTTTAAAAATTTAAGATAACTCACCCGTTGCCTTTGGATGAAGATGGCCAAGCTAGAGGTGAGAATGAGCTCCAAACAGCGGTACGTGCGCCAACCAGGGCGCGCACCACACTGTGGTTGCCAAGCTCATGAATAGACACGCCCGGTGGTTGCCAAGCTCAACGAGGATGAGCGATGGCGTTTACCAAAGAAGATGTGGACATTTTCTTGACCTCCTCCCCATCCTTTTTATAATCTCCGCGTAGGTCTTTGTGTTTGTACCTAGGTGTCCTAAGATGAATCGGGAAAAGGTATAAGACAACAAAATTATTGAGCAATGTTGTACAAGCTTATAGATAGCATAGGTCACCGCGGATATCGGGGACAAAACAAAACCTTTTTTAGAGCCATTCAAAAAACCTTCACAAAAGGAAGGATAATGCACTTTACAATCTAGATTTCGGTGCTTACCCAAGAAGATGTGCTTCTCTTGCAACATCTTTTTAGGCCTCCATAGCGGAGAACACCGAGAGATCTCGGCGAGCAGCCCGAGATAAGCGCCCGTTCACGGCTGCGCTCCGCGCCCGGTCGGGATCCCGGTCGGGGAAGTCAAGGCGATGGCGACCTCGGCCTGTAGCCACCACCGGGGAGCCCCCGTGAACCCAAGATGCGCAACCACCGGGCAAAAAGTATTTGTTGTTTCTAGAACCCTGAAAAACCAAATCTAGCTAAATGGATGTGATAAAGGGTGCACGGATGGAGGCGAAAAGGGCGGCTGAACACACCATGTCGGACGCTCTCTACTCTTGTTTGGTTCTCGAGAAGGAGTTTGGAAGTGGCGAAGGGGGGAAGAGTAGTAGTACTACTACTAGTAAGTTGGAGTATGGGAGAAGGAAGAGGCCG
>JADLZK010006616.1:0-89015 GCA_015847255.1 Hyparrhenia diplandra | reverse complement strand
AGAGTTAAGGCCACAATAGAGTGAACCATCCACCCAAGAGAGTGAACCAACAACCACCCAAGAGAGAGGTGAGGTATCACCGTGAGTATTGCCGAGAGATGGTCACTTGTTTGAGTTTTGCTTTAGGAGGAAGAGGGATGCTAGGCGTCAAGTTGAGTTTGAGAACCGTGACTTGTATCACCCACCACTTGGCATGTATGAGAGAGGTGTGCGGTCGGTTCAGAGGCGCTTTTGCTAGGCCGGGAGGTAGGAGACCTCGAGAGGGCTAGGCCACGCTTTGTGAGACCCGTGGTGGTTGTGCTCGCATGAGTGGAAGGTGTTCCTCGCTTTGGGAGCTTTGAGTTTGATAGGAGGAGTGCACCACACTTTGTTGTGCGTGGTGAGTGCTTTGGGAAGAAGGGTCATGGGATGTTTGTTTTGCCTAATGCCTATCTCTCGCAAGATGGTCAACACCGGTATTCTTCCAAGTTTACTAACCCCAAAGTGTTGTGCCATTTGCTCATCCCATGTTTTTCCAATGATGAAGATAACTAAGTCTTGGGTTCCCAAGTTTATGCTTGTTAACCCTTTGGGATCCAAGACTTGGGTTTCTTTGTCCTCTCATGTGTAGGTATGAGGACATCGGGTGGAGAACACGTGCTTGGTGGAACTTGATTCTTTGTCGTGGTGTGATCAAGACTTGATGGTTGTCTACACCACTTTGATAGCCTCCAAGAGGTATGCACCTTATTGTGACACCTACACACAGTTTGTGAGCTATCATATACACTCTTACCTTGTACATTCATGATTTCCCTACTTGTGGTATGAGATAGTTGTTCATTTGCTCACTTGTATATTGCTTGCATGTATTATACTTGTATCATGCTTTTATATCCTTTATAGAATGTGTTATCTTGTGTATTATATGCCATGCTAGCCTTTGTGCCCTTTTGTTCCCTAGTTTTCTTTTGCTAGGTGTCTTTGGTTGAGAGGGAGTTGGGAGTTTGCTATCCTTTTTGAGGGGTAGTTTTGTAGTTGATGTACGCTTGTAGCTTTAGGTTTGTTTTTTGCTTCGTGCATCATCTTGTATCATGTTGCATTCATCATGTACACTATTGCATTTTGAGCTTCTTGTTTATATTGATCACAATGAGACTATGCTCGCTTTTAGTGTAACAATTACATGTTGGTGCTTGCAGCTTGTGCTCTTCGCTTAATTGATATATGTTATGAGCAAAGTTGTTTTTCATGTGAACTTGCTTAACAACGATAAATCTTGCAAAATATTCACCATTGAGATAGTTCCTAGCATGTTTAAGTTGTTGAGATTCTTTGTGCTTATCATGTATGCTAGGTGACTATGTCTCATTCATCGAAGTTATACACTTGCTTAGATGACCACATGCTTTTATCCGCTAAAATCTGAAATCTAAGCTAAGTGTATGGAAAAGATCGAGATGGGTCCATACCGCCCCACATCCAAGTCTTGGGACTTCTTGCTCATTGCACTTGAGTTGAACCTCCGGGCTTGGTAGTGTTTGACCTGCACCATTGTCTTAAGCTTTTGATTGCTCACATGCATAGGCTTGACATGGTTGATTAGTAAGGCTGAGGGTTGTGGATAACCACTCGCAACATGCTTTGTCCAATGCTTGTAACCGCTGCAACTCCGATAACTTGAAAATTTGACAAGTGTTGGCTCTATTTTTGCATGATGTATAAACTTTGCTTGGGGTAGTTCACTCGGTATACATGTGTAGCACTTGGTAGATTTCCAGCTTATGTGTGCTATGTGCTATTCTTTGTGGTGGACACCTTTTCTGAAATGCTTAAAACTAAATCAAAGTGCTTTCAAGCCATATTTCATATCTCTTGATCAGTTTGGGCACCGTGTTAAGCACTTGATTTTGTTGCCATGACACTACCTAGAGCATCTTCTCATTTGGATTGCTATAAACTTGAAGCTCCCTCATTGCATTTTCATGCATTTCATAGCTTGATTAGTGCATTTGCCAACAATGGGGAGAAAGATACAAAGACAGTGACTTCATTTGTCCAGGGGGAGTAGCACTTTGAGCTAGATGTGTTGTGCCTTTGCCTCTGTCTTGAGGGTCTAGCTGTTTGTGTGTGAAAGTGATTGGTTTGGAGCTGTGCTAGTGGTGTTGAGCCTTTTCTACCTCTTCTTGAGGACTATCTCGCTTTATTTAGCTTGGTTGTGTCGAGCCTTTTGCCCATGTCTTTGGGAACCAAGTTTTTGCTCCACGCTTGCTATCTAGTGACTTTGGTTCAGCTTTTGTCTAGCTTGTGTTCACTTGGATGTGCTATCTTCTACCTTCTTACGTCTTTGTGTTGAATGTTGACAATGCACTCATCAAGGGGGAGATTGCGAACACATGGTTGATTTAGGTCGATGTGTTTAGTTTTGTGATTGAGTGATTGTCAACAAATAACATTTTAATTCTATTTTCTTTTATTCTTTATGCTTCGGCTATGTTCACCAAGACACGGGAGTGTGTCGAAGACGTATCTCTTGGTTCGTGTTGTGCAAAGTGTGGAGCTCGGAGATGGTAGCCGACGGGCGAGGTGAAGGGGCCAAGGAGGACGTGCCGGGGCGACGACCGCGGAGGTGAAGGACGGACGTGAGGCTTGGACCGAGGGACCGGATCGCTTGGGTGGCTAGCCATGGTGGGCGACATCCGGGACATCGACGAATGCAAGAGGACGCGGCGGGACCGTGTCGATCGGGTCAAGACGGGCGAAGCGGCGAAGCGAGCGGGAGCTTCGGATGACTTGGCGACTTCGGGCGGTCAAGACGGCGGCGATGACGCGTGTCGAGGAGGTTTGGTGGTTTGTCCTCAAAACCATCGATGCGGGTTTCGTGGTTTGGGCCTCAAAACCACGGTGCGGGTTTGGTCGTTTGGGCCTCAAAACCATCGGCGGGTTTTACGGGTTTGGACCTCAAAAACCGGACGTTCCGGTGGACGGAAGGGCGGCGCTGCGGGCGGCATCCGGGAGATTGCGCGAAGCAAGGCTGCAGTGAGGAGGCGCGGCGGTCGCGTCGGATTGATAATTATCTAGAGTCGACCAAAATAGCCCTAGGGTTAAAAAGATCGACTCATGTATCTTAGGGTAGTTTAGGCGAGAGGGAATATTGGACTATTTAGTGGAGGCTTACCCCTTCATCCCCTCTTGCCTCTCTTATTTTCGTTTTTATTTTTCCCCATTTTTAGAGTTCTTGTTTAGAGGTCCAAGAACAAATTCGTGGCTATTTTGCTGGGATTTTTTTAGGGAAAGGGCAGCCCCAATCCTGCCTGTGCCCTCCGGGCTTTTGGATCCTTTTCCTTCCTTTTGCTGTGATTTTCGTTGGATTTTGGATCTTGTGTTTGTGTTGCAGGCCGGCGGCTTTTGGTTTGGAGAACAGCACGGGCAGCCGCGTGCGGTGGCCAAGGGCGAGCGGCACAGCAGCAGCTCCAAGCTAGCTGCGCCTAGGTGGCCCCCTCTTGGAGCACGAGCAGCACTCTGCTTGGTGCGTCCCTTGGAGCACGAGAAAGCAGATAGGATCGGCAGCAGCAGCTCCAAGGCAACCGCATCGGCCATCCTTCACCAAGCTCGGTTCTTTCTTCATCAAAGGTTTAATTTTCTCTTGTGCTGTGGAGTTGGCCATCGAGCCACTCAATTTCCTCTTGTGCAGGGCTGCTAAGATCGGGTGCTGTGTGTGAGATTTTAGCTGGCGATGAACTCAGCCAAATAGCTTTTTCTCTGCGCATGCAAGCTGTTTGATGAATTGCCCCAGCAGTTTTTCTTCTCCGCCGATCTAGAATTTGCAGCAACTTCCTTTCAGTTTCTTGTGTGCAGCAGGCTCGGTAGCGTGCAGTCCAGGAGTACCTTGTTGTTTGCTTTCTTTTCGTTTGGAGCATCATCTTTCAGTTCGTCAGTTTAGTTCGTCAGAAAGCTGAGCAAATGTTGTCGAGCATCAGTTGCATTCGTCCTTGTAGCTAGCTTCCGCAAGCAAGCTGTGCAATTTGTTTGTGCGTGTGTTAGCGTGCCTCCATTTTAGCTTTTGGCCTTGTCCCATCAAGCAACAGCAAGCGCATAGCTAGTGTTTTGATTTGCAAAATCTTGTGATGTCTCCTTCTAGTTACAGTACTTGGATTTCTTTATTCAGGTAAGCTATTTGGAGCAACAGCTAGCAAGTGGAAGTTTTGTTAAATCTTGCTGTTTTTAGAAACAGAAGCAAGCAGCTCATCTAGTTTCTAATTAGCTCATTTTTCTCGCTTATTTTTTTGTCCATCGGTTATTCGTTTGAGCTCGGTTTCACGAACTGGTTTTTGCATTGACTTTCTATCGTGCCGAGGATTTTATCTAGGTACTCTCGTCACAAGTTGGCGTTGGTATTTTAGATTTGAGAACTCGCTTCTTCTCTATAGAAATCGGGTGGCTCATTTTCTCTCCTCTACTTCGATCTTTGCGCTCCTCGGTCGTGTGTGATCTTTTGAGGTGTCCCGCTGTGTTCCTAGGGAACATCCACCCGATCATTTGGGTCGTGGGCATCTCACTTTGCTCTCTTTGCTCGTGACACCTTGCTACCAGTTACACGTGTGTGTTACTCGCGTCTCTCGTTTGAGTGTGTTTTTGAGGTTGGGGGTTGAGCCGATGACCCAAAAAGTGAAAAGGAAAATCGAGGCTCCCATTCACCCCCTCTCGGTCGCCGTTTCGGTCCTTCAATGAATTAATGTTTGTGTACAAGTTTTTAATGATTTTTGAACCGTGCTCCTTTAGATTTTTGCTTGCAGGCCATGATGCCATCCGCCCGCTAGCCGCACGAATCACTAGTGCAGGAATTGGTTACAATCCTCGGTTGGGAAACCCACAGACTCCCGGTTTCCCAACCGGGGAAATTCTTGTGACTAGGGGATGTCATCGGTGATGTTCCATAAGCCCTGCCGGTTTTCTAAAGGGGCAGGCTTATGGAACAACTCCATTGATGACTTCACTCAGATTGAGGTCAATGAGCACATGATGGCAAATGGATCTGGTATCACAATACCATGTCACGGCCTTCAAATCATCAAGACATTCTATTGTTGTTTTTGCCGGGAGCTACATCATCATCATGGCTTGTTATCCTTCATTGGGACCCTGGCCCAATTGGAAGCCACTACTGCAGATTCGATAATCACTGCCAGGTCCAAACCCCCCTTCGTTGCGGATTTTGAACCGCACAACCAAATCGGCAATGATGTGGGGTTCGACTACTGCCGGTTCCTTTGGCCCGGCGGTGATATGCAACTGGACTGCGGTTTCTTTCTCCAACCGGCACCACACTCCAAGATAACAATTCCGGTTTGACAGCAGGACCGGCGGTGTTCACCAACAAAATGCTGCCGTTTTCGATCCAAACCGACAGCATACTTACACACAAATCAGTACGGTTTGAAGCGAGCACGGTACCGTTAACAAAGAAAACACTTTCGGATCGACAAACGGACCGGCACTGTTGACCGAAGAACACTGCCGGGTTATTTCAGAACCGACAGTGTGATCTTACTTAACACTGTCGTTTTCTCGTGCGATCCGACAGTGTAATTGTTCATAACACTGTCGGTTCATTCTTCAAACTGATAGTATAATATTAGATAATACTGACGGTTCGTTTATGCGATCCGCCAAAGTGACACGGAATGAACACTTCCGGTTCTATCTATAACCGATAGTGTAATCCGGCTTAACACTGTCAGGGCGTTCTGCAGCCGATAGTGTAATCGAAATGAACACTGTCGTTTCATAGTATGATCCGGCATTGTACATTACATTAACAATGTCGGTTTGAGGTAGAAACTGTTAGCGTACTTTAAGTTAACACTGCCCTTTTGAAGTCGGGACCGACAGTGTCATTACTCTTACAACACTGCCGGTTCTTTCGCATTTTGCTGTTTTATAATTTTATTTTAATTTTTAATTTATACCTGCAATCAGGTTTCGCTGCTGTAAACCCTAAACGCAACGTAGAATATATATGTCAACAAAATATTAGCCCACATCTTCTATTTGGTTGCATACAACAAACTCCACGATCGAACTTTGTGCAGCCTATAGCCGACACCCAAAGCATGAAAGAAATAAAAGCATGACAGACCAAGGACTCCTAATCTTCATATCACCGGCTGCTGGCTGCCGGGTCGGCATTTCTTCAATGTGCAGGGCTGGCGCCGGCATCTCTTCAATCTGTACGGCGGGAGCCGGCATCTCTTCAGTTGCCTGCTCTTGGTCATGGTGGTTATCACCATAGTAGGCCATCAAAGCTTCAGCTTCTGTGTTGTATTTTTTTTTAGCAATTACCAGGGTAGCCATGGACCTGAGCACGGCAATCTTTCCAGGTTCGATATATCCCAGGCTCGTGAACAGCATGCACTACATACCATGCTATGGTTGCCTACACAAGTTGACATGTAACAAAATTAAGTTGATTCAGTATATCCAAATATCCAAATTGGAATTTACAACACTACTAACTCATGAATTTCAGCATCCATCTCATTTCATTCACACTTTGGAGCACTAGCCTTCAACAATGCTTATGTTTTAAGCTAATTTGTTCACGATAGATAAAAAACCATTTCGTACTAAGGATTTAGAACTGCTAGTACACAAAATCCAAACAATCAAACTTCGAAAAACATTTGATACTAAGAATTTAAAACTGTTAGTACACAAATCTTAAAAGAAGGGAATAACATGTTGCATTTATTATCACGGGCATTTCAACTAACACCTTAAGGGCAGTGGCAAAGGCACTCACCGAGCTCTGTGGGCCTCGGCGTTGCGAGAAGCGGCGTAGACGGAGGAAGTCGAGGGCGCGGATGTCGTGTTGGTCCAGTGGTAGTGTCGAGGAAGACAAGGTCGCGGCAGGTACGGGCGTCCGGCGATGACGAAGAGGACGGCGCGTCTCGTTGGGCGACGCGAGGGTGCAAAACGGCCGTGCGGCATGGGGGACGCTGGAGTGGTGGCTGGGATCGCCGGAATGTTGGTGCGAAAGTAGGGCGCCCGCGGAGGAAGTCGAGGGCGCGACGCCGTGCTGGTCCAGCGGTAGTGTCGAGGAAGAGTAGGTGGCGGCAGGTACGGAGTCCGGCGTTGAATAAGAGGGCGGCGTGAGTGCTGCGAACGGCGGTGAGGGGTTGCGGCGCTCTCCTTCGGGCGTGGATGAAGACGATGGCTCGGACGAGGCTACACGAAAGCTGCGAATTAGTTTCCAAAGGCAAAACTTCAACACCTAAAGGGCGGTGGTTCTCACCTAAAGGATGCATGCCGGTGGGGGACGCCGGGAGTGGTGGAGCGCAGCGTGTGGATGGATGGTGTCACGCTAGGCGCGGGACGCCCGGGCATGCCCGGACGTCGGAGATGAAGAAGAGGGCGGAGGCATAAGCTCACGGCAACGGGGGCTCACGGGAAAGCCTTTGCCGTGAGCCGGACGGCGAGCTCACGGCAAAGGGTGACGGAGGACGGACGGCGTCCCGCCGTGGCCTTTCCCGTGAGCTCCCACTCACGGCAAAGGTTTTTTGCCGTGAGTGAGGCCTTTGCCGTGAGCGACGCCCATGCTCACGGGAAAGACGGGCCTTTACCGTGAGCAGCTCACGGGAAAGGTTTCCCCCACGGGAAAGGGACGGATTCCGGTAGTGATGGCAATGGCGCGTCCTACAAACATGTCCTTCCATCTCTTTTTGGCTGTTATATTCATCACCGTTGCCATGGACACCACATCTGCAGCCGGGCCATCCGAGTCCCAGGTTGCGGCAGCGCCATCTTCCGCGGAGGCGTTGGCGTTCCTCCATGCACGCTGCACTAACACCACAAACGCCACTGCTTGCTACAACTCCCTCCTCCCATTTGCCGGGTCCTTGAATGGCAGCCAGGTAAAGATTTCTACCGCAGCCACCGCGGTGGCATTTGGACACTTCAAGAGTTTCCTCAAGGAAGTTAAGCGTGTCCAAGCTGCTGGAGGAATGGGCACCGGGCGCCGCGGGGATGAAGCATTGGGGGACTGTGTGGACGAGCTAGAACAGGCCCTTGACAAAGAGACGCAGACATTTTTTCTTCGCTCCGCGTGCTTGACGGTTCGGGCTGGAGCCAGGACCAGCGCAAATTTGCACTCTATAATGTGGAAATGTATGTTAGCGGGGCAGGTGCTCACGGATGCATAAGCTACATGACGGATGCAGGAGATGCAGCACTCTCTTCTTTGGTTGCCAAGAAGGTGATGGCCATGGCTAGGAATTGCAATTAGTACCAGCAGGTTGCCTTTGACCTTGTGCTGGGCATAAAAGTGTAAATAAGGACGATATGCGCATGTATATATGTAACATGCATGTTTATCTTTAATAACACAATAATGCAGGTTTGAATCATTTTATTTCAATCTTTTTTTTTTTTTGAAGGGACGACAAAAGCCTTGCAGCAATTTTTATTAGACGGAGAAAATAAAAATACAAGTGTTTGACTTGGTTTTTTAGTGGAAACCGAGCCCAAAAACCACCTACTGGCCAGAGAGTAGAAGTTACTCCCGGGTGCCAAAAATTCGGGAGTAACCCAGGAAATAATTGTGGCGAGTAGAAGTCCATTCTCTACTAGTGTGAACTCATTATGGAGAAATGTTTTAAACAAAAGGTTGTAGACTTGTAGTTCTGTATGAGAACTACAACTTTGTAGTTGAAAACCATTCCATTTCAAATAATTTACAATGCGAAAATTCTGTTTCAATTTCTCATCTTTTGAAATTAAAAATTATGAACTATCCAAATGAACTTGGATGGAGAAATGACCAAAACAAAAGTTGTAGATCTTGATGTAACCTAGGACTCTGTAGTTTACCACTTTTTCATTGAAATCATTTACGGTGCAAAAATTTAGATATTATTGCAATTATTTTGTGAAATTATGATATAATTACTGTAATAATATCTAAATTTTGTTAGAAAATTCTCAGAACTTGCATGATGTTACAGAATAAACAAAGAGAAAACCATACAATTTGTAACAAAAATTATGCATTATTGGATTGAGCAGAGAAATGTTTTTTACCTGAAAAATCTATCACAATTCTTATATAATTTAATTTGCAGCTGATAAACAACCCAAAAAAGCAATAAAACCATGGTAATTTTGGACCCAAATGCATAAACCACACTTTACGGATTACACCAATAAGAATGAATAGTACAATCATATTTGTACTAGTTCATGTAGTCACAAGACTTGCAAGGATGAGGATATTTTGAATAATTTAATTTGATCCACGCATTATCTTATTTTGCAGTAATCTCGTGTGCATGTGTGCGCTCGATCAGACATGTCTTTCTGTCTTTGGCATACATCGTCCGACTTTACCAAAATATACCACGATGTTTTTCTTGCTTGAGATGAACGTATACCACATATATATCTGGTCCATGTCTAGACGTCTTTATTACATCTGGTCATTTCTTGCAAATCCACGGAAGCCCAAAACTTGATTGGAGCACGGAAGTCAAGATACGACACAAGACAATGTAATTAGCAGAGATGTCTTTGTCTGGCCTATACAAAACTGTACGTTAGCTAGGCTGCATTCTGTTGTAATGTGTCTTACATCATGCTTGAAGCCAACAAGCAAGTACCCGGCCGACCATGCATGCATGTTTTCGCATGCATTTATGCATTCGTGTCCATCCATCTCATGCTTGCTTAACAATGGCCCTGTTTGGATCCTCTAACTTGGTTAGAGTTAGAGTTACTTTCTAACTCTAACTCTAACCGTCAAGTAACTCTAACCCTTGGATAGTTTGGATGACAAGGTTAGAAGCACTTTTCCAATTATTTGTCTCATTCACACCACCATTTCAATATGATCTAGTGTGGCCACCTCTTGTGTGATCTTTTCTCACTCACAAATAACAAAACAAATCATCCTTATAAATAAATCATCCACAACACGATAAATTTTATTTTGTCCGTACAAAATAAATGTCACACTTATACATAAAGTCCTCAATCAAGCATTGGGAAAAAAAAAATACATAAAGTCCTCAATCAAGCATCGGGAAAAAATACATAGTCCTCAATCAAGTATCGGGAAAAAACATTACACTCCATGAAACAAAGCTTGAGCTAACTCATCACAGAAGGCATTCATGTTGACATCTTCAACAAGAGGTTCGCCTTCTAGCCATACGGATGCAGAAAGAGCTATGCATTGGATTATAATTCTCATCCGCATCACATGCACCAAAATCCCTATCCGCAATTCTGCTCTCTCGAATGAAATTATGCAGAGCCATACAAGCAACAATAATTCTACTCTGTTTTTCTTCGGAAAACTTGGCATGTTCAACAACATCTGAAATTTCATCTTCAATACTCCAAAAGATCGCTCAATGACATTTCTAACTTTGGCATGTGCATGGTTGAAGGTTTCTTTCATACCTTGTGGCGGCGGTCCATCGTGCCATTGCGACACATGGTACCTTGTACACCTGTATGGTGCAAGGTACCCTTTGACGGTTTGTGTACCCGCATCAACCACATAGTACTTCCCTACATATTGTGAAAGGTAAGCGGACAATAAGACTTAGATGAACAAGTGTTACTTGGTTACGGGCGGTCCATCGGCATTCCTTCCCAACCCTGTGTGTGTTTGCAAGTATCGCCTTGAAAGAGTAGGTGCTTTTCAAAGATGATTATTTGATTCTTCACCTGTAAACGGGTACAAACCAACCCCCTCCTAGCAAGCAAGCCGTCGATAACGGCTAACGTAACCATCACCGGTCATTACGGTACCATTATATGTTCCCCGCTGCACGTTGCTCCAAACACAATTCTAACAACCAAGCATGTTTAGCATCAGTCCATTGGGCTCGATTGGTGTAGCTCACCGATAAACCTCCTGGAGCTTCGCTAACTCCTCCACATCCTCCTCCATTTCTTCACCGGCATTGACGAAGGGAGCGCCGGGAGCCGGATGCTTGCCCATGGACACAGCTCTCGGTGCCCCTGCGGCGTTCGAGCACGCTGTAATCGCTGGCCGCCGCCGCCGCCACACGGGCGCTGTGCTGGTGCGCGCGCTGTTACGGCCGGGTGCCGCGGAGGTCGAAGTTTGCGCTGCTGGTTGACATTGCCGGCCGCCCTCATCGACGACGAGCCTCTTGCGCGACCGGGCGCTGCTGAAGAAGAGCCACCGGGAAGAGCCGGGTGCGAATTGCCCTTCCCCTCTCCGCCCCAAGGCGGTGGACGAAAGGGGAGGGAGCCCGGTGCCCCGCCATGGCCTCGGGAGGAGCTCGGCGTCGTCACCCTCGAGGTATGCTCCGCACATGGCAAGATCCGGAAACCCGCCCATGGCCGACGCTTGAGAGTTGAGGTCGGCCGGATCCCTCCATGGCCGCGGGTAGGAGGTCGCCGTGAGCTGGATTGGGATGGGAGGCGGCATCGCTGGGCGGCGGCGCCGGTTAGGCGGCGGCGCGCAGACGGGGACCGCGCGGAAGCGGCGCTGCCAGGCGGTCTTGGCGGCGCTACGGGGATGGCCGGCGCGGATGGATCGGGTTGCTTTCGCCCGGCCGGCGCTGGGAGGCGGCGGCGGCGGGCGCCGGAAGAGCGCGTGTCCGCGCGACGGGAGGGAAAGAGTCGCGACGGAGGGAAATAGTCGCGACGGGCGGGGAAGGGGATCGGTGCGCGCTCTGTGGCTGTTGGGTCCACAAAATAACCCCAAATATCACCCCCTTGAGGGGTTACTTCTTTTTGGTGGGTTAGAGCCAAAATAACCCAATCTAACCCACCTGTTTGGATGTTTTTGGGTTATTTGGGTCAAAAGTAACCCAATCTAACTCTAACCCTGGCATCCAAAGAGGGGCCAATGCAAACAACGTACATGCACTATATATACCCCAGCCCGTATGCAATGTTGGCGTTCATGCCGGATTGATCCCAGATCAAATACCAGCTAGGGCTAGATCACCCGGTCGCCACGGACCAAAGAACGCAAATGTATAATCAACATCCTTCCGCTGTGGTGAAGAGCGGTGAGGTTTACAAGCAAACCAGCAAAGGTAACCAACCGTGCCTGCATTTAAGGCAAATAAGGAGTATCATAAATTGGACCTCGTACTAGCTTAGTACTGCCTCAACCTTGATTGGACCTCAAATTTATTCCTCAACAAGATTTAAGTGGTAACTACTCAGAAAAGGTTAGCACAACCTTGATACACTGTAATTAAATTTGGAACGTCTAAATAAATAAATTAGCCAGATCCGGACATTTAAGGCAATTAAGGAGTAACATGAAATGGAGCTGTTATTAGTACTCCCTCCATGAGTTACTTTGACTAGTTTGGTTTTGGTACATTGATTTTTCTATGTACCAAGATATACGTTATATCGGCGAAAAAGTTAAACTTATAAATTAAAACGGGTAGAATAGATACTATTATAGTACATATACAACCAGAGCGGTGTCGTCCTCTCCTCACTTTCATATATCATTCGTTGTGTCTATTGCCACAAAGTCTAAAACCCGAGGCCAGAAGCACCTCGAGCTGATGGCAATGGCGCGTCCTACAAACATGTCCTTCCTTCTCTTTTTGGCTGTTATATTCATCACCGTCACCACATCTGCAGCCGGGCCATCCGAGTCGTCCCAGGTTGTGGTTGCGCCATCTTCTGCCGAGGCGTTGGCGTTCCTCCATGCACGCTGCGCCAACACCACATACGCGACAGCTTGCTACGACGCCCTCCTCCCATTTGCCGGCTCCTTCAATGGCAACCAGGTAAAGATTTCTACCGCAGCCACCGCAGTGGCATTTGCACACTTCAAGAGTTTCCTCAAGGAAGTTAGGCGCATCCAAGCTGCTGGAGGATTGGGCACCGGGCGCCGTGGGGATGAAGCGTTGGGGATTGTGTGGACCAACTAGAACAGGCCCTCGACAAAGAGGATCTGACATTCTCTTCGCTCTGTTTGCTTGACGGCTCGGGCGGGAGCATGGATCAGCGCGAATTTGCACTCCATAATGTGAAAATGTATGTTGGCGACGCAGGTGCTCACGGATGCATAAGCTACATGACGGATGCAGGAGACGTAGCACTCTCTTCTTTGGTTGCCAAGAAGGTGATGGCCATGGCTAGGAATTGCAATCAGTACGAGGAGGTTGCCTTGGACCTTGTGCTGGGCATAAAATTGTAAGGGACATTTGTTTCTATTATCCAAATGAATGCTAAATAAATCGTGAGCGCGCGGGATTTTACCACCCAGACCTGGTCACTTTTCTTACTACTAAAAACACACACACACAAACACGCTTTATCTGTACGTTGGAGACATTTTATTTCATCTCTACATGATCGTAGAGCATGTTAGAAACGTCTTCTCATGGACCATGTCAGGACTTATATAGAGACAATTTCCCTAAGCGTGTCAAGGTGATAAAGAGACGTTTTGTATTTGTAGAGACATTAGTTGCATGCCTACTTATATTGATACACTGTTATAGATACATTTGTATAACGTATCTACTTGTGTTGTTACGTTATATAGCAGCGCTTCATTGTGTGCTAAGAAATGTAGAGATGTTCTTATTGATACATTTATATTATGTGTGTACTAATGTATTGACGTCGTTAACGATGTTGTATTGTGTTAAAAAGTGTAGAGACGTTTTCGTAGATACATTTACATTGTATGTGTACCAATGTAGTCACGTTTTTGTAATGACATTGTATTGTGTATTGAGAAGTATAGAGACTTTTGAGTTTTGTGAAAATAGAGACTATTTTATACACATATATATTTTAGTCTGCAAAAATTAGTCTGCAAACATAGAAACGTTTTATAGTAATGGTTTATAACGTTATCTTGAAAATACAAATAGTCACTACAGGAAACGGGACTTCGCCCGACGGGACTGCATTTTGCGAGAACACGAAAATCCAGCGCTCGGCAAAGTAAAGCTTCACCGACAGCCATCCTCGGTGAAGCAACCCCCTCGGCGTAGAAGACTTTGCCGAGAAACACGGCTATCGGGAAAAGGGCAGACTGTAAACAAAGACCAGCTTTGCGAGGAGCGAACCATCGGCGAAGAGGCACCCTTGGCAAAGAAATTTCTTTGCCGAGAACCCATCTTTTGCCTCTCGGAGGCACATGGGGGTGACGCCGTCCACCACTAAATTTGCCGACAATTTGGGCGTTAGCTTTGTCGGCAAAGGTTTCGACCTTTGCCGAGCACTTCATAAACCAGCTGTCGGCAAAAAGATTTTTTCCCCAGCGACCTCGTGGGCCACGTGTCCCCTTATTCGCCGAGCAAAACAACTGCTGCCGAGAGGCTTTTAGGAGGCTCTCGGCAAACAAATTCTTTGCGAGAGCTCAACAAGCAGCCCTTGGCAAATTCAAAAAAAAAATGATTTTGCCATCACAACTTTTTCTGTAGCTTAGCTACGGTACATGGAGTTACTTGTTCAAGTTTGCAATTTTTTCAAACTTTTACTATATTTCAAAAATTATCATGAATTATTTGATTTTTTTTCAAAACACAAATTTGAACTGCAAGTCATTCGAATAATGGATCTAAATTATTGGAAAAATGGTATACATGCTTACGAGTCTATTTTGAGGCCTCATCCATGGCCACACACCAAATTTCAAACATCTTGTGCTTTCGAAACACGTCGACTCACTTGCGGGTGAGTTGTTTTTAAATTCTATAAAAATCAAAGCGAAGTTCAAAATTCATGAAATTTGGCGAGTTGTCCTTATATCACATTTGTACCTTTGTGAAAGAAATTTGAGAAGATTTAGGTGGACTGTTGCATCTTGGATGGCACAAGGCGGAGATCCCAAACATGTGATAATAGAAACTCACATGGAGATGTCCCGCATTTTGCCATCCAAGATGTAGCGGTCCGCGAAATCTTCTCAATTTTTTTTTTTCACGGTGTACACATGTGATATAAGGACAACTCGTCAAATTTCATGAATTTTGAACTTCGTTTGATTTTTATAGAATTTAAAAACAACTCACCCGCAAGTGAGTCGACGTGTTTCGAGCACAAGATGTTCGAAATTTGGTGTGTGGCCATGGATGAGGCCTCAAAATAGACTCAGAAGCATGTATACCATTTTTCCAATAATTTAGATCCATTAATCGAATGACTTGTAGTTCAAATTTGTGTTTTGAAAAAAAATTCAAATAATACATGATAATTCTTGAAATATAGTAAAAGTTTGAAAAAATTGCAAACTTGAACAAGGAACTCCATGTCCTATAGCTAAGCTACGTAAAAGTTGTGATGACAAAATCAATTTTTTTTTTTGATTTGCCGAGGGTCGCCTCGTGAGCTTCTCGACGAAGAGAATCTTTGCCGAGAACCGGAATACGCAGCTTCCGGGCAAAGGATGTACACGTGTCGGCCCGTCCGCATTCCAAATATTTTAAAAAGAGGTTTTGCCGATAGTCCGCTTTGCCGACCACCGCCCGTGATCGCGCCCTCGGTGAATAAGGGGTTTTTTTTTTTTTTTTTGAAAAAATCGGGGAAACCCTAAAATGTTTGGCGGCAGGCGGGAACCGGGCGCTTGGCAAAGTGTAAACCTGTGCGGCCCGGCCCTTGGATCCCGCCCGTCGGCAAAGGGGAAAGGATTTTTTTAAAAAAAAAACCCCCGGCCCCGCGCTCACTCACACACTCACTCACACACACACACACTCACACACCCCTCACACACTCAACACACGCCCGCCGCCGCCGCCACCGCCCGCCAGCGCCGCGCCGCCCCACCACCGCCCGCCCGCGCACCCGCCGCCCCCCCCGGCGGGCGCAGCTACTCCACCGGCCCAGCGCCGCCGCCACCGCCCGCCCGCCACGCCCCGCCGCCGCCACCGCCCTCCCATGCAACCCCGCCACCACCGGCAAGCTTCGTACTCCACCCGGCCCGTGTCTCCGCCAGCGCCGCCGCCACCCGCCCTTCGCCGCAGCGCCCGTGTAAATCGCCGGCCGCTCCCTCGCGGGCGCACACCACCCACGCCACCGATGCCCCTCCCCGCCAGAGGCACCCCGCCGGCCAACGAGCCAGCCGCCGCCGCCCGCCACCGACGCCCCGGCCGGCCAAGGCCTGTGATGCCCCAAACCCACCGACCGGCAAAGGAGGAGAGAAGAAGAGGAAGGGGAGGGAAGAGGAGGAGAGGAGAAGGAGGAGGAGGGGTACGCCGCCGCCCTCTCACCGCCCGAGAAGAAGAAGGGTAGGGAAGAGGAGGAGGAGGGAGAAGGGGAGGAGGGGGGAGGCCGCCGGTCCTCATTGCCGGACAAGAAAAGGGAAGAGAAGAAGGAGAAAGGGAAAAGGGGAGGAGGAGAAGGTCGACGCCGCCCTCGTGCCACCCGGCCCGTCCCGCCGTGGCTCGTCCACCGCCCAAGCAAGGTGAGCATTTGTGCCTTGTAGTGATCGTCGATATGAATGTGTGCCGACAATGAGGGATTGAGTTCGATGTGTATGCATATGTGTTGGTCGGCCATCGTCTTGCCGTTGTTTTGTCGCGGTATTGAAAACCTCACCATGTAGGGGAGGTTCTCGCCGAAATTTTAATTGAACCCGTTTTTTTTTCGTGAGAGCCCGCGTCGGTGCCGAGCCGGAGTGCGTGACTTCACCGCCCTTTGTTGGTCACTTTTGCACCGCTAGGTATAACCCCTCTTTACATATGATGGTCGTAGATTGCGTAACCTAGTTAGGCGTCTCTCGTTCGAAAAGAGATACGGCTGGAGGTATGCATTTCTTTGCATATCTATGACCGTATCATTTTTGGATTGTCCACGTTTTTGGACAGCCCGCAAATCACGTAGATGGATCAGTTTCCATGTTCCGCTCCTATCGGCGGCGAGTTTTCGACATCACCTCCCTGTTGTTCTCTGGATACACACTCTCCCCTTCCGGGGCGTGTATCGGGAGAACAACGGGAGGTGCTGCCGAAATACATCTCGGTGGGATCGGAGCATGGGGCTCGACCCATCTACGCGTCTGCGGTTGGGATTAGGACCTATCCTCACCTATTAGACGGTAGGAACACACCATTTAGATGGAATTCATGGTTGGAATTCGTTGTTACTAAAGGATGGAGGTCCGCCGGTGGATGTACAACGGTCATAGGAGTAAGCGTGATTTTGATGTTGAATGGATGAACAAGACCAATGAATTCTTGGAAATGGTATGGGGAAATGCTCGTGCTCGTGGTCATTTTCTACTTTGGTGTCCCTACGCCAGCGACAATGGCGGCCAAGTTCGAGGAACTTACTAGGTTCCTTTCCACGGCCAGTGGTTTGACTCCGCCACGAGCTCCTAGCTCGGTTGCTCCACGCTTCAGACTCGGGCCGTTACGGGAACTCCTGTGAGTATGATTGCAAAGAGTTCCGTTTTTCGTTTTCATGTATCAAGCAATCATGCCTAACACTTGCGACCCTGTCTTCTTTCGCGCCTTTGCATCGGCGAGTTCAAATCAGGCCGCCTCAAGGCGGTGAGCAAGCCTTCCCGTCGCCCGGCAGCTCGGTATCAACCTTTCCCACCCTTCGGCGCCTCAAGAATGAAATTGTGGACTTGTGGGATGCTTTGCCCTTGTGGTGATGAACTTGTGGACTTGTTAGACTTGTGGTGGTAATGAACTTATGGACTTTTAGACTTGTAGTGAACTTGTGGACTTGTGATGAACTTGTGGTGGTGATGTGGACTTGATCTTGTGATGCTACATGTTTAATATATGTGTATTGTGATATATCGATGTGTTTTATGTACGGGATGTGAGGAATGTGATATCTAATTGAATGGATGTGATATATATTATATATGTGTTTGTTTGTCAAGGAGGAAAGCAAAAACAAAAAATGGCAATTTTTTTGCACTTTGCCGAGCGGAGCTCTCGGTAAAGAAGCCTTCGCCCGGCGGTTTTTGCCCGACGCTCGGCAAATCACGGGAGATTTTTAGGCTGGCCGGCGGCCACTTTCCCGATTCGCCGAAGGGAGGGCTCAAAGTCATCAAAAGACCGCACCTTTGCCGACCGCCCGAGACTACTGTTGTCGGCGAAGAATTGTCTAAAAAAGAAAATTTTAAAATTTATTTGCCGAGAACTATGCTGACGTGCTGTCGGCGAAGAATTGTTAAAAAAATTAAAAATTGATTTGCCGAGAACTATGCTTTGACGGGCTGTCGGCGAAGAATTCTCAAAAAAAAAAAAAAATTTCTTTTGCCGAACTCTGGCGGCGGGTTCTCGGCAAAGATTTCTACTTTGTCGAGAACCGGTTCGACAGGGTTCTCGGCGAAGATTGGTGTAACCGTCGGTTACAACGGCCGTTAACGGTCACTTTTCTTCGCCGGCTGCTGCGGTGGATGCTCGGTGAATACCGCCCGAGAGCTGGTGGTCGGGGTGCTTGGCATAGGACCTCTGCCGTGAAAATTTTTCCGTCAGTCCTATGCCGAGAACTGTGCTCGGCGAAGGCTTCGCCGACCGCCTTTTCGTCTTTGCCGTGCGTGCTAGGTTCTCTGTAGTGAGTTATGTATCCATGTAATCTATATATCTATTAATATAGGCATATTTATAGTAACACATTCTTACTTACGATAAATAAAGGGACTTTTACAAATTTGGACACAAATGAATTTGGATGAGAAAATAATAACAAAGTGAATCACAAAGGCATTGCATTGAAAAATTCATTGTCTTTAAAACTAAGATAGTGGTTAATAACTCATTAACTGCAATCTCAAAGACAAACCACCTTATATGCATAAAGAAAGCAGGAAAACGGGCAATATCGATCATACAAAAATATTTTTCGCTAACATATCTAATCTATCTTGTTCACTCCGAAACTTGTATCTTGTCTTTGCATCCACATCAAGTTACATGTTTCCATCAGGCTGCAAAATAAAAGAAGATAGGGTTGACAGACATGAATTCTAATCAAACGCGAATATAGCAAGAATGATACATAATGAGGTTGTACCCGTTTGAGTTGAACTAAACATATAAGTAGGTGAGGCTAGGACCCAACGAAGTCGCCCATGTACCCAGGTCCCCGCATGGTGGATCATGCAACCAGATTAACGTGTATTTGAAGATGCTCCCCACTGTGGCGCATGCTCTGTGGTCTCTGTCAGTCTCAATGGGGAATTAATGATGATTCATATAAGTAAAATGTTGACATATAGAAAAGAGAAAAAAAAATTGAGGAAACCGTTTCCTATCGGAGAAACGATGTCAACTCTTGTACTGAGACACGAAGAAAAAAAGTCAAATCGGCATTGGGAAAAAACCACCGTTTCAATCGATCTGGAACCCGCACGTGGTCGACTGCACTTGTCGGTGCCGCGCCAGCCCCGCTCGCCCACGCTGGCAGCACCGGTCGCGCCCGCCGCTTGACAAGGCCGGTTGTGCCCACCCACGCTGCTCCAGCCGCGTCAGTACGCGCCGCTGTTCCCGCCCGCGCCGAACACGCCGCACTGCTCGCATCCGCTGGCCGCCGCCCTGGACGCGCCGCCCAGCCCGTGCATCCCGCGCCGGCTGCGTTGGGCATGCTCGCCGGAGTGGAGCGCTGCGCTGCGCTGCGCATGCTCACCATCTGCCCAGGCCTTGCCTGCTGTGCTGCACGTACTCACCGGAGTGGAGCGCCGCTATACTGCGCGTGCTCGTTCCGCCGCCCGCCCACCGCCCGCCACTGCTGCGTGCGTTAGCTCTGCTCACGCTCGCTGGCTCGCACGTCGCCTGCCCTGGCGGCACGGTCGTACGCTTCCTGTCGGATGCCCCTGCCAACATTCTAAATCTGAGGAGAGAATATAGGCCGTAGTGCGTTCTACTCCCTGTCGTTTTTTACTTTTGGTTATTACGTTTGACTATTTATTTTATTAAAAAATTGCAAATAATAAATTACATAAATAATTATTAAAGTATCTCTAATTACAAAATAAGTCATAACAAAATAAATAATATTTATAGATAAAATTTGAATAAGATGAATGGTTAAACGAGATGCATGAAAACCAAAGTGACACTTTCAAATGGACAGAGGGAGGGAGTACATCTGAGATGAGGAGTCACGACCAGAGAAGTAGAGAGAAAGCGACGGGCAGAAAGGGCAAACATATGCCATATTTATTACACAAAGGCTACCTTGTGTGAGATGGTTTCTATGGATAATTTTTACTGACGTGGTCATCTTGAACTTTGCCTGTGGCTTCCACCATTGGACTGCACTCATTGTGCTCCCTCTCTCACATGGCAGGACATGTACAACTGCTATGCTCTTTTGCACATGACAAGGCAAGCGCAGCAGAGCAGGAGGCACGAGGTATAGGCGCATGGCTGTTGTGTTCCCTCTCTCTCTCATGGAAGGGCTGATAGACGCAGCAAAGCAGCAACACGTGGGCGCGGACAACATGCTGGCTAGGCACAAGTGTCGGGACGAGGGCTGGGGTCTTGATGTCTGGGCGCTACTAATTCCATTGTCCAAACAACTTCAGACTGAGATACAACCTACACCAAAGTAGTTGTCACAAACTGGATCGATTCTGGGGTGACACGTGGCCTGGCGCGCCCCACAGGCGGCGGCGGCGGCGGCGTAGGGGAGGGGGCGCGCGTGGGAATCGGGAGCAAGGGAAATAGATTTTCTTTATTGCTTGTTGACCTGAGAGATTACAGACCCCTTACTTTTATCGCCCGATTAATGGGACTTGTAAACCAAGCAACCTATCTAAAGGTTTCTTATAGAGTTGGAATACCTTTTACAAGCAATCTTATTTATTTTCCTAATAAGGGTCTTCCTTATAGATTGGAATATCCCCTTGCACACCAAAAGCCCTAAGATAATCCTAACCAAGCTCTCTCTTTATTTCTGCATTAATTTCCAAAGAATCCGTGGAAGGGAGGAGGTGGCGGCGGTGGCGGCGCTGCCTGCTCCCCTTGGGCCTCGTGGGCACGACATTCTGAGCCCTACCTCTTGGCACATGACATCTTCCCCCACCCCCACCCCCACCCCCTTCTCCGACCGGCTCGTCCTCGTATTTGGATGAATGTCCATTCGGTGGCGCCTAGAGAAAGATCTACAGCACGGCACAATGGGCTCGACACGTAGAACCAGCTTCACGTGTGCGGGGCTCCTCGGGGATCATGTTCTCCTGGGTTCGTAGAGGTGCGAACTCCAAGAGATGGTGGAGGTTGCCGATGTAGCCATGGTAGATATGTTTGGTGGATGGCGCGTCCCTACTTGATGCTCTCTCGTCGGCGTGCCTCAAGCAAGAGCTCCCTCGGGACCCCCGCCTCAAGGTGTTGGTGCACCATGTCTCGAGGCGGACTCTCCAGGAACAGGAAGCGGTCGTTGGGTGGAGGGGTGGCGAAGAGAGGCAGGAGGCGCCAAATAGTGATGTCGCGGCCGAGTAGGGGGTGTTGCAACCAGGTTCACATCATCTTAGTACATGAAGGAGCCGGCGTCGAACATGCATGGAGAGAGATGATGTGTTCCTCTTTGCATCGTAGGCTGATGTGGGCGTTGTCGATGGTGAGGGAGAGTCGGTCCATGCCGTCAAAGGAAGGCAGACGCGGCGGGTCCCACGTGGTGGCGCCCGTAGCCATATGCCACCAGCGGGGATGGTGGTCGGTCTTTGCTTTGTCGTCGGTGGTGTCGTATAGGCACCCCGGAGCGATGTAGTTCATCCGGCAAGTCCCTTCCCGAAGTAGTGCCTCCGGCATGTCCGGCAGTAGTGGTGAAGAAGCTAGGAGGTAAAGCGGCCGTTAAAGAGAAGGAGACCGTCCTCCACCGTCCGTGCCGGTGCGGCGGCGCCCGTGGTGACGTCGAGGGAGATCCGCCGCAAGTGCTGGTCCTCTAGTGTTGCTTGTCGGAGCTGGATGAAGACACCTGTAGATGTGTCGTAGAGGTCCAAAGCACTGGCATGCCGTGGACATTTACCCAGCCTGGGGGCGAAGTTCGAATGCTCGCGAAGATGCCGGACACGAGGAGTCCTGGTTCGGGCGCTCCCGTGTCGGCGCGTGGGGGAGGTGCCGGCGTGAACATTGTTGCGTGTCCGTCGCAGTAGTACCGGGAGCTCGTTGGAGGAGAAGTCCCATGTCACCCTTCCCAGGCTTGTTAGCCGGGGCATTCCAAGGATGACGTCGGCGTCGTTGCCCATGTGTATGACATAGGCGTCGATGTCGAAGATGTCTGCGTCGATTAGAGCGAAACAACGAAGATGGCCGCTCTGCAAGTCAAAGCCGCGCCGGTGCCAGCGGTGATCAGCATATGCACTGGCTGAGTCTGTAATCCTACTGCAGTCACCACGCGAGGGTCGATGTAGTTGTGCGTGGCTCCCGAGTCGATGACGATGCTGAGGCCGGTCCTGAGATGATGCTGACGAGGTAGAGAGAGTGTGCACCACGTATCGAGGAGTTAGGGTCCCCTGAATAGGACCACGAGGTCGGCACCATCGAGGCAACGTCGTCGGCGCCGGTGCCTTCATGGTCGTCGTCGTAGTCATTGAAGACCGTGATGTCGAACAGATGCTGGCACTTGTGACCGCGTGTGAACGGGTCGTCACAGTTGAAGCATAGTCCCGCCTTGCATCGCTCCGTCGTCTCCTCCAGTGTTAGCCGTTTGAACGGCCGAGTCGATGTCGCTGCTAGCGATGTCGGTGTTGGGGTTGTAGGTGCCATGGGCAAGGGGTAGGTCTTGGCGGGTGCCTTGCCCCGCTGCGTCGTCTTGATAGAGTTGTAGAGCATGGTGAGGTGGCGCTCGTATGCTCTAGCGGCGACATGGCTGTCTCCATGTCCTTTGGATCCTACAGCTTGATGGCTATCTTCAGCGGTTCCCCAAGTTCTGCTGTGTAGGTGTTGACCTACTGCTTGTCGTCCAACTATCCTACGCGCGCGCTGTGCGCCAGGAACTGCTCTATGTACTCGCCGACGGTGCCGGTCTTCCTCAGCGATGCCAACTCACCCAGCTGGTTATGCTTGGGGTGGTAGGGCCAAAAAACGCTCATTGACGTCTTGGGCGAAGCTTGTCCAATCTATCGGCGCTTTCTCACAGGACAACCTCATGTACCACTGTTGTTGTGCTCCTCTGTGAGAAGATCACGAAGCATAATAGACTTGCTTTGTGGCTGGCGTACCTTGTCCCCCTGAAGAATTGTTCGCGGCGATTGAGCCATTGTGCGGGATCATCCTTGCCATGATACATTGGGAAGGACGGCTTGTGCGACGCGGTGTTAGGCCAGGGAAGTGCTCGGCGGGTGAGGGAGGGGGTGGCGCATCGCGCCGTCGGTGCCGGCACCCTGGCGGCGGCGGCCGGCTTCGAGGAATTGGACCATCATCTCCTCGGATCAGCTGCGAGTACCGGGTCTGCTACGGACGTCTTGACTTGTTCCGTTCTCGCCTTGATGAAGGCGCGCCTGGATTTCTCCATGACCGACTTCAGCTCCGTCTCAGCCCCTCACGGGCAGCTTGATCCATCTTGCCTCCGTTGGATTGGTACCGAAGAGGACAACAACTTGATCGGGCGAAGCGTGTCGAGGTGGGTGGTGAAGGTGGAGAACTGTTTCGTCGGTCGCTTAGCATCTTCTTCGTCTCGGCGTCCATGGTGGTGGGTGGATCATAGTGGCCTCTGGATACCAGGTGTCACAAACCGGATCGATTCGGGGTGACACATGGGCTGTCGCGGGCAGGGGCGGCGGCAGTGGTGGCGCGCTTCGGTGGCGGCATGCGGCGCAGGGGGGGGCGCGCACGTGGGATTCGGAGGAAGGGAAATAGATTTTCTTTATTGCTTGTTGTTCTAAGAGATTAAAGACCCCTTACTTTTATAGCCCGATTAATGGGACTTGTAAACCAAGCAACCTTTCTAAAGGTTTCCTTATAGAGTTGGAATACCTTTTACAAGCAATCCTAGTTATTTGCTAATAAGGGTCTTTCTTGTAGATTGGAATATCCCCTTGCACACCAAAAGTCCTAGATAATCCTACCAAACTCTTTTCTTTTTTTTCGCATTAATTGGTCATTATTTCATGTGGTTTTTTTGTCTCTATTTGTATTTACTTAATTGCAACATAAAATTATAATAATTACCAAAATAATCCAAAAAATTCCCAAAAATTGACATGACACAATCTCGATGTTTGTTGCATATAGAAAAAAAGTTTCATAGCCAAACCACAACCTGACCGTCACATCCACATGAAATCACACTTTGATCATTCTCAACAAACATGAACACTACTACCTAATTGATTTTTGCGTGACGGCGGTTTTTTTAATTTTATGTGGAGGTATTTAAAACCGCCACCGATGGAAGGTCACCGTAAATGGATGGATTTTATGCGTGGTGGTTTTTGGAACCACCAAAACAGCCACGGTTAATAAAAAAAAAAAAAAAAAAAAAAGCTCGATCCGGGACCAAAGGGGCCCGGATCTAGGTTTGCCGCTAGGTTTCTTTGGAGGTTGCCGCCGGCGTGTCCGATCCACCGGAGGACGACACCACAAAGCCGCGACGCGGAGATGCGATGGGATCCGCCGCTTGAGCCCGGCGCGCGCCTCGAGCCCGGCCGCCGAGATCCACCGAGAGGACGCCGCCATGAGCCACAATGCCGCCGAGACGCGATGGTATCCGCCTGGCGCTCGGCCTGCGCCGCGACGCCGAGCCGGCCGCCGCGCTGAGCCTGGCCGCCGAGATCCACGGGAGGACGACGCCACGCGCCGCCGAGACGCGACGGGATCCGCCGCTTGAGCCCGCCGCCGCGCGAGGGGGCTCGCCGCCGATCCACCGGGAGGACGACGCCACGCCGCCGAGACGCGACGGGATCCCGCCGCTTGGCTTTTCCGCCACCGCGCGCGCGCTGGCCTCCGAGATCCACCGAGGACGACGCCACGCCACGCCGAGACGCGACGGGATCCGCCGCTGGGAGCCCGGCCGCCGCGCGCGAGGGGCCCGCCGCCGAGATCCACCGGGAGGGACGACGCGGGAGGATGGCTAGCGCGCCCGGCGGGACGACATCCAGCGCCCGCCGCGCCATGGCTTCCCTTTGCTTCGCCACGCCGCTTCAGGCCGGGGGGAGTTCTGTGCACGGAGAGAGAGGGGGGGGGCGGCACGGGGAGAGAGAGAGGAGACAGAGATGGGGAGTTGGTGGGAGAGAGTGAGGGAGTGGGTGAAACCCTAACACTTGTTTATATATGAGACAAATCATTTCGGGCCGATATCGGCTTTTGTCCTTAGGGTTCGCCCGGAGTTTGGGCGCATTAACCGTGGCGGGTTTTTTTTAAAAACTGCCACGGTTAATCAATTTACCATGACGGTTATTATAACCACCACGGTAAATAAAAAAAAAACCGTCCACGGTTAATTGGCGCATTTACCGTGGCGGTTTTACTGAATAACCGCCACCGAAAATTATTTCCAAGTGCTATACAAAATCAAAACTGTAGTAGTGGAAACTTCTACGTGGATGTTTGAGCTTGTGAACATCGTGTGTGTGCCAACTTGTGCGAAACGTTCCCAATTTTTAATCATAGATTGGGCATAAGATATCTTGACATATTATCAAATTTCATGATTTTTGCACATTGGTTGATTTCCTAGAATTTTTAAACCACTTTCGAGCAGGTATTAACGTTCATGATTTCGTAATAATATGTTCGAGATTTGGTTATATTTTTATATGCAAGGACTTACTTTGTTTTGAATAAGAGGAATATAAAATTTTTACTAATTTTTTTCAAAAATTTCAATGACTTGTAGTTCAAATTTGGCTTCATTTCAAAAATTATCGTAAAAGACAATAATTACCTAAATATAACAAATAAAGTTAAAAAATTTATCAAAATTGAACATGGAGTGCCATATGATGCGTAGGAAGTGTAGAAAAAAATTTGGAGCCCAAGAACCCAAAAAAAAAAAAGGGTGGGGCCTTTTTCCCGTGAGCGAGAAACCGCCTCATGGGAAAGGGGTGTGCTTTGCCCGAGGCTTACGCTCGCTCACGGGAAAGCCTGCTCATGGGAAAAACTTTCCCTTGAGCTAGACAGAGGACAGATAGGAAAGGACGACGGAGCGTTGACGGCCCACCGCAATGCCCTTTCCGTGAGCTCTGCCTCACGGGGGAAGGAGGCGTGGCCTTTCCGTGAGCTGGCCCTCACGGGAAAGCCGCTTCCCCGTGTGTGCTGTCTTTCCCATGAGCCTCTTGTCTACTCATGGGAAAGAGGATCCTTTCCCCGTGGCGCCTGACGGAAAGGTTTCCCTCATGTGCGAATTCTCTAGTCACAGGTTCCTTGATGGATTTGGACCCTCAAGGATATTCTATTTTGCGGTAATCAAGGAGTGTCCAGAAATACAACTCTTTGTAATATAATCCGAGTTTGTGCCTACCTTTTACACAACCTACGTAATAGACAACCACTTCACAATACAACTCTTGTAGGAATCCAAGTTTGTATTAACGTGGTCACGTGGACCTACGGGACTTATATATATATGGTCTTCCATCATTTTTTACGCATCCACAATACGCGAGCGATTGAGGTCGAACAATCGATGACGACTAAGGCGTCAAAGGAGAAGCTGGGGGTCGACTCTGACGATGAAGCCGCCGATCTCGTGGCGGCGGACCGGACGTCGACAATGACAGTGGTGGATGCCGCCGCCTTCGACTGCGGCGTCTGCAACCTCCCGCTCAAGCCGCCCATCTTCCAGGTATTATTGTCCGAAACAACATAAATTTAGAGATTCGTGGGATGATGGATAAAACCTAACATGCATGTTGATTGGCTACTGCACGCAGTGTATCGAGGGGCACGCTGTGTGTTCGCCATGCCGCATAAAGCAGGTCCTGGCCACCACCGGCAACACAAGGTGCGATGTTTGCCGTGTTGACTTAGCTGAACATGCCTACATCAGGAGCCATAGCCTGGAGCGCATGGTCGAGTCCGTCCGCGTGCCGTGCCCTAACGCGGCCCATGGCTGCACCGCTAGGATGACCTACTATGACCGGAGCAGCCATTGCCGGGCGTGTCCACACGCACGGTACATCTGCTCGGGCGATGGGTGTAGCTTCATCGGCTCGGCGGGAGCGCTGCTGGATCACGTAGCCGGCGTCCACGCCAACAAGGTGGTCATGCAGCAGTTCTGGACGGAGGAACTAACCAGGTTGATGGCAAGGCTGAAGCTGGTCGTGGACGCAGCTGACATTGGGGCGGGGGTGAATCCCAAGGACATCGAGCTCATTATGGTGCAGGCCAGCGTGTCGGTGGACAAGGCCATCAAGGCTCTCAAGGACAGTGGCGGTGATATCGTCGCTGCCATCATGGACCTTTGCGAGCGACGATATATACGATCCTCGTAGCAGACGCCGCGTTCTCTTTTGTTTTATTATTGTCTGATCAGGAAATTAACTATATATAGTATGAGTGTTTTATATTGGAATTAAGCTGAAACCCTTTTCTGCATACACTACTGACGAATTGATTTTGCGACACCTTCAAATATTATATATCCATGGCAGGCACTTCTTAGTGACACGCGTGGAGTAGCATCATTATATTTTGCCCATGTTAACGAATTGGTTAACCGTGGAGGGCGCTAAATCGATTTACCGTGACGACAAGCGGGCATTTTGCCCGCCACGGAAAATCGAATTCCTAGGGCGTGCATCCTAACGCGTCAGCCACGGAAAATATATTTACCGTGGCGAGCAACGTTAAAAGCACCATCAGACCCAAACCAACCCGATTTCCACCTCGAAGTATAAATACAAGCCTTAGGGTTTTTCGGATTTCAGCCAACAGCGCGAAACCGCCCCCACGCGCTCCCTCTCCCTCAAACGCCCGCTGCCGGCTCTCTCCCTCTCTTTCGGACACACTGCTCCCACTCCCCACATCTCTTCCACGTGTTGTCCTCGCCCCTCTCTCTTCCATCGCGAAGTCCCGGGCAGGGCGGCTCGGGCGCCGGTCAGGCGCCGCCCTCCTGCCCTCCTCTCGTCCATGCCGCCGGGGCGGATCCAAGGTGAAGCACGGCGGATGGAGGCGGATCTAGGCACGGCAGGTCCCCCGGCGGCGTCTCCACACAGGGCAAGGGCAGATCCCGGTGTCTCTTGTCCCCAACTCGCGGCGGCCCCAACTGATCACAGCAGCGGCGCGGATCAGCTCGTGGTGGCGACGGCGTATCCAGGTCCATTGTGGCCCAGATCTGAGCCCATCTGGGCTTTTTTTTTCTTTTTTTACGAGCTCTGTCTTTGTAGTAGTGTTGTGGGGATGGCTATGGCGAGGGCAAGGCGGTGGCATCGGCGGCCTCCTGTGCGAGTGTGAGGATGACGGGGGCACAATTACGGTACTAGCCTTCCACTTAAAAAATTAATTAGTGTTAATTATTTGTTTAGAACCAAGAGTAACCAGGAAGTACCCCCAACCACCATAAAACAACTCTTTCTACATACCCGACACATTCTATATTAAGCTGCCAATTAGTTATCCAATTTGCTAGCCAAGCACGGAAAAACTACCTGAAATTGACTCACTAGGGCGGTTGGGCCTCTATTCCACGATTCACGATGGACACGCCTTAGGGAGGGAAAGTGATGATGTTTTAAGGTCACCACCAGGGAGCATGTTGCTAGTGTTGGGAAACATAACCCTAACATAATTGTGGGCTCATACCGAATATACCTCTGAAGGGTTAAGACTATATAAAGGAACCTGTACCCATCGATAATGAAGAGAGCTATACTAGTTCCACAATATTTGCTCTCCTTCATGTTCATCCGGTGTGCTACCGGGAGGGATACAGGAGATCATCTATACCTTCTCACGCCTGATCTGCTACTGGAAGGGAAGGGAATTGGATCGGAGATCCGCAACAGCACCGTTACTTAATACGTTATCAGCACCATTAATTGGATCTGGTTTATCCGATGATTTTTTCATCGGTCTGCTAGTACCAGACGTCAGCCAACACACATTCTATGCATGCATGCCGGCGATGAGGCAGAGGGGTCGAACTACGTTTGGGACAGATTCCGCGCTGGGGATATGGCATGAACCTTTTCTTCAACAATCCATTCAAGTCAACTAATATGCATGCCCACAAACTACCTTTTGAATTACAAAAAATTATAATGTTCCAAGTTTCACACATGTGTAATAGCTTAGTCCTACTCCTATGTGCTAAAACGATTTAACTGCAAATCTAGATAGCTGGATAGGAGTAATGTAAACTACCATCATCGAGAGTCAAGGAGCAAACACCACCAACAGGGACGGACCTAGAGTATTAAGAATGTTGTCACCTGACAGCAATAACTTTTCCAAACTTAAAGGAAAATTATTGTACACAATAGAAAATAACATGTTTGTCTACCATAGCTATGCTAGTGACATCAATGATTCTAAATTCTAGATCCGTTACTGACCACCAACCTTTTCCAAACAGTTGAAACCACACCATTTGTTCCCTCTTAGAACAGAGCGAGTGAACCTAGAACAAGTGCATCCACATTCTATGTTAAGATGCCCATTAGTTATCCAATTTGCTAGCCAAACATAGAAAAACTACCTAAAATTGACTCCCTATAGGGCGACTGGGCCTCTATATCACCAGTGACGATGAACACGCTTGGGAAGTGATGACATTTTTAAGGGCCCCACCAGGGACATCGATGACCTAGAGCATGTTGTAGTGGAGGTGCGGAATAATGTGGTGTAACAAATAATGAAGAGCTAGTCATACTTTGTGGTCCAAAGTAGGCAACATGGTTTGGAGAGCTTGGTGGTGTTCGAGAAGGTGTCCGCGATGGGGATATGGCGGCGAATGTGTCGATGCAAGGTACGGTGTTAGCGATGCAGAGGGGTTGGACTATGTGTCCAGGCCGTGACCCCAGCCGGGGATGAGGTGGAGGAGGTCGTGATCGGGCTTCACTAGTACCATTCTAGGAAAAGTATGCGGTGAAAGGCCCTTGCAAGGTAGTTGCGAGCACGAGAGTCGACGGTGTTGCTGCAAGGTTTTGTTGGGGACACCAAGAGAAGTGGAGCCATCCATAAAGAAGATTCCTTTGGGTGGTAGGGTTTTTGTCAATTAATTCATTCAATCCTTAACTTCAATATGGTGTTAGTGGATTAAGGCAAGGCTCAGTGGGAGTGCGATGGAGTTTAATTTGCATTCATTAGGTTGCCATATAAGAATTTCTAATGACGTGACAGGGTATTTAGGGGGTGTTTGGCATGGCTCCAACTCTATGTAGAGCAACTCCACTCCAAAACTTCAGTTGGAGTTGGCTCCACGTGGAGTTGGAGCTATGAAAATAGGGTGTTTGGCTGCCAACTCCAAAACAACATACAAAACAATTCTATTACACATGGGCCCACATTGTCAGCCTCATAGTTCAATATCACTGCGAGGCAGCTACCCATCACCGCGCCCTTCTTCTCGGGTGACTGGGCAACACGCCGTCACCGTCCTCCGCCTGCACCGGCCATGGCCGCCGGCCCCTCCCAGCCGAGACAAACTTCCTCCCTCAAGCTTCACGCCATGGAGGAGATGCCCCTACACTCTACGCTTTCTCGAGCAGTAGAAGTAGCGAAGAGGAGAAGGATGGGTAGGGTGGCGCGGGCGGGCCGAGAGGTCGCGGTCTGCACCGGCAGGGAAGGAGTCAACTCCCACGTCGTCACAGAGGGAGTCAACTCCCATGGCGGCAACGAGGCCTACATCGGCAGGGAAGGCCGGCAGCAGCGGACAGCATGGCATCGCCAGATCACGCCTCGTCTTGATTTCGCAAGGGGAACGGATACGGGAGAGGGGGAAGCGGGGAAGGAGGGGCCGACGAGGGAGGGCGTGGGGCCATCGTCGCCCCGGCCCCGAGGTCGGCATGGGAGGGAGAGGGGGAGGGAAGGGGGGGAGGGGATGGATAGAAAAGAAAAGAAAACAGTTCAGACTATGTAACTGATAGCAAAGGTGGGTAAGGGAGAGGTCCTCTAAGAACTCCACAAAAAATGAACTAGAGCTCCAATAACTCTATGGAGTTGATTTTTTTTTTGAGTTGGGGTGTTTGGCCAGCTCCAGCCAACTCTACCCCTGAGTTCGGCTCCAGAGCCATGCCAAACACCCCCTTAAGATGAGCGTGAAGAACGATTGCTAACTCTCTCTAAAGTCATGAAATTAAATGGCCCATGAAACCACGAAATGAAATTTTCAATTGAGAGTAGATGTTTTATCGAAATTTTATTTCATTTCGTATTTTATTATAGCAGTCTTGGAAACAATGCCGTGAAACTCACTACTACGACTGGCCTAACAAATCGAAAGTGTGCTGCAAAGGTAGGGGAAAAAATCTGGCACAAGTTCCAGTCGTGCTTCTGCCTCCCTATCTTTTTTTTTTTAGAATTACACCTTTTTTTTAAGCGAACACAGCTTACCTCCTTTATATCAAGTTATACGAATTACAAACTCCCTCAAAAGGTGATAGAAACCAAACATATCTACTATCAAATGATTAACATTACTTCTTGCCAAGCGATGAGCGTCGGTATTAGCTTCTCTTCTTTCATGGACCAAATCAACTCTGGGAAAACTTGCTGTCCTGCTGCCAATCTCGTGCACTAGAACGCCATGTACTCCTAAACCTTCACATGGATGGCCTTGATTGCATTCGAACAGTCGCTTGCCACCTGGAAACGTTGAAGGTCCAAGTCACTAGCCAAGGCTAGGGCCTCACGACAAGCTGCAACCTCAGCTATCTCAGGGTCTGTGCATCCCTCTATAACCAGCACCGAAGCCCCCATGAACTGACCTGCACCATCTCTGGCCACCGCAGCAACCGATGCCCGATTTGAGTTCTTCGAGATTGTACAACGCAGACACGTTGGAGAGATGGGCCGAATGACACAAATCATGGCCTGCTTTCTATATCTTGATGGGCTGCACTCAGTTGACTTCATCCTTACCGCAAGCCCGTACGTCTCTTCGTTGAACCCTAACCCATTCATGTGTGGCCGCCGCAGGTCATCATCATATCATATGCACAAAACCTCCTTTGAGCGTCCGAGCTCCTTCACCTTGAACCCTCTCGCGCTTTGCTTTGCCCTGCCTCCACGCTCCAGTACCACCTTGCCGCCGCAGCTATGCCGATCATGACGCCAACTCCCGAAGGTAATCGCCGCAACCAGATTACCCCGCCGCCGCGGGGTGCCGGGTTTGCGCAATCTAGTGTCCCGATCCAGTAGCCATCTGGCCGCGCGCTGGTAATGTAATCACTGTTCTGGCTTGTTTGATCACAGCGTCGGCGGTGTGCAGAGCGGTGGGCGACCTCGCCAGATCCGCGTTCTCTTCCAATCCCAGGCTTCTCGAAGAGCTACATGCTTTGCCTGTAGTGGTAGGAGAGACGGCGATGAAGAATCCACAAACGGATCAGGCAGCCAGCTCGAATGCTGGTGATGACCCCATGGCCAAGAACCTGGACGATAACGCTGATCTCATCGATGAGAACGGGGCTCTGGCCGTGACGTTGGAGGACGGCGGCGACGCCCTCGACTGCGGCATCTGCTATCTCCCGCTCAGACCGCCCATCTTCCAGGTACAAGCGCATACTAATCATGCCAGCCCTACTTATCTGATCAAATCGTTGCCTGCTAGCTACTTTTGCCAGAAAATATTTTTGAATTCTTTCAAAGGTATGGGCACTCAAAAAATTAAGATGGCGATTCCGGTAGTGGATGACTAGCAATAGCAATAGATTAAGTTTGCTGAATCGACACTCAGGATCCATCACATAATGAGTTCCACTCCCGGATTCCAGACGTTTGCCCAGTGCCTCAAGCCCTCAGCAAACAATGAATAAAATCAGACAGATTAGTTTACAAAATAGGAGCTCATCAGGTTCTGAAGAATTAATCTCATCTGAACACACAAAATTATTATCTTTCTTTTTACTTTATAAGAGGCATGGTATTATTAGGTTTATTATGCATGCAAGGGGATGGAGCCAGAATATATAAATTCAATTTTCCTGTCAAATTCTTTTACCGGCCACAACAACTTCAAAATCTCAAAATAATGCCCCACTCTTAGTAGGCTGTTGGAACTGTCCGAGATTTTTGGGCTTGGCTTCGATCTGGCCCATCTCGTTGCACGCGCACGAGCCGGCGCCTCCACAGGCCTATCGAGTCACAACATATTAAGGTCTTGGGCCTTCTAAAACTAAAAGACTAGTATGATAGGTGAGGACTGCCCCGCCTTATATACTGTGCTCCCCTCCATCGATTATCGATGGGGACTAACCCCAACATAGGCAACTTATATATAACCTTTATATATCAATCAACCTTGTTAGAGCACTACAACGTATACTTTGTTTTATCAAAGCGCATGGGTTTTGGTCCATATATATATTGCATCTCAATACAAAAATTAACGTACCTTTCTGAACGCATATATACTACGTAGATGCTGGTGAATGCAGTAGTATTAAGAAAATTGCTTCAATCTCTCAATGGTTAATAACCGTACGTTGTGTGCCTTTGTTCTCTGACCACCATTTTGTTTACTTATTTATACGCTGCATGTGTGTAGATATACCATTGTTTGTTCATTTGTACTGATTCGCTTGCTGGTGCTCATTGTATGTATTGAAAGTGCGAGAACGGGCAAGTGCTGTGTTTCCCGTGCCGCCGCAAGCTCGAGTCCACCAGCGGCACGTGCCATGTGTGCCGTGTTGACCTCGACGAGGATGACGACCGCATCAGGTGCCATGCCATGGAGCGAGTGGTGGAGTCGGTCCGCGTTGCGTGCCGAACGCCGCCCACGGCTGCACCGCTAGGCTGACCTACTACAGTCGGAGCAGCCATGGCAAGGTATGCCTGCACGCGCGGTACAGCTGCTTCGACCGTGATTGCAGCCGTCGGCTCGTTCGGAGCGCTGCTGGATCACATAGCCAGCGTCCACACCAACCATCCTGTTAGGACCGGCGGTCTATCGCCGTCCTAGGAACGATCGTCGCCAGCGTTGCCCGGAACGCGATCAAGAGCACGAGAATGCGAGAGCGCGAGGAAGAAGAACGAGTCAGACAATTAGTTTGTTGTGCGCAATGGCCGCACCTTCTCCATTGCATGGCCTTGGCCTTATCAAGACTTGGATCCCCTCGCCACCGTTGGGAGCTGCACGGTGCGCCTCATCTTGCGGACGCCCGTGCGACATGCACGACTTGCCAACCGTGGCGAGGTTCCCTGAAGACGCGGTCCTGGCGTGCTCACGGGTGCAATCACCGTGACACCCAAGATTCTACGCGTGTACAAAACGAGTTCATGAATGATTAAGTGACTAGCTAATGCAACTAACATGCTGTTACACAATTGACACGATTACAAGATGCAAATGCAACATTTCACCCCCTTAATCTTGTCAAATCTTCACGACGCCCAGCTGCCTCCTCAGTTCTGCAAACCTGATCCTGGCAAGTGCCTTTGTCAGAATATCAGCAAGCTGGTTATCAGTGCTCACATGCTCCACCTCAATCATTCCATCAGCAACACACTCTCTTATATAATGATAACGAGTGTCTATATGCTTTGTCCTCTCATGGTTCACCGGGTTCTTGCTAAGCTCTTCGGCAGACTTATTGTCAATCAACAACCTGAACTTCTTTACATCTGAACAGGTTAGATCAGCTAACAATCTGCTCAACCATACTCCTTGACAGGCTCCAGTGGCAGCAGCAATGTACTCAGACTCACATGATGACAGTGACACCACCCTTTGTTTCTGAGAGTTCCAAGATACAATGTTTCCACCAAGAAGGAAAACCATGCCTGTGGTGCTTTTTCTCTTTTCTAAGTCACCAGCATGATCACTGTCAGTATAGCCAAGTAACTCGATGTGTGTTCCTTTCACATATCTGCATCCCAGTCAGTAGTGCCAGCAACATATCTTATAATCCTCTTCAGAGCAGACCAGTGTTCAGGATTTGGAGTTTCCATGAACCTGCTTACCATCCCAACAGAGTAGGCTAGATCAGGCCTAGAATTCACCAAGTATCTCGGGCTTCCCACTATGCTTCTCGAATTTAGTTGCTTTAACCACCAACTCCGGTTTGCCTGGCAACAGCTTGACATGCTGCTCCATAGGTGTGTCAACAGGATTGCAACCTTTCATATCTGAGAGTTCAACAATCTTCTTTGCATATGCACTCTGACATATGGTGATCTCTCCTGGCCTTTGCTATACTTCTAGTCCCAGATAGTAACTAAGCAAGCCAAGGTCACTCATATTGAAAGCTTTCATCATCTGGCTGCTTGAATTTGGCAATCTCATTGCTCTTTGGCCCACAGATGACTAGATCATCAACATACACTCCAACTAGGAGCAAGGACACCCCCTTACCTCTCCCGTAGACTGCATGTTCCTCTTTACTCCCGACAAAACCCAGTTTGAGTAGCTCTTGGTCAAGTCTGGCATTCCAGGCTCTTGGGGCCTGTTTGAGTCCATACAGAGCTTTTCTCAGTCTCAGAACCTTCTTAGGGGCTTTTGGATCAGAAAACCCAGGTGGTTGTTGCACATACACCTCCTCCTGCAAGTTGCCATTCAGGAAAGCAGATTTTACATCCATGTGATGCACCTCCCATCCTCCATGAACAGCTAGAGCCAGCAAGAACCTCACTGTTTCCAACCTTGCAACTGGGGCAAAAACCTCATCATAGTCAACACCATGAACTTGTGCATAGCCCTTAGCTACCAACCTTGCTTTGTGTTTCACAATTTTTCCTTCAGGATCTCTCTTCACCTTAAACACCCATTTGAGTCCAATTGCTTTGTGATGTTCAGGCAATTCTGTAAACTCCCATGTTCTGTTCTGGACTATAGACTCCAACTCAGCCTTCATTGCTTCTCTCCAGCAATCCTTCTCCAGAGCTTGCTCAACATCAACTGGTTCATCAGCAGCTAACATACAAACACCACTATACTCATAATCATGTATCACCTCAGTTTCATCAAAGAGTTCAGTCAGGGTTCTGAATCTGACTGGACCACTTTCTGAATCTTCACTCGAAGGTGCCTGCAATTCTTGTTGTGGTGTGTGAATAGAGCTTGGAGAGCCCAACTGGCTAGGTGTTGCTTCTTGGGAACCCACAACTCCACCTCCAGCTCGACATTGCGGGGGTGCTGCGAGATCTGGTGTGCCGGTCTGTAACACCTTGCTTCCTCTTCTATTGTCGGATTTACGTCGAGTCTTCGTAGTGTACAATGAAAGTGTCTGTCACCTCTTCATTTGTGTGCTGCACTCCTTGTTGTTCCAGTCCCAGGGTTGATTTTCTTCAAAGATCACATCTCTGCTGACCACCAACTTCTTAGTGTCAGGATTAAAAAATCTGTAGCCCTTTGTCCCAGCCTCATACCCAATGAAAACCATCTTGGCAGATCTGTCAGACAATTTATCCAGACCAGGCCCAACTTTCTTCACATGTGCTACACAACCAAAAACTTTTAGGTGACTCACATTTGGCTTCCTCCCATGCCAAGCTTCGAATGGGGTTATGTTGTTCAGGCTTTTTGTAGGGCACCTGTTCAACACATAAACAGCAGTGCAACCTGCTTCCCCCCAAAATTCAGATGGAACCAGCATACTTTTCAACATACACCTTGCCATTTCTATGACAGTTTGATTTCTTCTCTCCACTACACCATTCTGCTGGGGTGTGTAGGGATTTGTGGAGTAATGTTTGATCCCACCTTCACTGCAGAAAACTGAGAATTGATTGGAGATAAACTCACCTCCCCTATCAGTTCTCAGTGCCTTCAACTTGCCATTGATTTGCAGCTAAGCTCTTGCTTTTATCTTCTTAAAACAGTCAAAAGGCTGATCTTTTGTCTTGAGCATCTCAACCCACATGTATCTACTGTGGTCATCTACTACCAAAAGGAAATAAGATGCCCCCACCAATAGTCTTGGGAGTGATGTGCCCACACAAATCAGCATGCACAAGCTCTAGCCCCTTTTCTGCTCTAAATCTTGACACTTGAGGAAATGCTTTGCTCTATGTTGTTTACCAAGAGTGCAACCATCACAAACTCTCTTTGCCCTTTCTACTGTTGGCATACCAATCACCATGTTCTTAGCACCAAGATCATGCATTGCTCTGAAATTTAAATGCCCAAGCCTTGCATGCCAATGCCAGGACTCACTATCAGATTGTGCAAGCCAACAAACTGGTGGAACCACCCCAAACTTTGCCAAGTACAGGTTGTTAGTGGCCCTAGGTGCAGAGATCAGCAATGTTCTTTCTTGATCAAACACAAACAGTCTACCATTTTCACCCACATACTTAAAACCTCTCGACTCCAACTGACCAAGACTCACAATGTTACTTTTCAATTCAGGTATATAGTAGACATCGGTCAATACCTTGTGACCGTGGTTTTAGGTCTTGCATCACGACGGAGCCCATCCCTTGTATCTTGGCGCGTGATCCATCTCCAAATCTCAGCGACCCGTGAACTTCGTTCATCAAGGCGTGGCGGCATTGATCGAGTCGGTCATGTGGTTCTTGGCACCGTGTCCGGCACCCATACGCCGTCGGGTACATCAACGAGAACAGTTCTCTCGTCCGGATGGACACTACGGTTTGGCTTTGTGCATGGCGTCGCCGCGTTGCCACCATGAGCGTGCCCACCTGATCTGCACCACCGACCGCCACGTTCGCCTCCGGCTGGCCGGCCTCCTTCTTCTTCTCCTTCTTAGGGCGCTTGCGGTCCTCCGCCCGATGACCGTAGATGCCGCAGATTCGCGACACCGGCCTTTCCTTCTCGGCGTGCCCTCGGGTCATCTTGACTGGCCCGAGGCACCACCGTCGGCGCGCCACCGCCTTTCCCCTTCGAGATCCGCCGCCACCACTCCCCGGGTTTGTTCCCAAGCATGAGGCGATGCTTGTTCTTCTCCGACCATTCATCCTCGGCCAGCGGCGGTCTCCTAGCCTTGTCGGCGAATCTTCTCGGTTTCAAACCGATCCTCCGCCCGGCGTAGGTGCCCGTCGGATCATCGATGGTGAGCTTCTTCAAATCCACAAAAAGCTCGATGTTGACGACCACTTGGGAGAACCGAGGAGGTGCCACAGCGCAAGAATTTTTCACGGCGCGGATGTCCTCGATGGTCTCTCCAAGGGTTTTGAGGTTGCCGGCGAGGTTGGTGATCCTCATCCCAAAGTCCTCCACCGTCTCTCCCTCCTTGAACGAGATGTTTTCAAAATCTCGAAGGAGCTTCTGGGCGTTCACTTCCTTCACCCGATCGGCGCCCATCCGCATCGTCTTCACTGCCTCCCACGCCTCCTTCACCGTCGTGCGCCGCCCAAGGGACTGCCACATCTCCTTCGCACCGGCGCGGAGCGCACTCATGGCTTGCCCGGTCTTGTGCACGCTTGGGGTTGGTTCCTTGGTCGATCACCCCTAGATTTCCGGCGCCTCGTAGTTACCTTTGCATCGGCATCGCCCACTCGGCATAATTGTCGCGGTGAGCATGGGCGACATGGTGAGCTTTCCTTCATGCGGCGCCACGAGCTCGCCCCGTCGCCCATGGCGTTCACCGGTGTTCGTCGGCGGGATCACAAACTTCTTCTTCGCCGGTTCTCGTGGTGGACTCACGGATCCACCGTAGAACATCCAACGGCTTTGATACGGACTGTTAGGACCGGGCGGTCTCGCCGTCCTAGGGCGATCGTCGGCCGGGCGTTGCGAACGCGATCAAGAGCACGAGAAGCGGAGCGCGAGGAAGAAAAACGAGTCGGACAAATAGTTTGTTGTGCGCAATGGCCGCACCTTCTCCATTGCATGGCCTTGGCCTTATCAAGACTTGGATCCCCTCGCCACCGTTGGGAGCTGCGGTGCGCCTCATCTTCGCGGGCCGCTCGTCGCGACATGCACGACTTGCCAACCGTGGCGAGGTTCCCCGAAGACGCGGTCTGGCGTGCTCACGGGTGCAATCACCATGACACCCAAGATTCTACGCGTGTACAAAACGAGTTCATGAATGATTAAGTGACTAGCTAATGCAACTAACATCTTTGTTACACAATTGACACGATTACAAGATGCAAATGCAACACATCCGGGAATGCGGCGGTTGTTGACGGAGGAACTAAGCGGGTTGATGGATAAGCTGAAGCTGCGCATGCGCATCGTCAACATCGGAGTAGCGAGGGTCCATCCCATTGATATCGAGTGTGTCATGTCGAGGCCGGCGTGTCCGTGTGGTGCGTGATGCAAAGCTTATGCCGCTTTAAGCGAAAGAACATGGAGCTATGAACTTTCTCCATGATCCTCACTTGTTCATGTTCGAGCATCAAGGGGGAGGTTCGGGCTCCATGTTCTTTTTAGCGTAAGGCTACACTATCTTATCTTGAGGCCCCATCTATATTACCTCATATTTGTTATCAAACCGTGACTAACATGTGCTTCTACTTTTTAAAGGCTATGGCTTGGCTTTGTGATGCAAAGCTTATGCCGCCACTCAGCCAGAAAGAACATAGAGCTTCTCACTTTCTCGATGATCCTCACTTGTTCATGTTCGAGAGAGCATCAAGGGGGAGGTGAGAGGCTCTATGCTATTTTTTAGCGACTACACTATATTATCTTTGAGGCCCCATCTATATTACCTCATGTTTGTTATCAAACCGTGACTAACATTTGCTTCTACTTTTTTTAGGCTATGGCTTGGTATGTTGTATACCGTGGGGTCATTCTGAGTCTATGACAGGTGGGCAAAATGCAATGAGCAGGTGAGTGGTTTTCAGTGCTTGATCACAAAAAAGTTTCGCACGAGTAGTAGCGGATGCTTCCTATGCTGAGTACATTGCTAATTTGGACCACCCATTCTTTGGTGCAAGCTCCACCGGCAGGTTAACCCATTAGGCTCTAGGTTTTGTTGTTGGTTTTGTTGAGTACATTCAAACTTGATGACTATGAGTTGTATCGGTGTAACTAGACTTGTGCCGGATATTGGACTAATTAATCTATGTTTCGATCATGTATGTGATATATATGTGATGAATGAGTTGTATCGGTGCATGGATGTCAAATATATGTGATCTGTATGTTTCATTTGTAAAGGCGGACAGGGAAAAACAGGAATAAAAAAAAAAAAATATGGTCACCGCACCGGGGGGACACTCGGTGCGGGGCGCTATACCGGGACGATTAACTCGGTGAATGCGGGAGATGGGGCACTGGAACCCCATGTTCCCGGTACACCGATGGTAGCGCTTCGGTGAAACCAGCTCTCGGTGTAATATTGTCGTTTCACCCAGCGTCCACGCCCTCGGTGAAACGCGACCATATTACACCGGCGCATGGGTGAGCCGGCCCTCCTGCAACTGGTGTCGGGGTTTTTTATTTTGAGTCTACCGAGCACCCTTCCGGCGGGGCCCTCGGTAGATAATGTTTTCAAGTTTTTAAAAATAAAATGCACCGAGAGGATAGTTGAGGTGGCCCTCGGTGTAGTTGGCGTCGGCGGTGGCAAATGCCGTCGGCGTGACGCCAGGTTTTTTGCGAGGGAGGCCGAGCCCTCGGTGCGGTGTGGCACGGGTTGCACCGAGGGGCCGTTTTTAGCGCTTCGGTACACTTGTTTTCCCGTTTAAATTTTCACCAAGGGGCGGGTACCGGCGCGCCGCCGGTAGTGCCTCCACCGAGCGCTATTTGGCCTTTACCGGCGCTTTTGGCGCCGGTAGAGCCTCAGCCTCCAGTAGTGGCTCTTAAGGAGAGTGACGGCAACGTCGCCACGGCCATCAGGGAGCTTACCAACTGACGATATATACGGCCTTTGGTGGTGACGCCATGCTCTCGATCTACTATATTTTTGTCTGAAAAATGACTGTTATATTATACTTCCTCCATTTTAAATTACAAAGTATTTCAAGTTTGACCGTATAGAAAACTATAAATGTTTGTCACATCAAATTAGTATATTATATGATTTTTTTTAGAAAGGCGGCAAAAAACTTTTACCTTAATTTTATTAGACGAGTAAATAAAAAAACACAAGTCTATACTATACTATAGTTTTTGTAGATGCTCATGGTTTCTGTCATAGACTCAATTCACCGTTCTGGCAACAGTACCACCTTACAGTCGTCCAATCAGACCATCGAAGAATCGCATTCATCCACGTCGCATCCCTTCACTCCCTCGCGAAACCTCTCTCCACCACCATCGCTGGCCTCCTACGCTGTGCTTCCGACCTCACCTCCCTCCGCACGCTGTTCTCCACACCGCCGCTCACCTTCTAGTACCGACTCTGAGCCCCACCCCCTCCCCCACACACACACCACCCCCGCCGCCAGTCTACCACGATCGCACCACTGTCTCTCCTCTGCCATCCCCAAACTGTCAACGCTGCATGACGCATGGCAGCGTACTTTTAACGTCGTACCACCGCATCTGCTCTGCTCCCCTGCCCCAACTTTCACAGCCACACGCCGTACACCACACACACGAATCCGGCGCCCACGCCGCTGCTTCTCCCCTTCCGGCCGCCGCTTCCCCTTCCGGCACCGCCACCTCCGCTCCACCCAGTTCCCCCACACCTCACCCACATCGCCGCCTCCCATGCTTTACCTTTGCCTGCTTCCATTGTTTTTAATGTCCGATTACCTGCTTTTATTGGTCTTGCATTTCAATTGCAGGTACCAAATTTTTTATCACTCTAATCCATCGTGCCGTACCAAATCAAAGTGGATTGGTGTTATAGTTCAATCGCATGTACCATATTATATGCCACTCTTCTCTAAAATTTATTTTCTTCCTATGCTTCTGACATGTCCAGCAAAGCTACCATTCCCCTAAAGAGGATTCAAGCTGCATCGCTTTGGGGATCGTTTCATCGTTGCTCTAATTTTGTTTATGTGCAGAGAGAGGTCGCTTGAAGCTTTTGTTCAGTCACAATAGTTCTTCAGCGGAGAGGCCCCCGCGTCGCTCTCCTAGGGAGACTCGGGCGGCACCTGGAGCGCCGCCGCCGGGGGTCTTCCTGCGCGCTTCTTCGGCCAGGCTGCCGCCGGAGCTTGATGTCGGAGGCCGGCCGACGGCTATGAAGGTGGAGGCCAGGCTTTCCCTCACTCTCGCGCGGAGGTCCGGCAGCGGGCTGGGGAGGTGGCATCCTCGGCATCGTCGTGGGCAGGGGGTGGTGTCAGCCTCCTCCCATCTCGATTCGGTGGCTTGGGGCCGGATCCGGTGGGTTGCTGGCTGGATCTGGTGGCCCTTCGCCGAATTTGGCGGTGGCCCATGTGCGTGCGGGGGCTCGTGACGGTGGTACGATGGGATTGGTAGATACGGCTCTCCGGCGGTCGGTTCCAGCACTGTTCTGGATTTGTATGCGCACAGGAGGTTGTCGTCCGCGGTAGTCCATCGTCCTTGCCCGATTAACCTGCAGGTCGCCGGGCCTTGGCGGATTCTGGTGCCGCTTTGGCTACTAGATCTAGTTGGTGGAGGAAGTGGATGTGCGGGCAGAGGGGAAGAGGTGGAGGAGTCCTGAAGACCGGCGGTGCTAGGTTGGATCCGAGGCTTCGAGGCATGGGTGGGCGTGCGGGTGGCAGCCGTTAGGGCGATGCTCCCGGCGATGGCCGTATCACGGGCTTCGGGCGATGGATTCGATCCCCCTACCAATGCGAGGGCTCTAGGGGGCGCTGCTGCGCGTGGAGCCATGGGTGGCCGTGCGGTGGTTGTCGGCGTCTCGAGGCCTTACCTCTGATGGTGGTGCACCGCCCCAAGTCTTCACTAATCTCGGATCTGGAAGCGATCTTCTTTGCTGGCCACTGGCGTAATGGCATGGATTGTGGTGGGATAACGGCTGAATTCCGACAGCGGTGATGCTTATGGGTGCCACTTACTCGCTGGAGGCGTCGTCACTTCTCTCAACATTCCTTGAAGATCTCTTGGGATGAAAATCTAGCACCGGTATTACTGGTCGGGCGACGATGGCATCTTTGGGAGTTTCTTCTTTGGTTTTTGTTAGTGTTGGTGTCGGCCTAGCTATCTTCCTAGATTCTTATTGTTGTTGTAGTTCATTTGGCGGTGTATTCTCGTCTTGTAGCAAGTCGGAATGTCGCGGATGACTTTCCGAGCTCCTAGTTATTTTTGTCTTTTGTTTTGTCGGCCTTCGGCCTTATCTTTGTAATAATTGGTCTGATTCTACTTGTTGGTATATGAAACCGGATATGAAATACTATCCTTTATCTTAACAAAAAAGTTCTTCAGCAGCACTTACTGCAGATTTGAGTTAGTTTGGCAGAGTTGCAGACACATTGGATGTTCCCTAGAAATTGAAGCCACGCCATATGGTCACTAAGAGGTAAAATTCAGTGCAGCAGCGTATTAATGGTGTCCAATATGCATTGCAATTAGTTCAGGTTCAGTTACAATTTTTTATATTTCCTTACCAATTCTACATTGCCTTAAAACAAAATTGAAACCAACTAAATTATGCTATTACTTTAAAAGTACTAAAACACGTACGTTACATACCTCCCAGTGATTATTTTCCCTCACCAAATGTAGTAAGCTTCACATATGATTTCAGATCAAACGTTTAATGGTGTTCAAGATTCAATTATAGATTTATATATCCCTTACCAATCCTACCTTACCTTGTCTTAAAAAAATGAAACCAACTAAATTATGCTATTACTTTAAAAGTACTAAAACACCCTACTTTGCCTACTACTTTAAAAAGTACTACAACATGTTACATACCTCACAGTGAAATTTGGGAATGTTATTTTCCCTCACTAAATGCAGTATGCTTACTAGCCTGCATGAATGCGTGGATTAGAGTTTTGGAGAGGACGAAGTTTGAGGAATTATACAAATGTTGTTGTCTTTGCTTGATCGCATAAATCAATTGTTGAGCGTCGGTGTTGTGTTCATCTGCTTCCTCTGATTTGTGAGATTCAGAGTACAACAGCACTTTGGCAGACGACAAGGCTCCCAAATTTAGAGAGAATGCCGACTGGTTTCTGCTGCCTGAGCACCAAGGGCCTGCTTGCTTCTGCGCTTGGTGGAAAAGAATACACAATCATAGAATGAGTCGCTGCCTTTGAGATGCTTAACAATAGGCCTTTTATGCAGGATGATGGAGTAGTACCCATGACGCACTCATCTTTTTTTTTTTCCTGCTTTCTGTCTGGACATATTCGAACTCTCTTTTTACTATAACATGAATGGTTGTTTCCTGTATGATATTCCTTTTTGTTACCTATACTTTTATGGATTTTTCTGCTATATGCAACTCTGCTTTCAAGTTGGTTTGGCGCCTACTGACTAATCTATATATACTCTCACAATCGTATACCAATCGAGCAATCCGATTGGTCGGTTACTGTTCATAGAACAGTAACGGATCACGCTTGAACCGTACATACCGTTATGAACAGTACCGAATCACGTGAACAATATAGACCCGTTATCGGGGGCGGAGCCAGGATTCAAACATAGGGGGCATGGTGCTCGTGAAATTTAGAATTCAAAATATGGAAGCCAAGGTTTTCATAATGATTTTTTAGAGGCTCATAGCCAAAAATCTTCAGTTATTTTCTAGCTAAAGAATCATAACATAGCCATAGCCACATCAAATAGAAACCATAAAAGTGATAAATATGACAGCAAGTTAAATAAAGTCTACGTTGCTACAAAGTCATTCCAAAAATACATTTATCCAATAAAGAAAAATTCTAAGGTATATAATTATACAAGCAATTATATATCTATTATTCAAAGTCTTTGTGCTATATCTGGTGTGGTGGTTTAGTGAATCATGTGAAATTGCATGTTAGAAGCCATCTAAATGGATAGACTCACCCATGCAAACTATAAGAAAGTTTAGAAAAGCAAACTACATGCACTAATTAACATGATTAATGGCTAAACATAGCCTTTTTTTTTTGATGAGTTGCTAAAGATAGGCTATAATGCAGAAAAACAGAATGTTGGGGGTGCCTGGCCCCCTCCAGTCCCCCCTCCCTCCGCCACTACCCGTTATGAACCCGTTTACAAACACAAAAGGCCGTTACGAACAATACGGACCGTTTACAAACAATAAAACCCGGTATGAGCAGTATACACTACTACATAAACGATTAACCGTGGCGGACAAAAAACATTTTCCGTGGCGGGCATTTTGTCGCCACGGAAGGAGGGTCACGGAAAATGGGCGATTTTCCGTGGCGGACAAAATGCCCGCCACGGTTAATGAATAAAAAAAAAAAATCAATCAATGAGAAACCCTAACGGGCCCGGAGCCGGGCCGCCGGGCTGTTAGGGGTTTCGTGTCGCTGGCCTGGCGGGCGCCGTGGTCCACCATGCTCGCGGTGCCGTGCTCCGACCACGCTTCGCCGCCCGGCCGGATCCGCCGTTGCCCGCCGGCGGATCCGCTTCGCCGCCGGCTGGATCCGGAGGACGCCGCCGCCGGCCTGGGCTGTACCGCCACCGCGAGGCGCGCGCGCCGCCGCCGCGCTCGCTGCCGCCGCCCCCACGCCCGGTCGCGCTTGCGCGCCGGCTGCCGCCTCCGCCCGGCCAGCGCCCGTTCGCCAAGGCCGCATGAGATGCGGGGAGAGGGGAAGGGGAGGTAGAGGAAGGGGGGGCCGCCGCCCGTGGCGCGGATCGAGGAGAGAGAAGGAAGGGGCGGCCGCCGGCCAGCCGGGATCGAGGGAGAGAGGAAGACGGGCCGCCGCCGCCGGCTTCGGAGGAGTGAAGTGAGGGAGAGGAAATGAGTTGGTGGAGTGAGGGATTTTCTTTATATATGACAGCATCGTTATCGGGCCAAAGTGGGCTTTTCTTTGCTAGGGTTTGCTACTTGTATGGGCCTTATTTACCATGGCGGTTATAATAACCGCCACGGCTAATAAAAAATAACCGCCACGGTTAATCATACTATTAACCGTGGTGGTTTTTAAAAAGCCCGCCACGGAAAATGATTACGGGGTGTCTGTAAAAATCAATTACGTAGTAGTGATAGACCCATTTACAAACAAGAAAACCCCCGTTTACCATAACAGTACAAACCCGTTGTTAAACCAGTTTGCAACCCATAACCTGCACATTTGCACAGGCCCACCTGCTAGTTAAAGTCATTTCTCAACATTCCACATGAGCCGGTCATCAATCTCAGCTTCCACGTTATTGTACAGACACTGCATATACTATACTTAGCAGAATCAGCTTGAGAATTCTAAATCATTGTTCAGTTGCAGGGATCAACTTAAATTATAGGTATGATATCACAAAGTTTACATGTGCAATTCCATTACTACCACAGTTAGACGTACAAGGCACTAGTAACAAAAACCTTATGCGTGACGGGTGTTTCTGATTTTGCATGGTGGGCACAGGCGCCCGCCACGCCCGCAAGGTCATGGTTAATCGCAAATTAACGGTGGCGGTCCCCTATGCCCACCATGGTTAATCGATTAAACTGTGGCGGGCACTTTACAATGCCCGTCGCGGGAAGAATTAAAAAAGCCCACACGGGCTTGGATCTGGGTCGGATGGACCGGATCCCGCCGACGTCTTCGATCCGCCACGCCCCGGGGCGGATCTGCGCTGTCGGCGAGAGCCGATTGAGGCCGTCCCATGACAGATCAGGTCGTCCCCGCGGATCTACCTCGGGCTGGGACCGGATATGCTTTGCCGAGGAGCCGTCGGAGGCGGATCGTGGTCCCCGCCATGCTTGCAGCCCAAGTCACTCCCCGCCATGCCTACAGCTCCACGCGCTATTGTCCGATCTAGAGAGGGAAGGATGCGTGAGGAAGAGAGAGGGATGAGTGAGGGAGAGGGAGGGAGACGACCGGCGATGGGGGGCTGACCTGAAGACCGCGCCTCCTCTCCGTGTGCCGTGTGTCGCCGGTGGCGCCGGCTTCCTCGCAGGCCGTGCTGCGCCACCGCGGGGGGAGAGCACCGACCACGCGCCGTGGTGAGGGAAGAGAGGAGGGAGAGGTGGAGACGTCGCGGCGTCGAGGGCTTCGTGTCGTGGCGCCGTGTCGTGGTGTCGGGGGGCTTCATGTCGGAGAGACAGAGAGACCGGCCGCCGCTGAGCGAGTGGGTTTGGGGAGGGAGAGAGTGATTTTGCCGAGAAACCCTAACTTTGCATTTATATAATAAAATGGTTATTGGGCCTATTGGACTTATTGGGCCCGAGGCGATTTTTGGTGACGGCGCATTAAAATATACGCCACAGAAAATCGATTTTGCGTGGCGGGCATCTTAACACGCCTACCACGGAAAATACACTATTTTTCCGTGGCGGGTAAAAACTGCCCACCTCGAAAAGAAAAACTGGGCGTGGCGGGGCATTAACCGTGGACGAGTAAACTGAGTGCCCGCTACGGTTAATATTTTGCAATATCACGCAAAAATCATTTGGTTACTAGTGAGGAATTCATGTGTTCTGATACGTTTATTTAAATCTCCATAATTGCTCTGCTAGCTATTTGATTTTCATGTATGCTTCTCAAAAATAGTGGTCATTTAATGATCAGTTGCCTTAATGGAAGGTTGTACATTGCAGCTTGCTGCCCGCGCTTCGTGCGGGCTTCCCTGCTAGTGCAAAAGTACAATTGTCGGAGGTCAAGTGCCTAGGCGTGCCCTGGCAATGAAACAAAACCCAACTAAAAGAGCAGAAAAAGGCACAAGGAACCAAGGAGGTTCAGCAAACAAACTCAACTCAAGGTTCAAAAGATAACTACTATTCATGTCCTTCGTGGTCCGCAGCAAGATTGAACTACTAGATATCATCTTTGCAACGGGTCGCTTCGCTATTTGATTTACGTGGAGTGATTTTTTGTTGAAACGTTCTCCTATTCCTCTCCTTCCAAATGTTCCACCAGAAATAGATCATGATTCCATCAAACCTTTTTTTTTTTTGAGTCTTGTCAAATTTATCCCCACATCGATGCCAACATCTGTGGACTAATCCTGTTATGTCCACTTATCCAGTATTGACAAATTCAGCCAATGTTCGAGCGTGGACCACACCTACTGAGTGAAGGGACAGTCTTTACATAGGTGTTAGTGCCAATTTTTGTTGGGGACAAAGAGGAGTGGCGCCATCAATAAAGAAGATTTGGTTCAGTATGGTGCTAGGGTTTCAGAGATTTAATTCATTTAATCTTTAACTTCAATTCAATGTTGTACAATGTTAGAGCAAGTAAAGGTGGAATCAAGTAGGTCATGTTTAATTCATTTAGCTGGCTTACAGAGGGAGTACACAAGGAGGTCATGTTTTAATAGTGAAAAGCTAGTCACTATACGAGGGGCCGAGGGAAAGCTGCAAAGAACCTAATAGCCAGCAGCCGACTATAATTATTAGCCTTAGCCTTGCTCTTAGTGGACTGAAGAGTGAACTGTAAAGGTGGAAAAAAAAGTCTTAGACCACAGAGACCTAAGGGTTGTTTGGTTCAAAAAGTCCCTCAAAAGGTACTTTTAGAGCCTAGTAGAGAAAAAAGTTTGGGCCCTAGTCATGCTTTTGGTTTCTGACCTTTACAAGTGAGTTCTAACTTCAGGCGGCATAATTTGTCACAGGAATCGGTTTGTAGGGTGAGCCGACTGACACCAAGTCATGCCCCTTTTTTTTCTGACTTGATGAAGCACTGTTTCATCCTTACCGCTGAAGCCCATCGCCGCCCGTAGGTTGTCGTCGTATGCAAGTCATGGGCCTTTTTCCTGTCTTGAACCCTAAACATATCATTTGCACCTCATGGGCTGCACATAGTTCCATCCATGGCCACCGCAGGTCATCATCATATGCACCTAGTTCCTCTCGTGCTTGCCTTGCCTCACCTCCTCGTCTCCCAAGCCCCCACCTCGCCGCCGCAGCCATGCCGACCACAGTGCCAATTCGACATCGCCGGGCGAAGTCAGTCCGGCCACGACCTCATCCACACGCTGAACGATAACAGTAGTAATCACCCCTTCGCGGGCGCCGTCGCGATGGTCGACATGATCAAATCCACGCTCGGCCCCAAGGGGATGTGTATGAATCTACGAACGGAGATAGCCAACACGAATGCTGACCTGGGCGATAACGCTGACCTTATTGATGAGAACGGGGCTCTCCTCCTGACCTTGGAGGACGGCGGCAGCGCCCTCCACTGCGGCGTCTGCCACCTCCCGCTCAGGCCGCCCATCTTCCAGGTATATTACTTATCTGATCTAATCACCCCGTGCTATTTTATTGCCACAAAATATTTATTGATTCTTTTATGTTGAGAGTAGCAATAGATTAATCCTGCTGAATCTCGGCACACTACAAATCCATTAGATAATAAGTTCGTTACCCTCATGGAGTTTCAGAAGTGAATATTCAGGAGCTCATCGGGTTCTGAAGAATTCGGGGCAAAATCTCATCATCTGAAAACTTAAAATAAAGTACAGCAGCAAATACAACTGCACTCCTGAATGACATTGAAGTAGGATTTTCCTTTGTTTTTTTTATATATAAGAGGCATGCTATTATTAGGAGTTATACACATCAAGGGATGGAGCAAGGATTATATAATATTCGATTTTCTTTGCCAACCATTTTTTATCTAGCTACAAACCTTGTTGGCACACATCGGTTTCTAAATGCAGGGGTGTTAAGATTTTTCTTTTGATAGCTGACCACTTATATTTTATCCTGCATGTGTCTACAATTTGTTCATTCGATCATATACCTTTTGCACTCATTCACATGCTGATGATAGATGACCACATATACTTTTGCATTTTTGAAGTGCATCGATGGGCATGTGATGTGTTCTCCGTGCCGCCGCAAGCTCGAGGCCACTGGCAACGCTAAGTGCCATGTGTGCTGTGAAGAACTCGACGAATACGACAGCAGGTGCCATGCCATGGAGCGACTGGTGGAGTCCATCCGCGTCCCATGCCAGAATGCCGCGCATGGCTGCGCTGCTAGGCTGACCTACTACGACCGGAGCAGCTGCTACGGTCATGGTTGTGGCTTCGTTGGCTCGGCGGGATCACTGCTGGATCATGTAGCCAACGTCCACAAGAATAAGGTCATGCAGCAGTTCTGGGAGGAGGAACTAAGAAGCGGCTTGTTGATGGCCAAGCTGAAGCTGGTGACGACCGCCGACGACACCGAGAGATCATCATGACGGAGGCCGGCGTGTCCATGGACAAGGCAGCCAAGGCTCTCAAGCTAGGAGCCTAGGAGAGTGACGGGACGATACGCCTGCCTTCTTTATTATTTAAAACATTTTTCTGAAAACTCACTATTATATATTAGATAAACTAACCAGGAGTATTATAATGGGTCATGAAACTCTTTTCTGTGTATTTTTTCCCCTCTCGCTTTGGGATTCTTGCTCCTCCCCATTGCCTCAGAGGGTAATTTCCAATGCAAATTAGTATGGTTTTTTAAATTGTTAGACACTTAGACCACTCACAATGCAGATCGATCGTACCGAAGAGTTTAAGCATATTTTGACTATACACACTACCACTCCTTCCTTTGTTTAGATCGTATTTAATTTCTCACCCATGAACGTGTACTGCCTAGCTATGAAGCTAGATTTCTAGAGAAGGGTGTGTTAGCATTGCCATCGAGCCCATTGCTGAGCACACTATTGCCGCTGTGCCCGTGACGAATCCTACTGTGGAGCCTACCACCAACGAGCACAAATGAGTGGACGTCACCCATTGTCGGTGCTCAAACTTGGCAAATTGGGGCGCCACTAGCGGACTAGCCTATAGTCGTCCTACGCCCACCGGATTGGGGATAACAGGAAACATATCGTGCTGCCTCTCGATCGGGGCTGCCATACGCCGCGTTGTCACCCTTGAACACCCTTACGTAGCTTTCCTCCGTGCCTGTACTACCCAAGGCTGATCGCTGGAGAGAAATTGATAGTGAGGGATATTGAGATGTGAGACATATGAGTCAAACCTATCATCAGCTTCATTCCTTCGCGACCTCCAAGGGCTGAGATTTGGTAGCACCGAAGTTCTATTGGTGCATGGTCTCTGTGCCAATCACTGATAATTCCAACTGTGATGACGAAAACTAAATTAGCCATCACAGTTGTATCACCGTTGGAATGAACCCTCACGGATAGTTTACTTCCATGATGATTTTCTGAGAATGTCACGAAAAAACATCATGTAAAGCACTATTTCTTGTAGTGAATGCTGAGATTGCACTATTGCTTGACCTTCTCTGCCTCTTAGCCCGCCACCATTGGCCTCCCCACGCCCTCGACCAAGATTTGCTGGCCCAAGCGTGCCTCCAATGTTGTGCCCCAAGTCTGCCCATCGCCAAAGAGAGAGGAAGCAACGCTAGAGATAAGGGAAGGGTGGAGAAGACACTGAGGGAGATGTGGAGGGTGGCAAAAATAGATCCAGCTAAGTGGTTGCAAGTTTGAAAAACAATTTTTCACCAAAAAAAAAAAAAAAATACGAACTCTTTGAGGCTAAAAAACAATTTTTTTTCCAAAAAAACACTACTACTCAAATGAACTTCTATGGCATTTTTTTTTGGATTTCCGCCACGCAGCTAGGGACACCGAAAATCATCCATTTTCGGTGGCGGTTTTTAACACACAAATAACCGCCCGCGGAAGTTCAGAAAAAGAAACAAAAATCAAAACCTAACCCTAATGGGCCCATTAGGGTTAGGGTCTCGTGCCACCGTCGGGTGGACCCCGATCTGGATCCAGGACGGGGAGGATGCGCCGCCACCGGGAGGACGCGACGCCGGGAGGAGCGCCCGCCGCCGGGGAGTTGGGGAAGCCGCCGCGCCGCGGATCTGGCGCCGACGGGGGATCGGCGCCCGGCGGCCGGCCTCGAAGCCTCCACACGCCGGATCCACGCCCGGCCCGCCCCCGAGCTTCCACGATCTGGATCCGCCGCCGACGGCCCCTCGCATGCGCTGCCGCCTCCGGAGGGGACGCGGCCGCCGCCGCGTTGTGCCGCCGCCGCCGCCCCCAGCGCCGAGGGAGGAGAACCGCCGCCGCTGGACCGGGGAGCGCTTCGCGCCCGCCGGAGTTGCCCGCGCCGGCTTTGGGACCGCCCGTGGAAGAGAGGTTGGGAGATGTGGGCGGCCATCGGGAGTGGATCGAGGCGAGAGATGTGAGGGAGGGTGACGGCCCGTGGGAGTTGGGAGAGAAAGTGAGGGACGGTGGGAGAGAAAATGGGGAATGAAACCCTAGGGTGCTCAATTTATATGCCTGGAGGAATTAGTGGGTTGGGAGCTTTCCATTGGGCTTCCAAATTTTATCGGGCTGGGCGGATTAACCATGCCGCTTTTTAAAAAAAAACGCCATAGTTAATTGATTTACCATGGCGGTTTAAAACCGCCACGTTAATTAAAAAAAATCGCCACGGTAAATGAAGCCATTTACCGTGGCGGTTTTCTAAATAACCGCCACTGAAAAAGATCCTACACAACGAATGCTAGGTGCCATCCATTGCCTTAACATGCATCTGCTTTCCTTTTGACAGATCGATAAGTGTACCTTCTCGCAGTCATGGGGTATGGGGGTTAGGGGTGAAAGGCGCTAGTGGTTCAGTACTCTTCGCCGCCTCCATTTAGTGGGGAAGAGGCGGAGTAGAGATGGGGAGGAGGAAGAGGACGGTGGTGGAAAGGAGAGAACACGGGCGGGCGGCAGCCGACGGAGCTGGGCTGGGGGCGGCCGGCGAGGTGGCCAGCGATGGAGGTGGGCGGCGGGCGGGCAAATAGATGGTGGGCGTGCGTGGAGGCATGGATGCGGTGGGCTGGGATAGAGTTGAGAGAAGAGAGGAACTGGGTCGGGCGATCGGCAAGGTGGCCGACGGTGGAGGTGGGCGGCGAGCGGCGGCTAGATGGTGGGCGTGCGTGGAGGCATGGATGCGGCGGGCTGGGATAGAGTTGAGGGAAGAGAGGAACTGAATTGATGTAGGCGGACTTAGGGTTTATATCTCTTTTAGGCCAATTTTTTTTCGGAAGTGGGCCAAAAACGTATCGCCAAAGGACATTGATATTTAGCAACAGACGATCCAACTCGGCTGCGAGATATAGCGACCAACCATCCAATGCAAAAAACAAAAAAATACATAGCAACAGACCATCCATCTTCATATTCAATTTTAGCAACCGATGGTCCTTCACAAAACTTTAGCAACTAACATGTGTTGGTGATTAAGTGTTGTGGTGTAGTGGACTATGTTAGTGAAAGAGGAGATAGAGCAGAGGGTGGGGAGGCGATAAGCCAGGGGTTCATTAAAGGAGACAATGTTGTGTTGGAGATGCCCGATTAGGGTTATTGATGGGCCCAGTGGGTATATTTCATAGGCAGCACATATATGTGCCCATCTGTAAAGCTAAATTTCCCTGTAGGTCTCTTAATTGGGCCGCTTTTGTTAATAGTTACCTAGCATGCTTAATCAATGGCAGTGTTAGACAAATTTTCTAAACTTTACAAGTAAATATAAAACTAGCATTTCAGAGCAGTTTCCCAGGAGCTCTATATGGATCTTGGCTTGAGATTAATGTTTTTTTTTTGCCATGTCTAAATTTAATGAAATCGAGATGTTTCATTAGGCTAGTCTTAGTGGAGAGTTTTATTTTGTTGTTTTTTGAAGATTACCATGTCATATTAAATCAAATGAAATTTGGATGAAACATCTTCTCACAATGCAAAGTTCATTCTTGAGTTTCATAGATATTAAATTTAATGACTCAAAGATAGTTGGTAATCGTGCCAAGACAACGTCGTCTAGATGACACTCCTTTCTTCTCTTTTCTTCTTAAATACAATGTCATGGCAACCTATTTAAAGAAAATAAAACTCAAATGACACTTAGCAATAGGAATGTGTAGGTGCTTTTTAAGGATCGTCTATACCCCTCCATCCTTTTTATTTGTCTTAGCGATAGTGTTTGTGTAACACTTTTTATATCTTCTATTAGAGAAGGTGAAACTAACGAAAAGCTGTAAAACCCACCAGGCCGGCCCGCAAGGCCCACTAAGGCTTCGCCCACGCAGCCGCGCACCAAATCTCAGAGTTCTCACGGAGTAGCGGAGACAAGCACGGAGGCACCGCCGCACATCCCCAATCCCCAACCGGCGAACCCTAGTACCCGCCGGCCGGCGGCAAGTCGGGGATCCTGGTGGCCGGTGTACGGCACCCCAAGGTAAGACTCCGCCGCTCCGTGCTCGAGGAGGCCGGAACAAAGCAAAGGTGACAATGATGATTCTGATTCAGATTCACAGATTTACTGTGTAGCACGGGTCGGAAAGGGAAAAGGAGGTATGGCGGCGCCGGCGGTCAGAGTATCTGGACGTCGTCGGAAACACGAGTTCATTAGCATCTGGGTCCCGTTGCCGCGGCTGCAGGCGCTAGCGCCACTGCCACCGCTACAGGCATCACTTGAAGCCGCGGCCGTTGGTGCTACGGGCGTTACGTTGCCGTCAGATTTACGGCCGGATCCAGGGAGTACGGTGAGCGACGCATTGCGGTTTGTGTCTATTTCTATTCATTATGTCGAGTATGGAAAGTAATTTTGTCTTTCTCGCCGTCGATTGAAGTCGAGCAAGAGGAGGAAGAAAAGCCAGGACGACGACGGCGGCGGCAGCTGCCGGATTGAAAGGAATGTTAACGAATCCCTGGAGGAGGATCAGGCTGCTTTGGGCAGGGGACAGCGTTCAAGGCTCGCCTGAACCGGCAGCGGTGGCGGCTCCAGACGTGCGTGTTAGGCCGAGGACAGCAGTGGCGAGCGTGACGGTGTGCGATGCCGACGCCCTGGAGTGCGGGGTCTGCTTCCTCGCGCTCAGGCCTCCAATCTTCCAGGTACCTCACTCATGTTTCAGTTTTTCATAGGCTTAACATAGGCATAACGAGTGTTCAATCTGGGAAACATAGGCATAACGAATGTTCCTTGAAATGCAGTGCGAGCTGGGGCACGTGGTGTGCTCGGCCTGTCGCGACAAGTTGGAGGCCACCGGGAACGGCGTGTGCCATGTCTGCAGCGTCACCACACGCGGCGCCTACCGCCGTGCCACGCCATGGAGAACCTCGTGGACTGCATCTGCGTCCCCTGCCCGTATGCACCTCACGGCTGCGACGCTACACCTCCCTACCATGGCCAGGAAAGCCACTGTCTGGTGTGCCCGCACGCGCCATGCCACTGCCCTGGCGAGTCGTGCGGCTTCATCGGCTCCACGGCCGCACTCCTGGACCACTTTGGTAGTGTGCACAACTGGCCGTGCACCACCAAGGTCAGGGCCAAGGAGACTTTCAGCATCCGCCTGCGTGATGGATTCAACTTCTTCATCCTCGAGGACCAAGGCCGCAGCGATGGTTACCAAGCGCTCCTTGGCCCGTCCCTGTTCCTGCTGAATATGACGCGGGAATGGCTTGGCCGAGCTATCTCAGTGCTCTGCATCCATCCTCATGCATCTGCCGCTGCCAAAGGTGCTCAACAGCTGCCGTTGACGCAATGCGAGCTAGTCTTCTCGCGCTACGGCGACAGGAGCTTGTGCCATAGCCACTACCAGAAGTCAGTGTTCAAAGTGATGTTCACTGACCTCTCCAATGGGCTTCCCAACCCTGAAGAGTGCTTCCAGTTCTTTGTGCCCAATGCCGTTCTCGAGGTTGGGGACGACAAGAATTCTATCCAGATTAAAGCCTGTATCATCAACTAGATCAAGCAGCTTATTGGTGAGGTTGTCCTCCCTATCACCCCCAACCCATGCTTACCTAGCGTAGCTGCTATTGTCTATCTGGAGTTTGGCCGCTGCTTCGTTCTGCTGCTATGTGCGTGTTGCTCTGTGCTGCCGCTTTTGGTGTATATATAGTACCTACAAACCGGAGCAGTCCAGCACTCAACGTGTTGTTCATTTAGTTTGTTTCGTTCTTGAATTCTGTATGGATGGATAGGTGATGTGTAAACAGTATGAGTGCATGACTATCATGGACACATTGTCATGGCTGGACAAAAAAAACTCTGGAATTGTGGATCAATCGATGGATGGTGGATTATATTCTCCATTGTTAAATTTCTAAGTACTTTGTGTTTGTTGCTCACTTGCATTTATAATGTCCCTGTACTGTGTTTATATGATTTTGCTCGCGAGCCAAATGAGCTAGCTCGAGATCTTTAGCTAGCCGAGCCGAACTAGACTGCTGTCTCGTTTGTATAACGAGCTGAGTCGAGCCGCTGTGTTAACGAGCTGAGCTGTAACGGTATCAAGGCATACCGACAAGTAAAAATGCAAAACATACCACCCATGTTCTATTTCATTGTCTATATGTTGTTTAATGCTTTGCTTCTATGATCATTCATAAGTAGAGCATTGAAGGTAGCACACTCTTAGAGATGACAAGCAATTCAATTGACTGCCATTGAAAGCTAGTTTCAAAATTTCAAAAAATAGGATATTTTTAGATAACTTTAATTATAGAACAACAAAACCTCCAGATTATTATATACTTCCTCCGTTCCAAACTATAAGACGTTTTGGCTTTTCTAGATACATTTATTTTACTATGCTCCTAATTATGCACTATGTCTAGATACATGATAAAAGAAATACATCTAGAAAAGCCGAAACGTCTTATAATTTCGAATGGAGGGAGTATTAAATTTTATCAAATGGACTTGAACCCGCACAGAAGTAGTTTGGGTGCTTCAATAGACTGAACAGCAAAACAATCTCTTACAGGGCAGCAAAAACAACCACCACTAAAGTGCAAAACCTAAAACTGATCTGGAAAAAGCATTGTAAATAGTAAATACATCCATTTGTAAGTTGTGGTGTGCATCATACATTAAAGTGGATTACCACACTGAATAACAAGTTGGATCTAAACATGCTCACAATGAAGACGCTCACAAGTTCTCTAACCATGTACCTGCGCCGTCCGAGCCCCACCAAGCCGGAGATGGAGATAGAGGGAATGAAAATCCAGGCAGCGGCGAAGAAGTAATTCCGGCAAAGCCACCAACACTATGGCTAGTGAAGCTACCGATAGGGGAGAATTTGACTGTGCTGGATGTACATGAAGACGATATGTTGATGCTTCGCCGTTACCGCTGCTGAGGAAGTGGTCGAGGCGATGCTGGATTTACCTCCAATGGGGAAGAGGCCCACTGTCATACTAGATCCATGAAAAATGGAGGAAGAGGCCCACCGCCGCCCGATTTTGCACTTCTTGAGCAAATAATCTATTCCCGCGCCCTCAACTTCCTCCATGCGCACCCACATCATTTTCCCGCTCATCGACTCCCCCACATACAAGACTCTAGAGAGATGATGCCTTCTTGGACCATGAGGCACACTCGTCATCTCGCAAAACGATTGGGTGATCTTGATCGTCTACTCAGGAACAGGGTTGTTTTTGGTAAAATATACAACATACAAATAGGGTGTACAGTGGCGGATCTAGAAATACCTCAAGGGGGTGGGGGTGATGAGGACATTGCCACGCTAGACACGCCACCTTCTCCAAGTTCCAACCTGTCCCCAACTCAGCTGCCACGTCACACACTCTTCAAGTTGCTATACAAGGATCGAAGGAGAGAACCAAGAATAGGGTGCTAAATTTGGAACTAGTGTTCGAGCGTTTGTGGCCGCTCCATGGTCCTGAATTGACGAGCGTTTGTGGCCACTCCATGGTCGACATGCGCAAATAATTCTCCGGAACAAACTATCTTTATAGCCACTGTAACGTGGAGTTCTTTTGCTGTGAATCAGGGCCCGTTCTTGATCTCCTCCACTGTGTCGATTAGTCCTTTGGGCCGAGTTCTTCAACCATATCAATCAATTAAAGCTTGATTTATATTTGCAATTATCAAATTGCGTGTTTACCTTTTTCTTGCCGGTGTTCTTCGATTCGCTTGCGGGAAAAGCCTTCTTGGCGAGGTCAATCAAGTCGCTTGGTTGATAACCATCGGAGCTGTGGTGTAGCGGTTGCGGGGGTTCGAATCGTGTTGATTTGAAACCGGATCATCAACGTTGAGATCTCCACAAATCGAATTTACCCATTACATCACTTTGTTGGTGTTTCTTAGCGTAAGCGTAATAGTCCGCAAGCGCACGGAAATACCGTTGTAGCACTTCACCCGGAAGTGTTCGGGTATTGATTTCCACGAGGAACGGGTGTTAAGTCGCCTCAACTAGCTACCAGGATGAAGATGGAAAGGGTGAACTGGGTAGTGAGTTTCTACTACAGCGGATTATCCTAAAGCCAAATTACTTCTTTTCTTATACGTTCACGTAGCCACCGGCTCTCCCTCGGTTCCGCCGTAAGGGTCCGCCTCCGCACTACCGCACAACCGGACGTGGAGGAATACTAAGGTCAAACAGGGGCTGTCATCACCGCCGCCTACCTCACTACCGTGGACTGATTGGTAAACGAGGGTGACTTGTAGTTTAGACACCACGTCTACACTACTTATCACGTACTCTAGCGTTGGCCAGGAGCATCCGTCTTCATCAGGAGTCCTCTACTAGAGCATCTACCGATATGGTAAACAACGAACCGGTGAACGTATAATTAAAGTAATAATTTAAACTCGAAGATAATTGCTGTAAATAGAACACGGATCTCTTACTCAAACCAGTAGGATGATCCGTAGAGGTACAAATGCGGAGACGGGAGCCGACAGGTTCGGAACTCCGTCTGCCTGAGGCAGAGGGGTCGCTACTCCTCTTCTCCACACTTCCTCCTCTCTCACTCCCTTCTAATTCTAACTTGGCTCCTTTCCTCTACTCCAATGTGTACTAAGTGTGAGTGATGGAGTGGAGTGTGTGAGTGGAAGAAAATGAGTGAGTGAATGGTTGTGTCTGATGATCAATGTGATGCTTCATGATGAGGGGTGCCTCTCTTTATATAGTGGAGAGGAGGAGGGAATGGAGGGCTCCCCTTGCTTCGAGCTGTTCTTGGCGGGAACGAAAAATTTGCACCGCATGCAACCGCCGCTTGAAAGTCGCTCGAACCGCCAGAGAAAGGGCGGGAACATCCGCCCGAAAATCTGCGCCGACCGCCGCGGTGGGCCCGGCCGCCCAAGTTTGGCCCGGCTTGAGCCGGGCTTTTCGCGTGCCGCCTTTTGGTCCACTTTGTTTCAGCATCACGTAGGTGCGTTGGCCCGTTTTTTCGCTCGATTTCGATGCATTGGCCTTCCCTTTGACAAGGCGCAATCCTGGTTTTGCGCTTTCTTTGTTGATTGGGCGTAATTGTACTAGTTTCCACTTTTGTTCCTACAAAATATGTTTTTGACAATACAAGTGGAACTAGGTTAGAAATAAATGCATATGCACCATGAGATTGCTTATTTCCCTTGGAATGAACCTGAGTTGGCGGTATAAAATGCTTGATAATGGCCGCCAACAACTCCCCCACACTTGGCTTTTACTCGTCCTCGAGTAAAGTTGAACTTTTTTAGGGGTTTCGTAAGGTCGTTTCCTTTGTCAATATCAAAAAAATGTTCTACCACATTATCTTAAACGATCATGCGATGGAGATAAGCAGGAGTTCTTTTCTTTCTACTTACACTTTGCACAAATAGATCGGGTTGCTTTTTCAAAACTTGAAAAGAATTTGTTGTTATGTTCCCCGGTTCTAATCAAACTTGAGAGTACTAACAAAATTGCTTACTTCCTTGTATGAAATGTCAAGTCAAATTCTAGATTTAATGGAGGAAGTGTCATATTCCTAGATCAAAGATGTGCATATGAGAAATGTTTCTTTTTAGCTATGATGCCTCTTTGCTTTCAAAGAGTCATGGGCTTGCTGCTCTTTTTTTTTTTTTTTTTTTTGGAGAAGTGGGCTCTTCTCGCCCTCGGACACTTATCCGTTATTTCTTCTCTCTTTTTTGGAGAAGTGGGCTCTACTCGCCCTCGGACACTTGTCCATTATTTCTTCTTTTTTTTTTTTTTTTTTTTTTTTTTTTTTTTTAGATAGGCGGGCATCGACGTATCCATTGTTTTTATATGGGGGCATGTGCCCATTTCTAGCATAGCCCATGCCCTTTTGAAGCATAAAGGGTCTATCATAATTTAGATTACCAATTTATTTGTGCACAGTTTTTGATCTTGGGATTATGAAACTTCCTCAACATTTAATCTTTTGAATTTGACAAGATTCAATGAATAAGGAAGTAGCTATTTGTTACTAATTTAGGTTTTGATTATCCCAGAACATGATAATATATATATATATATATATTTATATAGGTAATATATATAGGTAACAAGTCTTATTTGTACAGGGAAAGAGAAATTCAAGTAATCATGCTATCTCTCAAAGCATAAAAGTTCAAATAACGTGTGGTTTTCTTTTTTCTAACAGATTGACAAAGAAAGATAAAGTTTGTCTAAGTTTTTAAGTTGACAAGTGAATTTTATCTCCCCACACTTGTTTCTTTTTTATAGAAGTTAACAGAAAAAAATTATAGAGAAACAAGTGTACAGAAAAATATTCAAAGACAAACTTTATTGAACTTCGAAATTACAAAGTAAATGAATGGAAATAAAACATGAAGAATTCAAACAGCCTGAAATAATCAGTAATTTTGAATCCTTTTTATTTTTTCTGCTAGACGGTCTAATTTCTCATTAAACCCACGACGCATAGTCGTAAGGGAATCCTCTAGATTTTTCACTTCTAATTTTGCTATAGCTACTTCGTTATGGATTCTTTCTATCCTTGTGTGTAGACTGATCCTTGTGTTGACCATTGCAAGTGTAATTTTCTTCTTAGGTTTTTCCTCCTCACTATCACTGAAAAAGCCAGGAGGCTGTCCCCTAATAGGAGGGCTCCCTAGTGGTGGCCTGATCCTTTTGACTATGTGTGCTGGCTTTTTGAGGGTAGTTTTTCCTACGATTTTTCCCTATCGGTGGTTTTTTTATTTGAGCGGAAGTCATGGTTGATTTGGATGACAGCTTCCTGGAGATGAGTTTTGCGTTGGGTTTGCTGTTTCTGGGAGGTTTAGGGATCTGGTTCATGTTAGGTGAACCCTTGTTCTTGACTGGGAAGGATGGCCTGGGAGTTTTGATAGGTGGTAAGATTGCCAAAGGTTGAGCTGACACTAACATGGCTTCATCTATTTCTTCTGGGTTTTCTTGGAATGGCTCAATGTCTAGTCCTAAGGCGAGGTATAAAGCTTTGTTGTTTCCCATGGACAGGTTGAGCAAGTAAGGATGAGGGAGAAGAGATGGTTTTGGTGTGATTTTCCATGAGAAGCTTGGGGTTCAATTTATAGAGTTTTGCGTCGAACCGTGACCGTGCACCACCGGGGGTTGGGATAGGATCGCCGGGATTAATCCATGTGAGAAAACAGGAGGCACGGGGGCCGCAAAAGCGGGCCGGCCGCGCCTTGCGCCGACCGCCGCAGCGCAGGCGTGCCTTGCGCCGCGACTTTTTCCCATGATCATTATCTTATCTCGAACTCTTTTGCTATAGTGGTGCAACGGGAAAAACCCCGGTTTAGGCAATGTTTTCTTTATTAAAAAAAAGAAATGTAAAAGGAAAAAAAAGAAAAAGTTATGTGCTTTTTTTTTTTTTTAATAGTTTTATTGTGTTTTCTTTCCAATATGTTGGTAGCAATTATGGAATTATTTTTATATTGTTCAAAATCTACCAACATTATTTTCTCTATATATTTATTTGGAGAAGGCTCAAGGAAAACTTTTAAACGTTGGCCATTTACCTTTGATAAATTACCCGAATCGTCGGTGATGGTGATTGCGCCATGAGGTGCGGCGTCGACGACGGTGTATGGCCCCTTCCATTTGCTTTGCGCAGCTTCCCTCCCACCGAATAGCTTCACACGAGAGTTAAAGAGTAATACCTTGTCTCCTTCGTGGAAAGTTTTCGTTGGATTCGGTGGTCGTGCCATCTTTTTGTTCTTTCTTTGTATAGCTTGGCACTTTGTGATACGCCTTCTCCCCCATTCCTCTAGCTCGGTTAACTGTTTTTGTCTATTTTTCCCGGCTAGCTTAAGGTCCATGTTCCATGTCTTGATTGCCCAAAGAGGCTCGATGTTCGAGTTCTACTCGGCAAGTGACAACTTTTCCATAGACCGGTTGGAATGGTGTCATGTCAATGGGGGTCTTATAAGCTGTCCCTGTATGCCCGTAGTGCATCGGGGAGCTTGTCTTTCCAACCCTTCCCATTGCATTGACGGTTTTCTGCAGAATGTTCTTGATTTGCTTGTTCGATGTTTCTGCTTGGCCGCTTGTTTGAGGATGGTAAGGTGTGGCTATATTGTGCTTAGATCCCAGCTCTCGTAAGAAAGCTCGAAAGGATCTGTCTATGAAGTGTGATCCTCCATCACTTATGACCATCCTTGGTGTTCCAAACCTTGGAAAAATGATCTCATGGAACATTTTTCCGCATGTTTGGCATCGGGCGGGGCATGCCGAGCTTCGACCCACTTGGACACGTGAGTCGACTGCGATGAGGATGTACTCACTATCATGGGACTTTGGGAAAGGTCCCATGAAGTCAATACCCCAAACATCGAAGACTTCCACTTGGAGATTGTAGTTGAGGGGCATTGCATTTCTTGATGTGATTCCTCCTTGCGGTGACACTTTAGGCATCTTCGATGAATTCTCTTGTGTCTTGGTACATCGTTGGCCGTAAGAATCCACACTGCCAAATCTTGGCTTGAGTGCGATGTACTCCATAATGGCCTCCGTGACGGGGGTTGCATGGCATTTTTCAATGATTTGTTTGTCCCTCTCTCTCGTGGGTACACATCTCCTTAGCATGCCGTCGGCACATACTCGTATAGGTACGGATCATCCCACGTGTGGCGGCGACTCTCAACTTGCAACTTGTGCCCGGATTCGCGGGTGGTACGTAACACGAAACCATGTAATTCACAATGTCCGCATACCATGGGGTTACGTCCTCCACCTTGAGGAGCATGTCATCACGTAGGAAATCGTTGATCGGTAACTCCCGCATGTTAGTGAATTGCAAACGCGACAAATGATCCGCAACGGTGTTCTCTACTCCTTTCTTGTCTTTAATTTCTAAATCAAATTCTTGGAGTAAGAGAATCCATCTTATTAATGCGGGTTTAGCGTCTTTCTTAGTGAGCAAGTATTTCAATGCAAAGCATGATCGGTGTAGACAATTACTTTGGATCCCACTAAGTAAGACCTAAACTTATCGATAGCAAACACTACAACCGGGAGCTCTTTTTTTGCCAGTGGCGTAATTTAATTGAGCTCCATTTAGTGTTTTGTTTGGCATAGGCAATCGCGTGATGCTTTTATCTTTGGTTTGGCCAAGGACCGCACCAACGGCGTAATCACTAGCACCACACATGATTTCAAAAGGCAAATACCAATCCGTGGGTTGGATGATTGGCGCCGAGATGAGTGCTTTCTTAATGGTGAGAAAAGCTTTCATGCACTCATCGGTGAACTTAAAAGGCACATCCTTAGCTAGCGTGGCTTGTTAACGGTCTAGAAGTTTGTGAGAAATCTTTTATGAACCGTCTATAAAATCCTGCGTGGCCTAGAAAGCTACGGATTCCTTTCACGTTCACAGGGGGAGGTAGTTTTTCAATCACTTCAATTTTTGCTTTATCTACCTCAATCCCTCTCTCGGACACTAGGTGTCCAAGGACGATGCCCTCTCGGACCATGAAATGGCACTTTTCCCAATTTAGTACCAGGTCCTTCTCTTGGCATCGTTGCAAGACTCGATCTAAATTCTCAAGACAGTTGTCAAAGGTTTTTCCATAGACGGAGAAATCGTCCATGAATACCTCCATGATTTCTTCAATCATGTCTGAGAATATCGACATCATGCACCGTTGGAATGATGCGGGTGCATTACACAACCCGAACGACATTCTCCTATACGCGTACGTTCCATACGGGCATGTGAAAGTTGTCTTGCTTTGATCATCAGGGTGGATGGGAATTTGGTGATAACCTGAATACCCATCGAGAAACAGAAGAAAGAGTGTTTTGCTAACCGCTCCAACATTTCATCAATGAAGGGGGGGGAGGAAAGTGATCTTTCTTTGTTGCCGCATTGAGTTTTCGGTAATCAATGCACATTCTCCACCCTGTGACGGCACGCTGTGGAATTAATTCATTTTTAGCGTTTTCAATTACCGTCATGCCCCCTTTCTTGGGTACCACCTGGACAGGGCTAACCCAGTCGCTGTGTGGTACGGGATAGATTATCCCGGCGTGAAGAAGTTTGAGGACTTCCTTCTTCACGACTTCTCTCATCTCATTATTGAGCCGGCGTTGTGGTTCGCGTGAGGGTGATTTTTCCGGGTCAACAGGGATGCGATGAGAGCAAATTAGAGGGCTAATCCCTTTTAGATCATGTAATGAATACCCGAAGACCGTCCTATGTTTTTCTAGTATTTTAATCAATTTGGATGACTCCTCGTCGGTTAGTTTGTCACTGATGATTACGGGAGCATTTTTATCATTGTTTAGAAAAACATAGCGCAATCCTTCAGGAAGGGCTTTTAGCTCAAAGGGAGGTGGTGCCGTTTCTTCTTCTTTAGGGAGATCGATAAATTCATCTATCTCGCTAATTTCTTCGATGAAGAATTTGGAGTCTCTTTCTAAGGATTCTTCAGGAGTTTCAAAAGGTATTTTTGGCACCACCTCTATGGTTGTTATTGGGGACAGGGGTTCAGCTATTGTGTTTTTGGATTGTTGTATGGGTAGCGTGAACGTGTCCCTACCTAATTTGACATCTAACTCCCCTGTGTTTGGTGGATCGTGAATAATTTTTTTTCTAGGGGATGGCCAATTAGAATGTCGAAATCCTCAATGTCAAAGATGTGAAAATCAAGGCTCATTCCGACACCTTCATGGTAAAGAGAAACATTGTGTAAAACCCCCAACCCTTGGAGAGTTGAACGCATATCAGCTCTAAAAGTTTTTATTGTGGGCCAGCGTTTCTCTTCATCGAAATAAGTTTGGGCATAAGTTTGTGACATGATGTTGATGCCCACGGTTGGGTTATACAATACTGTTTCTTGTTTTCTTTTTATTATGCATTGAATGGGGAACGAGGGAGTACGAATTCGAATTTCTTCAGAAGACGACTCGTTCTCGTGTACCCATTCGCTGCTCATGAAAGATGTTAACCCCATGATTGACTCTCGTAGAGAGTCTATGCTCAAAGGTTCTCTAGGGGTGACAGGAACTGGTGGTCTCTTTACCGACTCGTATCTCGAGGTGTTTCCGAAATTTTCAAGAAAAACGTCCTCGATATACCCGGGAGGTCTCCCGAAAGGGGTTCCTCCATTGGTTCGGGTCCGGTATTTTTAGAGGTTCGGCTTGAAGCGACAAAACCTCGTTGGACATCGGCTCAACACGGATGGGTTCTAGAGGAGGGGTGTTTTCAAGAATTCGGTCTAAAAGGGCTTCCCCTTCCTCTCGTGGTTTTGTGTGTAAACGACCCTCCCCGCGGCCGTGTCTAACTCAGAGGGCGGACTCTCTAGTCAAACCTAGCCGAAATGCTGAAGCAAAGACATGGTCGGGAATGGATAGTTCTCGGACCAGACCTCGTTAAAATTGAGAATCTGTCCCAGGCTGCACCTAACGACTCCTTCTCCCCCTGTTGGAAGCAGATTATCTCTTGACGAAGGGAAGCAATTCGGGATATAGGGAAGAAAGCTTGGCAAAACTTTGCCCGCAATTCCTCCCAATCACCTGCTACCTTCCCTACGTTGTGGTCGAACCACTGTTTCGCTCTCTCTTCAAGCAAGAAAGGGAATAGCTTCCACCTCAACGTGTCTTGTGACATGCCTTCAATGGTGAGGCAAGCACAGAGTTGCTCAAACTCCCTCAGGTGATGGTATGGATTTTCGTAATCATATCCCGAGAAGGATTGATCCCAACCATGGCCGATAGGCGGTATGACTCATAACTCGAAGCTGTGATGGGCTTCGAAGAAGATGGGCGTTCTAAGAGCTCGCCTCTTGGAGCAGACAGTTTTGCAATAGTTGGGTGCTCCATAATTTTTTTAGATTTTTGTTTTAATGGCGGGGTGGAAATGGATAATGTAGGATACACGGGTAGACTAGGTTCGAAGACTATAACGACAACCGTTCCCGCAACGGCGCCCCGAAAATGCTTGTTGGTGTTTCTTAGCGTAAGCGTAATAGTCCGCGTGCACGGAAATACCGTTGTAGCACTTCACCCTAAGTGTTCGGGGTATCGATTTCCACGAGGAACGGGTGTTAAGTCGCTCGACTAGCTACCGTGATGAAGATGGAAAGGGTGAACTGGGTAGTGAGTTTCTACTACAGCGGATTATCCTAAAGCCAAATTACTTCTTTTCTTATACATTCACGTAGCCACCGGCTCTCCCCTGGTCCGCCGAAAGGGTCCGCCTCCGCACTACCGCACAACCGGACGTGGAGGAATACTAAGGTCAAACAGGGGCTGTCACCACCGCCGCCTACCTCACTACCATGGACTGATTGGTAAATGAGGGTGACTTGTAGTTTAGACACCACGCCTACACTACTTATCACGCACTCTAGCGTTGGCCAGAGCATCCGTCTTCATCGAGTCCTCTACTAGAGCATCTACCGATATGGTAAACAACGAACCGGTGAACGTATAATTAAAGTAATAATTTAAACTCGAAGATAATTGTCGTAAATAGAACACGGATCTCTTACTCAAACCAAGAGGGATGATCCGTAGAGGTACAAATGCGAGACGGAGCCGACAGGTTCGAACTCCGTCTCCCTGCCTCGAGGCAGAGGGGGTCGCTACTCCTCTTCTCCACACTTCCTCCTCTCTCACACCCTTCTAATTCTAACTTGGCTCCTTTCCTCTACTCCAATGTGTACTAAGTGTGAGTGATGGAGTGGAGTGTGTGAGTGGAAGAAAATGAGTGAGTGAATGGTTGTGTCTGATGATCAATGTGATGCTTCATGATGAGGGGTGCCTCTCTTTATATAGTGGAGAGGAGGAGGGAATGGAGGGCTCCCCTTGCTTCGAGCTGTTCTTGGCGGGAACAAAAAATTTGCACCGCATGCAACCGCCGCTTGAAAGTCGCTCCGAACCGCCAGAGAAAGGGCGGGAACATCCGCCGAAATATCTGCGCCGGCCGCCGCAGGTGGGCGGCCGCTAAAGTTTGGCCCGGCTTGAGCCAAAGCCGCGGCCGCCTTTTGGTCCACTTTGTTTCACCGCCACGTAGGTGCGTTGGCCCGTTTTTGCCGATTTCGGTCTGTTGGCCTTCCCTTTGACAAGGCGCAATCCTGGTTTTTGAGCTTTCTTTGTTGATTGGGCATAATTGTACTAGTTTCCACTTTTGTTCCTACAAAATATGTTTTTGACAATACAAGTGGAACTAGGTTAGAAATAAATGCATATGCACCATGAGATTGCTTATTTCCCTTGGAATGAACCTGAGTTGGCGGTATAAAATGCTTGATAATGGCCGCCAACAATCACGGAAGATTGGGCCGTGCCTCATCAGGGGGGCTAAAAATAGTATAAGGTAATTTCAGCCCTCACGGGTAGGGCTAAATCTATATTTTATGAGCTATGTTATGCTAAATATAGAAGTTGCTCCCCCGCACCCCCTCGATCCCGACCCAAATACGCTATCCATCGCCCCGTCCGCACCTCCTGGAGACGACGACGTCCGGAGTTTATGTTTTAAACAAGGGAATTTGGTGATTCTACCCTTACTTTAAAACTCAATGGTGAGTTTACCCTCGTTTTCTCAACTATGCATTTTACCCTCACTTTTTCAAACAAAACCTCCGTCTACCCTTCTTATTTAACACTTGTTGGTACATGTGATATTAAAGGGTAAAAAAGAAATAACAAAGAAAGAGAATTTGGTGATTTTACCCTCGCTTTTAATCGAAATGGTGATTTTACCCTCTTTTTTGGTCATTTTTAACACCTTTAAGGGGATTTAACAGAACAGGGGTAGACTCTCCCTTCATTTTGAATAAAAGGGGTAAAATCACAAAGTTAAAAAACAAGAGTAAAATTACCATTTCGCTTTAAAGCGAGGGTAAAAACACCAAAGCCTCTTTAAACAAACCATCCATATCCTAGTTTATGTTTTGTTGTTTCCCATCCGTAACAAGAGAGGCCGTGTTAATTCTCGAGCATGGTTGGAAAAGCATGGTTTTGCAACCATTGGGGATCGCTATCGCTGCTTGGTGGGTTTGAGTGTGTGGTAGGGCAAGAGGTGATTTCTAGCTCTATCCCATTCCCATGTAAAGATGTGCATCGGGCCGGCCGGCCCGCACGACCCGCGCGCGGGCCCGATCGAGGCACGCGGCCCGGTGAGGCACGGGCCTTTCAGCCCACGGGCCACCGGGCCGTGCCAAAGCCGTGGTACCGTGCCCCGGGTCGGCCCGTGCACGGCCCACGGGCCTACTTTCATGGCGGTCCGGCCCAAATAGCATGGGGCCCAATGTTACACCATGCCACCCGAGGTCCGAGAGAGTGGAAAGTAGAGGCCGGCCGGGAGTTGGTGTACGCCATGCTCGATGCCGCCACCGCCGCTGGAAGCCATGCTCGATGCCGTCGATGGGGAGAAGAGGCCTGTGTAAGGTCCTAGATGGCTAGAGGGGGGTGAATAGCCTATAAAAATTTTCTACAAACTCAACTAAACAAACCGATTAGTATAAAACACGGCGTAAAGCGGTTTGCACTAGCTCTAGTGGTCTTGCAAGCCTTCTAGTGACAAGACTAAATATATCTATGATCTCTAATCCACACAAAGTCTATGTCACTACTCTAGCTAATGAGCAATCCTAATATGGTCCTTGTGCTAGCAAGAACAACTACACAAAGCAAGTGCTAGCTCTCTACTCAAGGTAAACTAGGAAAGTAATGCAAGAGTGAGAAGCTTGTTATACCGACGTGAAGAGAATGTCAACCAATCACCGGGAAGAAGAAAAGCTATCAATCACACGAAGGTGATGATCCACACACCGAGACAATGAACAAGTCGATTTGTTCACCTGGAGTTCACTTGTACACCGACAAGCTAGTCTCCGGTTGTGCCGACCAACACAAGGATGGTGTTTGAGCTAGACGGTGCCCTTGCTAGCCTCAACACACCACTCAACAAGTGTGGTACCCAAGACACGAGCAATGTATTCCTTGCACTTTGTCTTCCCGACGAGGAGTGCGTGATCCTCTCACAATTTCAACCCTCGAGGTGGCCAAGAAACAATCTCCTCTTCTTGCCAACAACTCCACCAAATCACCAAGCCGGCTAGGAGCGGTGTCTCCAAGAGAAACGGAAAACCACCGGCTCACAACGATCCCCAAGTGCCTCTAGATGCAAGAACTCGATGCAATGCACTAGGATCAAATCTTCTCTCAAGAATGAAGCTCAAATCAAGAATGAGAGAGGAGGGAGGCTTGCTTGCTTGCTCAAAGGTGTTAGGAATGATTCAAATGTCCAAGAGAGAGAGCAAGAGGCAGCCAAGGGGGTAGAAATAGGCCACACCACGAAATGTGGCCGTTGGGGAGAAAAAACCACGCTTTCGCGGCTGACCGGACGCTTCCGACCGGACTCACCAGTGAGTCCGGTCGGGTGGGTCCGGTCACAACCGACAAGTCCGGTCACAACCGACACGACCCACAAATTTAGAACCCCCGGCCACGCATCGGGTCCGTCGTGCGTCCGGCCGTGCCTCCGGCCAGCACCGGAAGCATCCGGCCGCCCCTCGGCCGAAACCCCAAAAAACACCCTTACTAGAATTCTGACCGGACTCACCGACCGGTGCGTCCGGTCACTTTCGCCCCGCTTCGGTCGGGTGCGTCCGGCCACACCGAAGCCGCGAAAACTTCGTCGTTTCGTCGTCGTTCCTTCGCCTTTGCTCCAAACCGACTTCCGTCACTTGTTTCTTGTTGCCGACACGTCGAAGAACACCCCGACACCATGTGTTAGCATTTTTGAAAAACATTTTTGACAAGCGCGAGTTAGCTCTTTAGGTTAGAATGCATGCATATGAATTTTGAACCTAAAGGCACATGAGGACCGATATGTACGATAAGTTTCCCTCTTTATAGTACGGCTTATCGATCCTATAACCACCCACACCCTCTATGGCGTATTGGGAGTGAAATCAAAAGCCCTATGGTTATACCATTGCCTTGGGGACAATTGATCTCTGAAACTCCACCGAGTTGCATGCTTGATCATCTTTTGAATCACCTCGATCCATCCTCCATGATCACATTGCACCAACTCCGGCACGACCAATCTCCAATCTAGTCAAACACTTAGCATCGAGAGATTAGTCCTTAGGTGTCACTAATTAGCCAAAACAAAACAAGAGATCTTCAATCTCCCCCTTTTTGGTAATTGGTGACAACCCGCATAAAAGGTTTTATGATTAATGTTTTTGAACATACAACGGTTGTCCAAGCATTTTGCTTACAATCATAGGATTGGACAATCATCATAGTTCGGTTTTGGTAGCATAAGCTCCCTCTACATGTATGCCACGAGTTTGGAACGAAGCATTGCATACATGTATGAATATTGAAATTGAGGGTGAGCTATGTTACCAAAATGATGCTTAGGTGAAAGAAATGGACCTTTGAAGCGTGATACCAATCGGAGTTGCGCCATTTTCACCATACAAGCATCAAGGTAACTAGATTTTCATTAAAACTCAAAGTACCACGTGAGATCACATTATAAGCAAGGTACTTGAATTAAGAGCGGAATTTAGAAAATCTAGCTAGCTCCTATGCATGCTAGTTATTCAACCACTTGAAAACAACTTGTGAAGACTAGCATACACCACACAAGCATGTATATGAATTTAAATACATGTGCAATGAGCAAGTCATATGTTAGTGCACAAACAAATGCAACAAATTGTCTATGAGCTTGCTCCCCCTACTTGTGTGAACCACTTGTTAACTCATGAACCACATGAGAGGTTTTCAAAAACATGTGAAATTTTTAATTTTCCAAAACCTTTCATGCACTAATCTCTCCCCTTTGTCGACAAATTTCCACAAAAGGTATGACCATGTTGTGTTATGGAAGAGAGAATAGTGCTCAAATTTGGTCAAATTTGGATCACTTGTCAAACATATATTTCGGTTTGAACCAAAGACAAGCTTCTTCACACCTCATGACAAGGGTTATCTTGCCTATGTTGAAGCATATGTGTGGAAAAGATAGCCAAATTCAACACTTGAGATTGCAAGCCCATAAACATGTCATATGTCATCACTAGATCAAACAAGCATAAATAGCAATAGTGATGGCATACATACATTGAAATCCTTTGATTTTCCATGAATGCTTCCTAAGGTACAAGTTATATGTCTATATGTTCTAACAAGTCCTTAGTTATCATGAATGCCATGTCAAACAATGATACATTTGCTTTGCTTGATGTAGGGGCATGTCATGATAGTGGGGTGCATTCAACTCATGTTGGAGAAGTCAAGGATATTCAACTCATTTCTTAGCTTGAAAAACCTCTTCTCATCTAGTGGCTTTGTAAAGATGTCGGCTAGTTGATCTTCGGTGCCAATAGGTTGGATAGCAATGTCACCCTTTTGTTGATGATCTCTAATGAAGTGGTGCCTTATGTCAATGTGCTTGGTTCTTGTATATTGAACCGGGTTTTGAGTCATCTTGCAAGCACTTTCATTGTCACAATACAAAGGCACATGATGGAAATCAAACCCATAATCCTTCAATGTTGATCTCATCCATAGCAATTGTGCACAACAACTACCGGCACTAATGTATTCGGCCTCGGCGGTTGAAAGTGTCACACCGGTTTGCTTCTTTGAGGACCAAGATACTAGAGATCTTCCAAGGAATTGACAAGTGCTACTTGTGCTTCTTCTATCAACCTTGCATCCCCCATAGTCGGAGTCTGAATATCCAATAAGCTCAAAGTTTGACCCCTTGGGATACCATAGCCCAACATTTTGTGTGTGCTTCAAGTACCTCAATATCCTTTTTGATGCGGTGAGATGACTCTCTCTAGGTGAGGATTAAAATCTTGCACACTTGCCAACACTAAACATCACATCGGGCCTAGAAGCGGTCACATAGAGTAAGCTTCCAATCAATGACCTATAGTACCTTTGATCAACCATATTGCCATTCTCATCATTGTCCAATGATCCATTGGTACCCATTGGTGTATTGATGCCCTTTGCATCTTGCATGCCAAACTTCTTGATCATGTCTCTAATGTATTTTCCTTGACTAATGAAGGTGTCACTCTTCATTTGCTTGATTTGAAGACCAAGGAAGTATGTGAGCTCTCCAAGCATAGACATCTCAAACTCTTTTGCCATCATCTTGGCAAACTCTTCACAATATTCTTGATTTGTTGATCCAAAGATGATATCATCAACATATATTTGCATGACAAACAAATCATTTCCAATCTTCTTGGTGAATAGAGTAGTGTCAACTTTGCCCATCTTGAAGCCTTTCTTGAGTAGGAAGTCTCTCAACCTCTCATACCATGCTCTAGGTGCTTGCTTCAACCCATACAATGCCTTGTTCAACTTGTACACATGGTTGGGATGATGGTAATCTTCAAAACCGGGTGGTTGCTCAATATACACTAGCCCATTGATGAAGCCATTGAGAAAAGCACTCTTGACATCCATTTGATAGAGCTTGATGTTGTGTGCACATGCGTAGGCCAATAGGATTCTAATTGCCTCTAATCTTGCAACCGGAGCATATGTCTCACCAAAGTCAAGACCCTCTACTTGAGTGTAACCTTGTGCAACTAGTCTTGCTTTGTTTCTCACAACAATGCCATCTTCATCTTGCTTGTTCTTGAACACCCATTTGGTTCCAATGACATTGTAGTCCTTTGGTCTCTCTACCAATTCCCAAACTTTGTTTCTATCAAAGTTATTGAGCTCCTCTTGCATTGCAATGACCCATTCTTCATCCTTCAAGGCATCATCAACCTTTTCAGGCTCTTCTTGTGACACAAAAGCAAAGTGTTCACAAAAGGCCGCTAGTCTTCCTCTTGTTTGTACTCCACTTGTAATGTCACCAATAATTTGATCAATTGGGTGATCTCTAGCTATGCTTGAGCTTTGGAGTATTGGAACTTGATTGCTTGAGCTTGGTTGATCACTTGTTGTAGCTTGAGATGATGTACTAGCTTGTTGTTGATCTTGAACTTGAGCACCACTAGCTTGAGTGATTTGCACTTCATCTTTGTCATCATCAACTTGAGTTGGCCTAATATCACCAATGTCCATACCTCTCATGGCATTTACCAATTGAGTTCCACTAACATGATTGAGGTTCTCATCTTCATCTTGGGACCCATTGGTTTCATCAAATTCAACATCATGGACTTCTTCCAATACACCACTTGAGTTGTTCCACACTCTATATGCCTTGCTTGTGGTGGAATAACCATGTAGGAACCCTTCATCACACCTCTTGTCAAATTTGCCAAGTCTTGCACCCTTCTTCAATATGTAGCATTTGCACCCAAATACTCTAAAGTATGCAATGGTTGGCTTTCTTTCCATTCAATAGCTCATAAGGTGTCTTGTTCATCATGGGATGGCAATACAATCTATTGATGTAGTGGCATGCGGTGTTGATTGCTTCGCCCAAAATGATTGACTCACATTGTACTCACTAAGCATTGATCTTGCCATCTCAATGAGAGTCCTATTCTTCCTCTCAACTAATCCATTGGATTGTGGTGTGTACTTGACCGAAAGTTGATGCATGATTCCATAATCATCACAAAGCTCATCAACTCTTGTGTTCTTGAACTCACTACCATTATCACTTCTCACTTTCTTCACTATGATATCAAACTCATTGTGCACCCTCTTGAGAAATGTCTTGAACAATGAATACACATCACTCTTGTCATTGAGAAAGAACACCCAAGTGAATCTTGTATAGTCATCCACAATCACAAACCCATACTTGTTGCCACCAATGCTTGTATATGTGGTTGGGCCAAACAAGTCAATATGAATCAAATCAAATGCCTTGCAAGTGCTCATGAAGCTCTTCTTTGGATGTGTATTGGCAACTTGCTTGCCGGCTTGACATGCACTACATAACTTGTCCTTGTCAAAGTGAACATCCTTCAAGCCTCTTACTAGATCATGTGTCACTAACTTGTTGAGTTGCTTCATGCCTACATGATCAAGTCTTCTATGCCATAGCCAACCCATACTAGATTGAGATATCAAGCATGTACTAATTTGAGTCTCACTAGCACCAAAATCCACAAGGTAGAGGTTGTCAAATCTTATTGCCTTGAAGATCAAGCTTGAGTCTTTTGTATTTACTATCTCAACACTATCTTCACCAAAGATGCACTTATAACCAAGATCACAAATTTGTGCCACCGAAAGCAAATTGTACTTCAATATGTCCACTAGTGCCACATTTGATAGAGTCAAATCATTGGTTATTGCTATCTTGCCTATGCCTTGTATCTTGCCACTCTTGCTATCACCAAATGTAATGGGCTTGCCATTTTCTTGAGTTGAATCAATAATGTTGAACTTTCTTGCATCACCGGTCATATGTTGAGTGCACCCATTATCAAGGATCCAATGATTTCCTCCAATCTTGTAATTCACCTACAAGCAAATAAGTAAGATTTAGGTACCCATTTTCCCTTGGGTCCTTGGAGGTTAGCAACCAAAGCCTTTGGTACCCAAATTGCCTTCTTCTTTGGGCCAACAATGGGTGAACCAACAAACTTTGCCTTGACACCCTTCTCACCCTTGGTAAGCATATAATAAGAATCAAAGGTGATGGAATGCACTTTTGTTCCCTTATTGTTGCTAGTGTTCATTTTAGCACATTTTTGCTCTTGATGCCCCACTTGCTTGCATCTATTACAATAGGACCCATTGCTCTTCACAAAGCTAGGCTTTGGAGTAGCAAAGGCCTTCTTGCCTTTCTTGGGGACATAGCCTAAGCCTTTCTTATTAAGGGAAAACCTTTGGCTACCCAAGCACTTTAGCAAGCGGGCATCTCCACCATATGCCTTCCTCAAGGAGTGGGTGAGCTCATCCACCTCTCTTTTGAGAGTCTCATTCTCAACTTTTAGTGATGAATCTAAAATTACTCCATCACTACTAGTAGAGCTTGAGTTGGTTGATGTGGATGTGGAAGGAATAGATGGTTCTTCAACATCAACCAAGAATGGTTCATCTATGATGTCACATGTTGAACCAACATCCTTCTTGATGATTGAGCAAGCTCTATTATTCTTCTCTAAGAGCAAGGCATGGGCTTTTTGGAGCCTTGTATGAGCTAGCTCCAATTCCCCATGGTCTTCCTTTAGACCCTCATGGGTGGCCTCTAGCTCACTAAAGTTTTGCTCAAGAGTTTTTACACTCTTTTGCAAAGCTCTACATTCCTTGTCCTTAGTCTTAAGCATGATATGAGTTTGCTTAAGCATCTCAAGAAGATCATCTCTAGTGGGTTCACATTCATCATCTTCATCATCACTATCATCATATTTTACTTCATTATCACTTAGTTCATCATGCTCATGCAATGATACCTTAGTGGCCTTAGCCATGAAACATGAAGGTGATGAGCCGAAGAGGGATGATTTCTTGTGTTGGCCAATTGCACTCATGGCCTTGGGCTTCTCTTCCTCTTCATCGGAGGAGCCATCACTATCCCAAGAACAAACAAAAGCACTATCATTTGTCTTCTTGAATGTCATGGTCTTGCTCTTCTTGTTTGTCTTGCCACCCTTGTATGCCTTCATCTTCTCTTTTTTCTTTCTTGATTGGGCAATCGGCAAGGATGTGATAAGGGCTATCACACTCAAAGCATTTTCTTGGCTCTTCATTGCCCTTGGATGAATCATTTCTTCTTCTAGAGCCTTGCCCAAACTTCTTGTTCTTCAAGACTTTGCTAAATTTCTTCAAAAAACATAGCAAACTCTTGATCAATCTCTTCAAGGTTGATTTCCTCATCATCTTCTTCTTGAGCCTTGGACTTGCCCTTAGCCTTGGATGAGGTGGTGGCGGCCTTGAATGCCACAACCTTCTTGCTCTTGTCATCTTCTTTCTCTTCCTCATCTTCCATGCCATCAACCTTCTCATCGGTTAGCACCTCACCAAGCAAGTCACTAGGTGTCATGGTGTCCAATGCACCTCTAAAGAGAATCTTCCTCAACATGGCAAATCTCTTGGGCAAGCACATCAAGAATTTGTGCCCAAAATCTCTATCCAATGTCTTTACTCCTAGTGCCTTGAGGTCATTGACAATCACTTGGAGCCTATGGAAAGTATCCGGTATGCTCTCATCTTTCTTCATCTTGAAATTCTCAAATTCACTCTTGAGAACATACAATTTGGCACTTTTCACAACCTTGGTGCCCTCATAGGTCTTACAAAGCTTTTCCCACACTTCACTTGCCTTCTCAAGATCCTTGATGCCTTCAAACACCTTGATATCCATTCCCTTGTAGAGTGTGCTCAATGCTATTGTGTTGCATTGCTTGTGGATCTTGTCGGTGGGTGTGAGGTTGGTAGGATCTAGGATGACAAAATCCTTCTCCGTCACTTCCCATACTTGGTCATTGATTGATCCCAAGTACATTCTCATGCATCTCTTCCAATAGTCAAAATTTTTGACTCCATCAAAGAACGGAGGCTTTCCCCCAACATTGTTGAACACAATACTAGCCATGCTTCACACCGAAGGTTGTTAAGCCTTCTAAAATGGTGACCACGGCTCTGATACCACTTGTAAGGTCCTAGATGGCTAGAGGGGGGGGGTGAATAGCCTATAAAAATTTTCTACAAACTCAACTAAACAAACCGATTAGTATAAAACACGGCGTAAAAGCGGTTTGCACTAGCTCTAGTGGTCTTGCAAGCCTTCTAGTGACAAGACTAAATATATCTATGATCTCTAATCCACACAAAGTCTATGTCACTACTCTAGCTAATGAGCAATCCTAATATGGTCCTTATGCTAGCAAGAACAACTACACAAAGCAAGTGCTAGCTCTCTACTCAAGGTAAACTAGGAAAGTAATGCAAGAGTGAGAAGCTTGTTATACCGACGTGTAGAGAATGTCAACCAATCACCGGGAAGAAGAGAAGCTATCAATCACACGAAGGTGATGATCCACACACCGAGACAATGAACAAGTCGATTTGTTCACCCGGAGTTCACTTGTACACCGACAAGCTAGTCTCCGGTTGTACCGACCAACACAAGGATGGTGTTTGAGCTAGGCGGTGCCCTTGCTAGCCTCAACACACCACTCAACAAGTGTGGTACCCAAGACACGAGCAATGTATTCCTTGCACTTTGTCTTCCCGACGAGGAGTGCGTGATCCTCTCACAATTTCGCCCGGAGGTGGCCAAGAAACAATCTCCTCTTCTTGCCAACAACTCCACCAAATCACCAAGCCGGCTAGGAGCGGTGTCTCCAAGAGAAACGGGAAACTCACCGGCTCACAACGATCCCCAAGTGCCTCTAGATGCAAGAACTCGATGCAATGCACTAGGATCAACTCATCTCTCAAGAATGAAGCTCAAATCAAGAATGAGAGAGGAGGGATGCTTGCTTGCTTGCTCAAAGGTGTTAGGAATGATTCAAATGTCCAAGAGAGAGAGAGCAAGAGGCAGCCAAGGGGGGTATAAATAGGCCACACCCACGAAATGTGGCCGTTGGGGAGAAAACCACGCTTTACGCGCCTGATCGGACGCATCGACGGACTCACCGGTGAGTCCGTCGGTGGGTCCGGGTCACAACCGACACAACCCAACGGTGCACGGAACCCCGGCCCGGACCGGGTCCGGTCGCGCGTCCGGTCGTGCTTCCGGTCAGCACCGGAAGCATCCGGTCGGTGCGTCCGGTCGGCCCTCGGCCGAAACCCCGAAAAACACCCTTACTGGAATTCTGACCGGACTCACCGACCGGTGCGTCCGGTCACTTTCGGCCTGCTTCCGGTCAGGTGCGTCCGGTCACGCTGAGCTGCGAAATCTTCGTCGTTTCGTCGTCGTTCCTTCGCCTTTGCTCCAAACCGACTTCCGTCACTTGTTTCTTGTTGCCGACACGTCGAAGAACACCCGACACCATGTGTTAGCATTTTCAAACATTTTTCGACAAGCGCGGAGTTAGCTCTTTAGGTTAGAATGCATGCATATGAATTTTGAACCTAAAGGCACATGAGGACCGATATGTACGATAAGTTTCCCCTCTTTATAGTACGGCTTATCGATCCTATAACCACCCACACCCTCTATGGCGTCTTGGGAGTGAAATCAAAATCCCTATGGTTATACCTTTGCCTTGGGGACAATTGATCTCCGAAACTCCACCGAAGTTGCATGCTTGATCATCTTTTGGATCACCTCGATCCATCCTCCATGATCACATTGCACTAACTCCGGGACGACCAATCTCCAATCTAGTCAAACACTTAGCATCGAGAGATTAGTCCTTAGGTGTCACTAATTAGCCAAAACCAAACAAGTGATCTTCAGCACGGAGCTTGCAGCCGCTTTCGGCGCCGCCAGGTGGAGGTGGCCACCGCCGCTGCTGCGCTCGCCGCCGCCACCGCCGCTTCCGTGCTCGACGCCGCCGCCGCCGCCGCGGCTGCGGCGGCGAGCAGCATCCCGCGGTGAGGTCGGCCACGCGTGGGGGGAATAGGGCCGCGACCATCACCGGTACTTGAGGCCGACACATGTGACGCGAGGTCGCGGCTGCGCGATGAGGACGGAGTCACGGGATGTTGGCTGCTCATCGTGGGGAAAATAGAGATAGGGTTAGATAGTCCTCGTGGGCTGTTTTTTCTTTTTGAGAATTGGCCTTGTGGACTGTTAGACTTAGCAGCTGTTAGACTTCGCGGGCTGCTAACGGGCCTTCCCTAGAAACCGGGCGTGTCCGGGCTGGCCCGCGTGCCTTGGGGTTGGTCCAGGCACGGCCCACACCGGGCACCGGGCCGGCCCGGCACGCGGTACCTTCGGGCCGGGCCGGGCCAAAAAACCGGTACCAGGCCAGGCCACCGGGCTGCGTGCCATATGCACAAGTTTATTCCCATGTAATATCCAGTTTCTTGTTACTGCTAATGCTACAGCAGATGGGTAATGGAAGCACCTAGTTTAAACAAAATATAAACCTTTGAACATAAGCAAACGAGAGGTGCTATTCCGAGAGAAATAATATAGACGAATGCAGTAGTGGATTTATTCACGTATACTACACGGGATACCATTCCAAATGTTTCGAGACAAGTGCAAGCACATTGGCCAAACAAAACCACTGCACCACAATTGGCACTCAACGATCTGATGCTAAAAGTGGCATATGGTGTCAGATGATCTGACCCTAAAAACATATAGCGTCAGACTTCAGCTAACGTTGTAAGTTTGTTCAGGCTCGTCAGTGAACTACAGCTTTGCCTGCCTTGTGCTGCTTCAGAGGCTGAATGGCTGATGGAGTTGTAAGTTTGCGACAACAGTTCGTCAGTCCGGTCTCGGCTTCACCACGTCGCGGAGGCGCACCTCGGACTTCGAGTAGGTCTCGTCCTGGCTCGCCATGAACTGCGACAGGAGGTCCTGCTTCTGAAAACCAGCACTCAACATATCCTCCCAGCGTGACTGGATTATGCGATCGGTGAAGTCGTGCACCATCATGATGGACTCCCACAGCCGCTTCTCGGAACCCACAATCAGCGCTTTCTTCATCTTCCAAAGCCCCGGGACCTCATAACGGAACCGGCCCGTGCTGACATTCACGGTGTGGAATGCGTCGGCAAAGCTGTTGTCCGCCGCGATCGCTGTCACCATCGTTCGAGAGCTGGCGTGGATCGTGGTCGAAGGCGACGCGGCAGATATTGTCGAATGCCAACTGCTCGAGTGTGTCTTGGAGGTCGAGTGGGGAGCTGGGAAGCTGCGGCGCGCGAGCAGCGATTGGAGGAGGCGGTCGTGAAGCTCGGTGTCCACGCAGCGCCACGAAGGCCTTGATGCGCCCGGGGTGGTGAACGCCGCCCGGGCAAGCGATGTGCCGCCATCTATTGCGCCGGCATTGTCGTCTTGTCCTCGCGCGCCTCCATCGCTCCATGGCGGCGGGCCGTGCTCCGGCGGTGACCGAGGCGCTCCACGACATCGAGTCGTGCCGGCGGCAGCGTCGCACTAGTACGAAAAAGATTTTGGGTAACGGGCGCCGGGGATTTCACGTGGCGGGCGAGGCGCCCGTCACCCACATGAGGTCACGGTTAATACAATGATTATCAATGGCGGGCTACAGTCCCATCACGGTAAATACATTATCCGTGGCGTGCACATTAGAACGCCCGCCACGGGATGGTTCGCAAAAAAAATAAAAAAATACAAAAACCCTAGACAGGCCCGCCAAGCCCATCCATGGGCCCACCGAGCCCATCTAGGGCAGCACGATGATCGGACCGCCGCCCGAACCACCACGCCGACCCACCGCCGGATCCCGGCCCGAGGAGGCCGCCATCGCCGCCGCACCCGCCCGCCGGATCCCGAGCTCGTGGGCGACGTTGGGGCGCCGCCGGATCCCGGACGCCAGCGCCGCGCCGCCGAGGAAGGGCGCTGGGGCCGGATCCCGCCGCGGTCGGGGGAGGAGCCGCCGCCGTCGCCGTCTTCGCCGCCGGAGAAGGAGGACGCGCGTCTTGCCGCCGCCGGCTTGGCTCCCCGCTGGATCCGCCGGCGCGCTTCGTTGCCGGCTCCCGCTTGGATCCGCCGCGGTCGGGGAAGGAGGAGCCGCCGTTGGACCTCGAGGTGCTGGGGGAAGCCGCCGCCGTCATCGATCCGGGGAAGCCACCGCCGTCGTCGTCGATCCGGAAGCCGCCGCCGTCGTCGTTGATCCGGGGGGAGGGTGGAGCGCCGTTGGACCTCGAGTCTTTGGGGAAGCCGCTGTCGTCGTCGTCGGCGTCAATCCGGGAGAAGGTGGAGCGCCACCGCGGCCCGGAGCCCTACCGTGGCCCACAGCGCCGCCGGGCGGCCGCCGCCGTGTCCCAAAGCCGCTGTCGGCCGGAAGGGAAGGAGAGGAGAGGGGAGCAAATTGGGGTCGCCGGGCCGAGAGGGATGTGGAGAGAGGTGAGGGAGAAGGAGAGAGTGTGCGGTTGCATGTGTGAGGGAGAGAGAGCGCCGCCGAGACTTTGCATGTGCGGTTGCATGCGGTTCTTGAGGGAGAGAAGGTGAGGCAGCGGGCGAGGGATGGAGAATGAGAGGCTAGGGTTTGCTAGGGTTTCAAGGTGTTATATTTATAGTAGACTCAGTTATCGGGCCTAGCCTAGGTATATTGGGCTTCATATTTATTTTGGTGACGGGCCTTTTAGGATGCCCGCCACGGAAAATTGATTTTGCGTTACGTGGCGGGCGTGTTAAGGTGCCCGCCACGCAAAATCAATTTTTCGTGGCGGGTAAAAAATGCCCGCCACGAAAAATAAAACTGGAAGTGACGGGGTATTTTGCGTGGCGGCCAAACTATGTGCCCGCCACGGAAAATAAAACCAGGCATCACGCAAAATGATTTCAGTACTAGTGTCGCACTCCATTGGTGCGGGCGGCAGAGCACTGCAGAGGCCATCGGCGTGTCCCTCTCTTCAATAGACCCGCATGAGGAACCCTAGAGAAAATGCGAGTCAAATGTGTACGGCACGAGGAACCCTAGAGTAATTATGTAAAAAATAAAAGTTAATTGAATCATGCATCAAAACTATACTACTCCAAACATAATTATGAAGTTACTATTTTACCCTTGATAAAAAAATAAGAACTGCCACAATGCAATTACCGTCCTATTCTACTCCCCACATTTGCGGAGGAAATAGAAGGAAATTTTGCGCATATGGCCCACCGACCATAGGCACATCATTTTCCTCCTGTTTCCTTTGTCCTATCTCCTCCAGTTTCATCCTGCCTTCATTGTCGTCGAATCGGTCGCTCTAGGTCAATGTGAGCCATCGAATTTTTCTCCAATTATTGTAAAAAAATTTCAAGAAATATCCAGACCCCGGTTGGATGACCCGGTATTAAACACCAACCGGTATTAAATGGTTCTTCGCTCAAAAACTTTTAAAAAATATTTCAAAACACTAGGTGGCCCTATGCATCCTCCTGCCTTCGTTGTCGTCAAATCGGTCGCTCTAGGTCAATGTGAGCCATCGAATTTTTCCCCAATTATTGTAAAAAAATTCCAAGAAATATCCAGACCCCGGTTGGATGACCCGGTATTAAACACCAACCGGTATTAAATGGTTCTGCGCTCAAAAAAATTTAAAAAATATTTGAAAATACTAGGTGGCCCGATGCATCGTCCCAAGTAACGCAGAGTTTTCATAAATAACGTGTGTGCACTGCTGCGAGGATTTGATCCCACAACTCCTGAAATCGTGTGAAGCTTCCTTACTATCCCACCTAAACATCAAATGTGACTGAGTGCAAGATTATTTCCTTTTGAAGTAACCCATCACTACTACCTGAATGATTTTGCGTGGCGGGCGATTTTCATTTACCGTCACGGAAAATCCAGATTAAGGGTGGATGTTGCTTTTTACCCACCGCGGTTAATAAACTAAAAAGTAAAAAAAAAACTAACCTGAGCCCGAACGGTTCTAGATCCGGGCCCGCTGGGCCCGGGCCGGATGCAAAGACACTCAAGTTAGGGTTAGGATCGCCGTCGCTAGATCTGCTCGTGGCGGGGAGAGAGAAAAGGAGAAGGCCCCACGCGACCGCCGCCACCTCGCTGTGCTTTGGATCCACCCATGGGCCCGCTGCGTCGCCACCTCCCGCCGCGCCGGATCCGCTGTGGCCACCGCACCCGCCACCTCGCCGCCCGATCCACACGTGGGCAACACCTCTCGTGTGCCACCGCCACGTATCCACTCGTGGGCGAGAGAGAGATCGGGGTGAGTGATTGAGGAGGGCAAGTTGGGGGCGTCGGGTGGGAGCCGGGGTGGGCGTTGGTGCGGCGTCGGACTGAGGCGCGACATAGCCAATCCGGTGAGTAGATCGAGTGAGGGCTGGCACGGTTAATGTTTAGTGTGTCTTGCAAAAAAAGAGGGCTGGCGGCTTATCTTGCTGTCTTAGAGGGAGAGGGTGATGACGAGAATGAGTGAACTCAACCCCATTTACGCAGACAAACGGTAGTATATCCACCACGGAAAATAGATATTAACCGTGGTAGGCGTTTTTAAGTTATTGATTTTCTGTGGCAGACAAAAGCACCCGCAACGCTAAATAATAGAGGACTGCCATGGTTAATTAGGTCATTTACCGTAGCAGACAAACAAAAATACCTGCCGCGGTTAATGTTTAGGGTGTGTCTTGCAAAATAAATTCTATAGTACTACGTGTAGGGCCATTTAGTAACGGGACGTATTATCAGCCGGTAATAAAAGGCACCCTTATCTTGCTGTCTTAACTAGATAAGGGGTGACTTTTAGTACTAGCTGGAATTTTGACCACGTACTAAAATGACTACGAGTCAACCTTTGGTAATGGTTCAAGAACGAGGCCAAATCCATACCAATCCATTTACACTACGCTACACTTAAAAAACCAAACCAATCCGAACCATTGACTCATTTGTCCAAACCAATCCAAACCATTTAGTTTTTTAGCTAAATGGTTTAGCTTGGCAGTTGCAGGCGGTTGCAGGTGGCATCGCTTTAGCTAGCAGTTGCACTTTATTGTTGTTAGACCATTCTCATCCACTAAAACTATTAAATCAGACTGAACTAAACCATTATAGATATCAAACCATTTTGAACCAAACCAAATTGAACCACATATAAAACCAAACAAAAAAAAAACCGGTTCAAACCAAAACCATTAATTACCAGGTTGACTCGGGAGATTTTAAATTTGGACCTGATACTAAAACGGCTCCATGCTAGCTTTAGGATTGGACAAAAAGCTAGCAACCAGTACCAATTAACGGCCGGCAACGAAAGGTCGTTTTTCAATTCCAGTAGTGGGCCGGTATTCAGTATATGTTACCATCAAATTAGCCTGGACTCTGATATTATGCAGGTGCCACACACTGCGTGCATGGAGTCGCGGCCATTCACACATGCTGGATGGAGTTAGGCCAGTCCACACCTTTGTAGGTTCCCATCAGCGTCTACGCGGCAAATAAGGAGAGCTTTAATTTCCATGCCTCGAGGCTATGCTATATAAAGGCTCGAGACCGCTGCAATAAGCACATCCAGACTTCCTTCTAGAGCAGCAGCACAACGATCGAGCTTGAGCGATCCAAGAGCAACTGTCGATCGATAATGGCACCTGCAGCAACCAACAAGACGATGGGGGAGCTGAGCATCCTCTGCATCGACGGGGGTGGCATGCGCGGCCTCATCCCGGCCAAGATCCTCGAGTACCTCGAAGCCGAACTCCAGAGGATTGATGGGTCGTCGACCGCGAGGCTAGCCGACTACTTCGACTTCATCGTGGGAACCAGCACCGGCGCCCTCGTCACCACCATGCTGGCCGCCCCGAACAAGGACAAGCGCCCACTCTTCACGTCCAAGGAGATCATCGACCTCTACTTGGAGGAGGGTCCAACAATCTTCAAAAAAGTCCGCAAGTCGTAAGATGAACATCTCGATTTAAGCTTCATCTTCATCTACTACGATGATACTTGGATCGGAGTATCATACTTGGGCTCAACAAATTAATTAAGCTCTCTTATCAAAAAAAAAAAAAAAAAAAAAAAAAATACAGGACGTGGCTAGACGTGTTGGGCGACGCCGTGCTCCTCTGCATCAAGAACTACAACGGCAGCAACGAGTTCCTGCTGGGCTTGCACAACATTTTCGCCGCCGTGTCGACCCTCGAGGACTGGGCCAAGTGGCTTGGCCCCATCATCGACGCGCTGATCCACGCCAATGGCCTTAGCAGTGCACCTGCTGCTGCTGCTGCCAACAACGGCGTCGACGAGGAGGCGCCAGCGGCGCTGGAGGACTTTATCCAGGAACACGCTGGAGCAATTCTGCAGGTGATGTGCCATTCACAGGGTCTGGCACTGGATTCTTCGACGTTTCAGGACGCCATCAAGGAGTTCGTGGAGTTCTTGCGCGAGACGCTGCTCAACCCGGATTTTGTCAGGCTCGCGCTCTTCCGCCCCAAGTATGACGGCGAGGGCCTCCGCAAGGTGGTCGCAGCGAAGCTCGGGAACCAACGGCTCCAAGAAACCATCACCAACATCGTCGTGCCCACGTTCGATATGAAGCGCAACGAGCCTGTGATCTTCTCCACCTCTAAGGTACTGTACTATATACTAAACCGGATGCATGTGTACTGATGATGAATAATTCTGCTCATCATCTTGGTTTGAGCACGTATTACGACAGGCGCAACAGGAAATGGTGATGGACCCTTGCCTCTCAGACATTTGCGTCGCCGCAACTGCTGCGCCAATATACTTCCCTGCCTACATGTTCCGAACTTTTACCTTTGCGCCAGTAAATTTCGAAGAGTTTAACCTCATCGATGCCGGCGTCTTCGCGAACAATCCGGTACGTAGTTCACCTGAACTGAAAGGAATGTCACTTGAACAGATGAATAATGTACTGTACGACATACAAATGTAATGTAGACCACAGTGGCGATGAACGAGGTATGGAGGATGATCGACAGGGGCGAGGAACTGCCGGTGGACCTATCGGCCATGGACTGCAGCAAGCTGCGCATCCTCTCCCTCGGCACCGGCGTGGTGAACCACTCCTACACCGCCGAAGAGTGCAACCGGTGGGGTGCCCTCCGTTGGCTCCCTCCGATGATTGACACGCTCAGCTACTCCTCTGGCTCGCTCGTCGACTACAACGTCGCCCTGCTCTTCAAGTCCCAGCGCTGCGCGGACAACTACTTGCGCATCCAGGAGGATAAACTGGACCCTGCTCTTGGAGCCATGGACGACACGAGCCACATGGACGAGCTGATCGAGATCGGGGAAAACCTTCTGGAGAGGCAGGTCTACAGGACGGACTTGGAGACCAGGAAGTACCAGCCGCTCAAAGGCGCAGGGACCAACAAGGAGGCGCTCACCAAGCTCGCCCAGCAGCTGGTTGCTGAGAGACGCCGAAGGGGGGACACTACTGCGCCGTCTCTATTAGTGAGCGACACCGACACTACCATTGTCGTCGCCGAGCCAAGGTCCAAGAGGCTCAAGTCTACCTACGTCGTGTAGTAAGCGCATGCGCGGCCGGGGTGTCTCTGTCCGATCCAGTGTATATATATATATATATATATTCGTTCCAGTGTATACTGTATAACTGGATAAAAACTCTGGTCCATCATATCGATAGATCAGCAGTCGTCATCAGAGAGGTCTAAAGCGTAGTACGTCGCTATATATGTATGTGTGTGAAGCTGCATGCATGCTGAGCTCAGCTGCATTCACTATCGATGGATTGGTGTGTAATAAGCAGTATACTCTACTTATAGTGTGTTGGGTCATCATGAATAAATGTATCAAGCAGTGCCCACTGTCGTTTGAATGAATGTTGTGTACGAGTTTCTAAGTGTTTTTGAACTGAGCTGCATACATTAGATTTATGCTAGCTTGTGCGCGGGCGATGACCCCGCCATTCATGGGAGCTGATAGCTGGCGCGTCAGGTACAGGCTTTCGACGGATTCAACCTGTGAGAGCTCGACGGACCACAACATCATGAGCTTAGCGGGATCAACCTTCGTCTTCGGATCCTGGGTATGCGAGGCCAATGGTGATGGCAAGCTCCGAGGCCGCCTCCTAGAAGACTCAATGCTCCAGCATGACGTGATCAGCTCAACGATTGAAACTCATCGAGGACCTTGCACACAACTTTCAACTTCTTGTCCAACACGGGAGAGAAAGCTAATCATCTACAACTCCAATTCAAATATCACCACTAGCTCAGAATCCCAATCCGGTTATTTGTATGGCTTCCCGAGTTCCTCTAGGACTCCGAAAGACCGCATCTCCCGTACAAGAAAACAACTCGGACTATCATCTGGGTTCTTTCAAGAAAACAAAACCCTATCCAATGCGGTTGCGCAATTCGGCAACCTCCTATCCAACATTGTTCCAAGATTGCTCGTACTAACAGTAACTCCATTGGGTTGTGTGGTTCACAAGCCAGGTTCTTTTCCCAGCAAAAGGACTCGGGTTACAGTAACTCTACCGGATTAGGGATGACAGGACACATATCGTGTTGTGCCTCTCAGGGCACGCCACCATCGACCTTGTCACCCTTGAACACCCTCGTAGCTTTCCTCTACTCGTGCACTACTCGACGTTGATCACTGGAGAGAACGAGAGTTAGGGAGATGGAGAGGTGAGAAGAGAGACATACCGTTGGGAGTCAAACCTACATTGGCTTTCATTCCCCCGCGACCTCCATGGGCTGAGATTTGCTAGCGCCCAACGCACCCAAGTTCTATTTGTGCACGGTCTCTGTGCCCATAATGAGATTCCACTATTGCTCGATCTGCTATTCCAAGTGCGCCTCTAATGTTGTGTCCCAAATCTGCCCATCGCCAAAGAGGGGGGAGGGCGGATAGCGCTTCAGATAAGGGGGGCAGCGAAGAGACTGGGAGATATGTGGTGAGGCGGTGACTAAGTTAGTGGCAGAGGAGATAGAGCAAAGGGTGCGGAGGCGGTACCCCAGCAACATGTTGATTGAAAGAGATATAGTGTTGTGGCTAATTAAGATGCTCGGTTAGGGGTTTTGATGGGCCCGGTGGCTATATTATTTCATAGGCTGCCCACATATGGGCCCCGTCTTTAAAACAATTTTCAGGTCGCTTAATTGGGTGGACTTTGTTAATGTTTACGGTAATGCTACACCTAAAATTAACATCCTACCGCCTAATAAAAAAATCAGACGGGGCCTAATTACACCGTCCGCCTTATCCGTTCCCCTCTCGTCCTTATCTCTCCTAACGCTGCTGGTCAGGGCTGTTCGCCCACCTCCACTCCACTGCACCCGACATCCCTCGGTTCTCGCGTGCATAGAGACAGACGGATGGGCGGCGCGGGGCAGTTCCGTCGCCGGACCCGTGCGCAGACGCCGCCAAGGCCCAGACCGTCATCCGCCGCCACAGTCCACGACGCCGTAAGGTGCGAGGCATGCTAGTCCAAGGAGGCCACCGCGGAACTGATGTTGTGTGATGGGTGCGACCGCGGATTCCACATCTTCTGCCTCCGCCCCCATCCTCCCACGTGTCCCCGGGCGACCGGGTAATCGCCGACCTGTGTTGACGTTTCTTAACGTATGCAGAAGAATCCGCAAGCGTACGGAATTGTCATTATAGCATTTCATCCGGAAGTATTCAGGGTATCGTATTTCCACGAGGAACGGTTGTGTGATTACTCTCTGAACAGAGTCGCCCTAGGATAACTATGGGTGGTGAGGTATCTTTATGGGCTCAAACTCTTTAGCGGGGATCACTTGGTCGTTATGTCCTCACTTCGGGCACCGCCCACGCCCAAAGGGCCGGTGTCCGCAATTGCACCGCGCCACACCCCAACGTGGGGGATTACAAGGGACCGGACAAGGTTGTCACAACCCGAGTCGCCTACCCCCTCAACCGTGGGATGCGCCACAAAAGATAGAAAACCCTTAGTCTAGACACCACATCTACACTAGTGATTATTTCTCCGGGCGTGTTAACAAGGCTTACCCGTCCCCGGGTCATTCTACCGAGCACTACCCCGAAGGAACGACTATCAATCCCGCAAGTCTATAATGACTAGATAATATGCTTAAGAGTAATAAGCCGAAGAGGGACACAACCATTCTTACCCAAAATGATTAGAAGGTTGTAGAGGTACAAGCGTGGCGGGTGCCGACAAGTCCGGCACTCCGGCCACCCGAGATCCGCAATGCACCGGGAGGCACACACCGGGACTTGGGATTGTCACCATCTTCCCCACACTTAGACTTTTGTGTAAAAGTCAAGTGTGCAAGGTCCGGGTCTCCTCTTGAGCATGTTCCATCACCCATGAACATCATAACTTTTTTTTTTTGATGTAGCCCTTATGTTCTCTCGTCGCATGCCTCTTTGTTCTTCTTAATCGATCTCCTTGTGTTGTGTGGAATTGGTGTGTGTCA
>JADLZK010006614.1:0-33370 GCA_015847255.1 Hyparrhenia diplandra | reverse complement strand
CCCCTTATTGGTAGAATGTTGGCGTTAAAAATATATGGTTGGTGACCGTCAACATCGACCAAGCTTCTACCACAAGCCTTTTCCACTTCACCCACCTTAAAAGGAGCACCACTCCGCTCTCATCACCATCCCATTCCAACCATCCCATTGCTAGCCTCCACTTTCCTCCTTCACCATCGCACTCCTTGCCATCCATCCCACGAGAGACCCACCACTAAACCCCACCAAGATGGCGGAACTTGGGTTAGCGGCCGGTCCATCGACACCCCGGATTTCCCGGCTTCTCTCGCCACCATGCGAAACCTTGGCATCCGAGACCACCACGAGTATGAGGGTGGCGAGTATGAAGAGCGTGGCACCCATCGGCTACAAAGTCCACCGTCTACATCGCCAAGAGCCAAGATTACCCAAATATCACGAGGAATGGAGCATGACCGCCCTAGGATTCAGCTTCCCGACACCTACCAAGCGGTAGCCCGCAAAAGCACTACACCGTCTTTGCGAATCTATCACGAGAACCCATCGGCCCGCACCCCCATGGGTACATACCGCCGAAGAGAAGAACCACCCTCTACGGGTTTGCTCGTATGGCGGACCTACAGTCGGGGAGGCAGCCCCATCATCAAGCACCCGATGTACCTGCTCACCCTTGACGAATGCGGCCACGACCAACAAGCCGCCCTAAGAAGCGATCCGTCGAGCCGGCGTCTTTAATGTTATGTTGAGAGGCTCCTCGCGGAACATGCCCACGCTAGAGAGCAAGTCGCTACGGCCGAACGCCGAGAGACTGCCCTAAGGCCATCCAGGCACGACACACACAGGAGCTACAACACGCCTACCTCGTTGCCGGATCCAAGAGAAGGATGTTCACCATGCCCGGGATAGAGTCTGCAAGCATGGGAGGGATCCCCATTAACCCTCCTACAAGAAGAAGAATGAACCCCACAGTGATGACAACACCACCGCCATCGCCGACAGAAGCCAGATATGAAGGACCCCTCCTGTCCCTCAGCCAACCACTACCAAGAGAAGAAGACCCCCGCCGAAGCGGTTGATCGATCTGCAAAAGCGGAATGAAGCCAACGCGTCCGGCCGGAATAGAGTAGTCACTCCCAAGGGAGATGTAACTGTAGAGTAGCACTCTCTTCTCGCTCTACTGTTGTAATCCCTCTAGAGAAAAGCAAGATTTTTCTATTCGACCCGCCACCTGGATGCAAGTTGCCAACGGAAAATTAAATGGGTGCTTAAAACAAAAGCGTCTCGGAATAGAGATAAAAGAGATAAGAAGAAAACTTTTCTAAGTGGGGTAGGGCTGACCCCAGAAAATAAGAAACATAATAGATGGGCGAAGAAAAAGAGACAATCACGAGGCGAAAGGCGAAGAAGAAAAAAAATAGCGAGACGGGAGAAAACAAGAAAGGAAGAAAACTATAAACGGGCTAGACTAAGAAAAAAGTACAAACAGAGCCAAACGAATCAATCACAAAGGAGAAATCAAGAAGAAAGAACACCTCTGAAGGCGTCGAAAGATCAAGACCTCAGACACTTAGAGGAACCATTCCTCTAAGTGGGGTAGCAGTAGAAGAAGACCTGAAGACCACAAAGACCAAGACGCAAGACTAAGAAAATGGGGCAAAGCAGCAGTAACCGTCAGCAGCGAAAGGTACACTCTCTCCAGTACCATGCCACCTTAGAATGAGGTAGCACGATAGTGGGTAGAGACTCGATGGACAGCACTGTAAGCAATGGGACCTATCCCTCTCTCTCTCATTTCCCATCTATCTTTTCTCTCTCTACCTTTAGGCCTTGTTAGGACCTTCTCTCTGTAGACTTCGAATCTCGGGGGCGAGATTCATCTAAGGGTGTGTTTGGTTGGGCTTTTTGGGCGTGGCTTTTGCCCCCAAAAGCCAAAAGCCCAACCAAAGGGGGTGGCTGCCACCAAAAGCCAAAGTCAAAAGCAGCTTTTGATGTAGTGTAAATTTCATCAAGGCCAAAAGCACCTCGAGACCACCTTTTTAGCTGCTTTTGGTTTCAATATTTACCCACACACCACCGGTTATGAAATAAAATAACGATTAGTTCGGTTCTTTTTCCTCCGTGCCTTCCGCCTTCCGTCGCATTTTCACTTTGTGATGCACAATTGGGATGCAAGTACTTGAGCTTCATTTTTTACTTTGTTTAAATAGACATTTTCATATAAATTAATGAGCAAATTAGTTTTTATCAACAATTTCCATATAAACAACTCCTATAAATTCAAAGGGTATTACATGTATTTTTAAGGCAGTCTCACGATTTCCAAAGCACCTCTAACCAAACGGACTTACGCTTTTCCCACGGCTACTTTCTCACGCATTTTGCTTTTCCACGACTCCACGACTCACCGCGGCTTTTTCCAAAAGCCACAGCCCAACCAAACACACCCTAAGTGGGGTAGCTTTGTAACACCCGTGTTTTTTGCATCATTTTAAAAATCACTAAAAATTTGAACTTTTGAATTACAACTAAAACATGAGTTACTTTTTCGTAAAACCAAACCACGTCTTTTCGAAAACCACGCATTAAACCCCACCATATAGGAACTAGGTTTCCCTTGCTTGCTTGTGAGCTTATGGTGGAAGGTAAATTAATGCATCAACTAGATTATAAATTATGGAAGCATGCATGAGAAGTGGTTTACAAGTTTTCTCACGGGAATAAACGTCTCTTAGGGACCGTGTGTAGCAAAGTATACACATATGTATGAATATTTTTATAAGCACAATAAATAAATATTCTCGACCATAAAAGTCACGAGAATATAAAGGTGCTTATATAAACATTTATAAAATATATAGTACACATGAAATAACGAGAGTTGAGGAAAGCGTGTGTGCATATATATATATATATATATATATATATATATATAAATATTTCTACAAGTACAATTAGATAAATATCTTCATGAGTAAAAGTCATAAGGATATATATGAGTGCTTGTATAAATATTTACAATGTATATATTTACACACATAAAATGAGAAGGGAGAAGAAATAAGAAAAGGAATAAAGAAAGGAAAGGAAAGGAAATAGAGAACGGAAAGGAAAATGGAAAGGAGCTCACGGGCTCATTTCCCTCTTAATAACCTGCCCTTCCTTCCTTCCAGCGCCAGCGCACGCATGGGCGGCCCAACACGCCAGCGAGGCCGGGCCCGACACCACAACCCTTCTTCCCCACTTCTCTTCCCCATCGGCAATTAGGACCGCTCACCTTCTTCCTCGGTAGCGACAACCCGCGTGCTTTCGGCGGGGCCCGCCGTCGCCAAGACCGCCTGCCGCTGCCCTGCACCGAATAGCAGCGTGGACGCAGGAACAGAGGGAGCGCGGACCTCCCCATCGAGCTGTCATGTCGAGGCCAGGCCAGCTCACCGTCCTACCAACCAGGGCGTACAGCGCCATCGGCGACCTCCGCACGCGGAGCCAGCCATGGCGGCGCCACAAGGTCCACGCCGGGACTGTTGGCGACGACAACCGGTCGCGAAACGAGCGGGAGAGACAACAGAAGGAGCGGGAGGATGAGAAGAAGCGGAGGAAGGTGTCCTGTGAAACCCGCGCCCGAGAGCGGGTGGGAAGTGGGACGAGACTCTAGAGTCTTCAACCTCTTGTGAGGGCTCGGTGGAATCGTCTGATGGCTCTGATGATCAGCTTCAGCGTCAGGACGCCGCGCTGGGGATGCCGTCATCGCCGAGGATGATCCGCGCGCTAGAGGAGATGGCGAGGAGCCATCGAGGGAGGACGAGGTGCCCAGGGACCTCGGAGCATACCTCGGGCGCCGGGCCGGGCCGGCCCCTCCACGGGGCGGAACCGTCGGGGCGTCGCCGAGCGGGGGAAGGAACCCGTGACCCCTATGACATCCTCAGAGTCGCGGTCCACGACAGTGAGTCATGATTTCTCCCTGGCTTTCCTCTTGACTTTGTTTTTTGGTAGGCAATTTTGTCATCGTTGGGGCCTCGATACTTATGTTTATTTGTCGGGGAAGCGAGGCCGTCGTGACCTTGCAGCCCAAGAAGGCGTTGAAGACGGCGCTCGCCACCGCGGTGCTCTTGGCCGGGGCGCCCCTCGGTGGTCTGTCCCCTCCTCGCGAGGTGACCTCGGGGCGGTTGGCCAACAATGCAGGGGATCTGGTGCCATGCCAACATCCTCCGTGGTTTTGCCCGGCGTTCTTTGCGGAGCCCCGAGGGGCTCAAGTGAATGTGGGGCCCGAGATGATTCAGGCCGAGGTGGCAACTTCTGCTCAGCAAGTGCCCGTTCTGCCGCCGTCACCCTCGCCGCCACGAACAGTAGCTGCGGAGGGCTTGGGGCTGGAGACAGCGTGTTCCGAGGGCGCGACGGCGTCCTCGGCGGCCAACCTCATGGAGGTAGATCTGAAGGCTCATGAGGAGCCACATGCCACGGGAATGATCGTATCCCTCTTCGGCGAGGTTCCCCAGGACGAGCTCTTTGATGCAGCAGAGGCCTAGAGGTCTTCTTCCTCTTTATAGGCATCCGAGGGTGCCCACCCGCTCATTACCCTCCAAGCCTCGGATCGAGATGCTTTGCTCATGGGCTCTGAGAGGCCTTCAACATCCGAAGGGGCTAGTGCTTCGGTGCGGTGATTAGTTGTGAGGGCCCCTTGGACTTTTACTGGTCCAGCTTCCCTGGCATGGAGGAGGCCTTCGGGGAGCACCCGATTTCCGATAACCCGACCGCTTGGGGTGGCCCTCCTCTTGAACTTCGGAGGTAGACCCGGGTGATCCCCTTGCCGTGGTTGTTCATGAGCGCCTGAGGTGGTCTGCTTGGGCTGGAGCATGGCGGATCGGAGATGGGCAATAGGCGAGGCTGCAAAGGATCGGTGGACGCGTGTCCGCGGTCTTGGCCCAAACGGACAAGGTCCGTCTTTTGCTCCTGCTTTCATGCTTCTTTCTTTTTGTTTATCTAGCTGACCAAGATCTTCGATTTTCAGAGCCTGAAGAGGTTTTCCTGGGAGAAGTCCGAGCTGCTACGCAAGAATGCTCTTAACTAGGACATCCTCGGCGCACCGGGTAGAGGCGGTCGGGCCGGGGGTGAGGTGACTCGACTTACGGCCCTTCTTTGAAGAACGCGAGTCCCAACACCAAGCCCGGGCGGTTGAGTTGGCTATGCGGTGAGCGAGGCGATAAAGCGCGATCTGAAGCGGTCCAGGCGAGTCGGGGACTTCGAGGATGCTCGGAACCAATCTCTCAAGGCTCTCAAAAGGCACAAGGTGGCGTGATCAAGCTCGGGGGAGGCAAAGAAGTCCGAGATGGCCGATGCCCTCAACTCCCGAGTGGGGAGTTTGTAGCTGAGCTCGGCGCGAGAAGAAGGGACAAGGAGCTGCTTCACCCGGATGGCTACGGCCCGAGCATAAGGAGATCTTTGGAATGGGCAATGCGAGGTATGTCCTTTTTTGCCTCTCCCTACTTCTTGATTACGGCGTGTTTTTTTTTCGGGTTATAAACCTTCGTCTTGTTTGTGCCCGTTTGGCGGTAGGCCGAGAGGGTCGGTCCCAAGCCATGGACAATGTTCTTTGTCCTATCCGAGTGTCTCCAATCCGAGGAGAAGGTGCATGGGGAGCTCAAGGATGCCGTAGTTGACTTCACCCATCGGTTGGGCGGAGAACTTGGAGTCGGGGCCTCGGCCCGGCCGGTTGAGTGCCACAGGTGGCTACATCCGAGGGAGCTTAAAACGCCTTCCGCAATGGCATGAAGTGTTGCATGGCGGTGATCTGCTCGCACTTCCCCATGGCGCGAAACCCTTGAAAACCTCTCGGGTTGCTTCTTCTTGGTTCCGGCGATGGCGGCCCGGGGGTTGACCGCGAAGACCACCGGTATGCGCCCAAGTTGAGGGGCGTCGGGGAGTCTTTGGCCGTGCACTTTGGCGGCGAAGTCTATCCTCCATATTCTCCGTCGAGTCGACTCACGAAGGCGACCATGGAGCCCATTGAGATCTCCTCACGAGGACACCTTCACCCGTACCACGGCGCCCGGGGTTGGTGATGGTGAGGAAACGGTGACTCTGCGGCCCCTCGGTCTACACCTTCCGAGCGACATGGAGAAGGCTGGCGTTCCTTAGCCCGATGCTACCGGCCCGTGAGCTTAAGTTCTGTAAAGAACTTCTTAATGATCGATGGTTGTGTCATAATGTTATGTCCCTTTGAACTTGGTAATTTGTAGTGTTTATTTTTTATAAATCGATATCCCTTACATTTGTGCCCGGCAAGTGCATGTTTGAGTTATTAGCATATTTCCTTCCCGAAATAATGAGCATGGTACCACTAGGGGCGATCAAGGGGCTCGGTTATTTAGTTTGAGAATAGTATGTGGAACTCTTGCGACTTGAGCAAATTTTTCAGGGTGTTTGGATTTTTTCAAAAATTTTCGTGAGAAACCTTTGGGGAAGGGGTTCCCCCTCTGGTAGCCCCCAAGGGAGGTTCGGTCTTATGGGTTTAAGACCAAACCTACCTTAAGATCTTTAGCTCTTTAGTCGAGAGAAAAGACATGCTTTTTATTAATTTGTACAAAGTTGATGTGTACAATGTCGGCCGCTAGGGTTCTAAAGATAGAAGCGGCGTAGGCGTTCTATGTTCCATGCGTTGGAGTAGACTTACGCCTCTTTTAGTTCTTCAGCTTGTAAGTGCCCGGCCTTAATATCTTAGCGATGAAATAAGGTCCTTCCCACGGAGGGGTTAGTTTATATGGCCCTCGGCTATCTCATTTGAGCTTTAGCACCGGGTCATTGACTTGGAAATCCCGTGGCTTCATCTTCTTGGCATGGTACCGTCGGAGAGGGATTGTTGGTACCATCTTTGAGTGAATCAATGCTATGTCTCGGGCTTCATCCACGATCGATGAAATCTGCACGGCATCGTGGTTGCTTTGCTCGGTGTAAGCTCGAAGCCTTGGGGACCCATACTCTATATCTGTTGGTAGGACAGCCTCGGCTCCGTAGACGAGGAAGAAGGGGGTGAATCCTGTGGCTCGGCTCTTGGTTGTCTGCAGGCTCCACAACACCGAGGGTAGTTCTTGGTACCACCTCCTGCCATATTGGTTCAACTTGTTGAAGATTCTTGGCTTTAGGCCTTGTAGAATCATGCCGTTGGCACGCTCCACTTGGCCGTTCGTCTTTGGATGAGCCACTGCCGCAGTGTCCACCCGGATGCCATAGTCATCACAAAAGTCCAAGAACTTCTTTCCAACAAAATTGGTTCCGTTGTCGGTGATGATGGAGTTGGGAACGCCCGAATCTTGTTATGATGTTGGTGAAGAACTTCACCGTTTCTTCCGTTCGGGGAGTCGTGACAGGCCACGCTTCTATCCACTTGGAGAATTTATCGATGGCAACCAGTACGTGTGTAAAGCCCCCTGGTGCTTTTTTGAGGGGACCTATCATGTCGAGCCCCCAAACTGCAAATGGCCATGTTATGGTGATGGTTTGCAGTGCTTGCGCCGGGAGGTGCGTTCTGCGCGAGTAATATTGGCATCCTTTGCAGGAGCGGACGATATGGTTAGCGTCCTGGACCGCCGAGGGCCAGTAGAAGCCTTGCCTGAAGACTTTGCCGACCAGTGTCCGAGGGGCGGCATGGTGGCCACATTCTCCTTCATGAGTATCTGCCAGAAGTTCCTGGCCTTGCTGCGTGGGGATGCATCGCTGGTAGACTCCTGAGGCTCCGCTCTTATATAGCTCCTTGTTGTCACCTATAAGCGTGAAGGTCTTGGCCCGTTGTGCTATCCGGCGTGCCTCAGTTTTATCCTTGTTTGATGCCCCGGTATTCGGCAGCGGGCATCACAGAGTCATCAACCCCGCAGTGCCGACGGAAGGGGACTTGGGCGAGCAGTTCTTGGAGGCACAGGACTACTACTCTGCGTAAACCAGTCTGGGTAACCGCACCAATGATGTTCTTCCCCGGGAACCCGTGATACCCCCCAGAAAGGAGACGATAGGCGCATTTTTCCGGGAGATACATGACGAGCATGTTCGCCTTGGGTTGCGGTCCCATGCGAACTACATGTTCGGCAGCCCAGGCTCTGACGACGATGACGACTTCTACGATCTCACCCGGGAATGCTACAATGTAGAAGTGGTCGATGGGCATGTCTCGGATGTTAGAGATGACACTGATCATGATGACGACGAAGTGGATAGGCCACCAAGGCGAGGCCCACCTCCGGCGCAAGCAGCGTCTGCTCTGGTGCATCCGGTTGCCGTACCCCTTCCAGCGGGGCAGGATGCACAACTGCGAGATCTCCAGGCACGGATCCGCGAGGAAGGTGCTCAACTCCGGTGGTTGGAGCAGAGCATCCAGCAAGAACGGGCTCGCCGAGGCCACGACCAACGCGCACCCCACGCGCGAAATGGAAACAACCAAGCCAACGCCGGAGACGTTCCTCCCCTGCCGAGGGGGACAGTCCCTTTCAACCGCGCAAGCCTCAGCGTAGCGGCTACCGCCATGCTGGTGCGGGAAATGCCCGAGCCCTCCACCACCGAGGGCAGAAGGATCAAGGAAGGGCTCAAGGAGCTCCTCGATAAGGCGCCCCGGCATTTGTTGGCGGCCATTATCAAGCATTTTATACCGCCAACTCAGGTTCATTCTAGGGGAAATAAGCAATCTCATGGTGCATATGCATTTATTTCTAACCTAGTTCCACTTGTATTGTCAAAAACATATTTTGTAGGAACAAAAGTGGAAACTAGTACAAATACGCCCAATCAACAAAGAAAGCGCAAAACCAGGATTGCGCCTTGTCAAAGGAAGGCCAACGGACCGAAATCGGCGAAAACGGGCCAACGCACCTACGTGTGATGAACCAAAGTGGGACCGAAAAGCGGCACGCTTGGCCCCGGCTCAAGCGGGCCAAACTTGGCGGCCCGGCCCCTTCGCGGCGGCCCGGCGCAGATTTTTCGGCGGATGTTCCCGCCCTTTCTCTGGCGGTTCGAGCGACTTTCAAGCGGCGGTTGCATGCGGTGCAAATTTTCGTTCCGCCAAGAACAGCTCGAAAGCAAGGGAGCCCTCCATTCCCTCCTCCTCTCCCACTATATAAAGAGGCACCCCTCATCATGAAGCATCACATTGATCATCATACACATCATTACACTCCATTCACTCACACACTCCACTCCATCACATTTAGTACACATTGGAGTAGAGGAAAGGAGCCAAGTTAGAAGTAGAAGGGAGTGAGAGAGGAGGAAGTGTGGAGAAGAGGAGTAGCGACCCCTACTTTGAGGCGGAGTTCGAACTTGTTGGCTCCGTCTCCGCACTTGTACCTCTACGGATCATCCTACTTGGTTTGAGTAAGAGATCCGTTTTCTATCTACAGCAATTATCTTTGAGTTTAAATTATTACTTTAATTATCGTTCACGGTTCGTTGTTTACCATAACGGTAGATGCTCTAGTAGAGGACTCGATGAAGGCGGATGCTCCGGCCAACGCTAGAGTGCGTGATAAGTAGTGTAGGCGTGGTGTCTAAACTACACGTCACCCTCGTTTACCAATCGGTCCACGGTAGTGAGGTAGGCGGCGTGGTGACAGCCACTGTTCGACCTTAGTATTCCTCCACATCCGGTTGTGCGGTGATGGAGGCGGACCCTTACGGCGGACCCGGGGGAGAGCCGGTGGCTACGTGAGCGTATAAGAAAAGAAGTAATTTTGGCTTTAGGATAATCGGCTTTGTAGTAGAAACTCACTACCGGTTCACCCTTTCCATCTTCCTCACGGTAGCTAGTCGAGCGACTTAACACCCGTTCCTGTGGAAATTGATACCTGAACACTTCGGGGTGAAGTGCTACAACGGTATTTCCGTGCGCTTGCGGACTATTACTGCTACGCTAAAACACCAACAAGCATTTACGGCGCCGTTGCCGGAACGGTTGTCGTTATAGTCCTCGAACCTAGTCTACCCGTGTATCCTACATTATCCATTTCCACCCGCCATTAAAACAAAAATCTAAAAAAATTATGGAGCACCCAACTATTGCAAAAGCATGCGCTCCAAGAGGCGAGCTCTTAGAACGCCCATCTTCTTCGAAGCCCATCACGGCTTCGAGTTATGAGCTCATACGGCCTCTTGGCCATGGTTGGGATCAATCCTTCTCGGGATATGATTACGAAAATCCATACCATCACACGAGGGAGTTTGAGCAACTGCATTGCTTGCCTCACCATTGAAGGCATGTCACAAGACACGTTGAGGTGGAAGCTATTCCCTTTCTTGCTTGAAGAGAGAGCGAAAGCGATGGTTCGACCACAGCGTAGGGAAGGTAGCGGTGATTGGGAGGAATTGCGGGCAAAGTTTTGCCAAAAGCTTTCTTCCTATATCCCGAATTGCTTCCCTTCGTCAAGAGATAATCTGCTTCCAACGGGGGGAGAAGGAGTAGATTAGGTGCGGCACAGGGCGATTCTCAATTTTAACGAGTGCGGTCGAGAACTATCCATTCCCACCATGTCTTTGCCGGCATTTTACGGCTAGGTTTGACTAGAGAGTACGCCCTACGATTAGACACGGCCGCGGGAGGTCGTTTACACACAAAACCATAGAGGAAGGGGAAGCCCTTTTGGGCCGAATTCTTGAAAACACCCCTCCTCTAGAACCCATCCGTGTTGAGCCAATGTCCAACGAGGTTTAGTAAACTTCAAGCGAACCTCTAAAAATACGGACCCCGAACCAATGGAGGAACCCCCTTACGGGAGACCTCCCGTAGATCGAGGCGTTTTTCTTGAAAATTTGGAAACACCTCGAGATACGAGTCGGTAAAGACCACCGGTTCTGTCACCCCTAGAGAACCTTTGAGCATAGACTCTCTCTCGAGAGTCAATCATGGGGTTAACATCTTTCATGAGCGGCGTGAATGGGTACACGAGAATGAGTCGTCTTACGAAGAAATTCGAATTGCGTACTTCCTCGTTCCCCATTCAATGCATAATAAAAAGAACACAAGAAACAAAGATGTATAACCCAACCGTGGGCATCAACATCATGTCACAAACTTATGCCCAAACTTATTTTGAGGAAGAGAAACGCGGCCCACAATAAAAACTTTTAGAGCTGATATGCGTTCAACTCTCCAAGGGTTGGGGTTTTACACAATGTTTCTCTTTACCATGAAGGTGTCGGAATGAGCCTTGATTTTCACATCTTTGACATTGAGGATTTCGACATTCTAATTGGCCATCCCTAGAAAAATTATTAGCGATCCACCAAACACGGGGGAGTTAGATGTCAAATTAGGAAGGGACACGTTCACGCTACCCATACAACAATCCAAAAACACAATAGCTGAACCCACGTCCCCAATAACAACCATAGAGGTGGTGCCAAAAATACCTTTTGAAACTCACGAAGAATCCTTAGAAAGAGACTCCAAATTCTTCATCGAAAAATTAGCGAGATAGATGAATTTATCGATCTCCCTAAAGAAGAAGAAACGGCACCACCTCCCATTGAGCTAAAAGCCCTTCCGGAAGGATTGCGCTATGTTTTTCTAAACAATGATAAAAATGCTCCCGTAATCATCGGTGACAAACTAACCGACGAGGAGTCATCCAAATTGATTAAAATACTAGAAAAACATAGGGCGGTCTTGGGGTATTCATTACATGATCTAAAAGGGATTAGCCCTCTAATTTGCTCTCATCGCATCCCTGTTGACCGGAAAAATCACCCTCACGCGAACCACAACGCCCGGCTCAATAATGAGATGAGAGAAGTCGTGAAGAAGGAAGTCCTCAAACTTCTTCACGCCGGGATAATCTATCCCGTACCACCACAGCGCCCAGGTTAGCCACTGTCCGGGTGGTACCAAGAAAGGGGCATGGCGGTAATGAAAACGCTAAAAATGAATTAATTCCACGGCGTGCGTCACAATGTGGAGAATGTGCATTGATTACCGAAAACTCAATGCGGCAACAAAGAAAGATCACTTTCCGCTCCCTTCATTGATGAAATGTTGGAGCGGTTAGCAAAACACTCTTTCTTACGTTTCCTCGATGGGTATTCAGGTTATCACCAAATTCCCATCCACCACGATGATCAAAGCAAGACAACTTTCACATGCCCGTATGGAACGTGCGGCGTATAGGAGAATGTCGTTCGGGTTGTGTAATGCACCGCATCATTCCAACGGTGCATGATGTCGATATTCTCGGACATGATTGAAGAAATCATGGAGGTATTCATGGGCGATTTCTCCGTCTATGGAAAAACCTTTGACAAGCTGTCTTGAGAATTTAGATCGAGTCTTTACAACGATGCCAAGAGAAGGACACGGTACTAAATTGGGAAAAGTGCCATTTCATGGTCCGAGAGGGCATAGTCCTTGGACACCTAGTGTCCGAGAGAGGATTGAGGTAGATAAAGCAAAAATTGAAGTGATTGAAAAACTACCTCCCCTGTGAGCGTGAAAGGAATCCGTAGCTTTCTAGGCCACGCATGATTTTATAGGCGGTTCATAAAAGATTTCTCACAAACTTCTAGACCGTTAACAAGCCTGCTAGCTAAGGATGTGCCTTTTAAGTTCACCGATGAGTGCATGAAAGCTTTTCTCACCATTAAGAAAGCACTCATCTCAGCGCCAATCATCCAACCACCGGATTGGTCGCTGCCTTTTGAAATCATGTGTGATGCTAGTGATTACGCCGTTGGTGCGGTCCTTGGCCAAACCAAAGATAAAAAGCATCACGCGATTGCCTATGCCAGCAAAACACTAAATGGAGCTCAATTAAATTACGCCACAACTGAAAAAGAGCTCACGGTCTGTAGTGTTTGCTATCGATAAGTTTAGGTCTTACTTAGTGGGATCCAAAGTAATTGTCTACACCGATCATGCTTTGCATTGAAATACTTGCTCACTAAGAAAGACGCTAAACCAGTTAATAAGATGGATTCTCTTACTCCAAGAATTTGATTTAGAAATTAAAGACAAGAAAGGAGTAGAGAACACCGTTCGGATCACTTGTCGCGTTTGCAATTCACTAACATGCGGGAGTTTACCGATCAACGATTTCCTACGCGATGACATGCTCCTCAAGGTGGAGGGCGTAACCCCATGGTATGCGGACATTGTGAATTACATGGTTTCAGGTTCGTACCACCCGGCGAATCCAAAGCACAAGTTGCAAGTTGAGAGTCGCCGCCACACGTAGGATGATCCGTACCTATCTGAGTATGTCTTTGGCGGCATGCTAAGGAGATGTGTACCCACGAGAGAGGGACAGCAAATCATTGAAAAATGCCATGCAGCCCCCATACGGAGGCCATTATGGAGTACATCGCACTCAAGCCAAGATTTGGCGGTGTGGATTCTTACGGCCAACGATGTACCAAGACACAAGAGAATTCATCGAAGATGCCAAAAGTGTCACCGCAAGGAGGAATCACATCAAGAAATGCAATGCCCCTCAACTACAATCTCCAAGTGGAAGTCTTCGATGTTTGGGGTATTGACTTCATGGGACCTTTCCCAAAGTCCCATGATAGTGAAATACATCCTCATCGCGATCGACTACGTGTCATTGCATTTCTTAAGCGCAATCTCTAGAAACGAGGTTTAGAACCCATCTCTAATAACGGGCGCCCGAAAATGCGTCGTTGACATTCCTACGTGAAACCACCGTGTCGGTGATTACACTAGGTACATCAACGGTGATAGATCTTGCCAAACAAGATATTCATCCGCTTAGCGCACGGATCTATCATTGTAGCATTTCACCCTAAGTATTGAGGTATCGTTATTTATATTTTCCCAAAGGAAGGCATGGTGTAAAAGTCTCTAATTCGGACATGGTCAAGATGACACGAATGTATAATAGACCAATGCTCATAATAGGGGTAAAATAGAATAGGTAGTAGGAAAACTTGACACACACACACGAGCCAATCTCAAGGATAAAGGGAAAATAATAAATAAAAGAATAAATCTAACATGAAGCGAGGCATATCCTAGATAGTCATGTCAAGATAGCGAGATACACACATGTTTTCTTGTTAGAGATTCTAGTTCAAGAAAGCCAAGGTCTCTGTCGAATTACTTGAGCACACGGCAATCGCCCAAATGGGATGGAGACCGGCATTTAGCACTGCCACACCCGAGCGTGGGGGGGATTACAAAGGGGCGGACAAAATTTCACAACCCGGCCGCCTACCCCCTCAACCGTGGGATGCGCCACAAAAAAGATAGAAAACCCTTAGTCCGACACCACGTCTACACTAGTGGTTATTACTTTGGCGTGTATACAAAACTTACCCGTCCCCGGGTCCTTCTACGAGCACCGCCCGAAGGAACGGCTATCAATCCCGCAACCCAACATCAACCAAGTCTAACTCTAGGTAGAACTCATCATATTGATCTAGCTCTTGGTCTAAACATGTGTGTATGATAAATTAAGCACGATGTTCCATAAGACAAGATCATGATATAGAAACTATATACTAGTTCATCAATCAAGATTATGTCACAAGGACTTTGCTCTAATTCAAGAACATGACTATATTGATAAGTAGAGAACAAGAACAAGATTAAGAACTCTAAATTGATCATACGAATAGCTCCAAAATGTCTTGCTCTCCTTTATTAATCCTTGCCAAACTCCTCCTAAGTACAAACTAAGAAGAAGAAGAAAAAAAGAAAAGAAGAAGAAAGAAGAAGAAGAAGAAAGGGAGAAGAAGAAGAAGAAGAAGAAGAAAAAGAAGAAGAAGAAAAAGAAGAAGAAGAGAGAGGCTACATTGTGTGGTGTGTGTTGAATGAGGGGAGAGGGCCTCCTTTTATAGGTAGAGGAGAGGGGGCTCTTTGGAAAACGTCCCTCCCCACATGGAAAGAGCCAAAACCGTCCTTGAACACCTTCCAAATCTGCTTGAACCGACAATCCAACGTCGGCACGGCCCGGTTTTGGAAGGTAAGAAACCGCCTCGCCAAACACGGGCTGAACCGCCTCAGGGATGGGTGCGGCGCACCAGGTGGTGGTGCGCGCACCTGTCTGGCTTCGGTTCGGGCGGGCCTTGGCGGCTGGCGTGTTTGGGCTTGAAAAGTTGTGTGGCGATGTTTGCTCGGCCCGGTTACGCGTGTTTGGTCCATTCCTCCCGTAGGCTTGATATTCTCGATGTCGCGCTTTCCGGGGAGGCGCCTTTTGGTGTATTTTCCACTTGCTTCTCATATAAATCTGCACAATATTATTTTGGCACTACAAGTGGAATTATGTCAATAATAAATGTATATGTGTGTAGTAAGGTATAGTTTCACCCCCTTATTGGTAGAATGTTGACGTTAAAAATGTGGCGTTAGTGACCGTCAACAGTGTCCAAGTGGGTCGAAGCTCTGGCATGCCCTGCCGCTGATGCCAAACATGCCAGAAAAATGTTCCATGAGATCATTTTTCCAAGGTTTGGAACACCAAGGATGGTCATAAGTGATGGAGGATCACACTTCATAGACAGATCCTTTCGAGCTTTCTTACGAGAGCTGGGATCTAAGCACAATATAGCCACACCTTACCATCCTCAAACAAGCGGCCAAGCAGAAACATCGAACAAGCAAATCAAGAACATTCTGCAGAAAACCGTCAATGCAATGGGGAAGGGCTGGAAAGACAAGCTCCCTGATGCACTCTGGGCATACAGGACAGCTTATAAGACCCCCATTGACATGACACCATTCCAACTGGTCTATGGAAAAAGTTGTCACTTGCCAGTAGAACTCGAACATCGAGCCTATTGGGCAATCAAGATATGGAACATGGACCTTAAGCTAGCCGGGAAAAATAGACAAAAACAGTTAACCGAGCTAGAGGAATGGAGGGAGAAGGCGTATCCGCGTGCCAAGCTATACAAAGAAAGAACAAAAAGATGGCACGACCACGAATCCAACGAAAAAATTTCCACGAAGGAGACAAGGTATTACTCTTTAACTCTCGTGTGAAGCTATTCGATTGGAGGGAAGGCTGCAAACAAATGGAAGGGCCATACACCGTCGTCGACGTCGCACCTCATGGCGCAATCACCATCACCGACGATTCGGTAATTTATCAAAGGTAAATGGCCAACGTTTAAAAGTTTTCCTTGAGCCTTCTCCAAATAAATATATAGAAAATAATGTTGGTAGATTTTGAACAATATAAAAATAATTCCATAATTGCTACCAACATATTGGAAAGAAAAACACAATAAAACATTAAATAAAAAAAGCACATAACTTTTTCTTTTTTTCCTTTTCTTTTTCTTTTCTAAAATAAAGAAAACATCGCCTAAACTGGGGTTTTTCCCGTTGCACCACACTATAGCAAAAGAGTTCGAGATAAGATAATGATCATGGGAAAAAAAGTCGATGCGCAAGGCACGCTCACGCTTGGCCGCGGCGCCGGCGGAAGCGGGCCGGCCCGTTTTTGCGGCCCGTGCCTCTGTTTTCTCACATGGATTAATCCCAAATGATCCTATCCCAACCCCCTGTGGTGCACGGTCCGCGGTTCGACGCAAAACTCTATAAATTGAACCCCAAGCTCCTTATGGAAAATCACACCAAAAACCATCTCTTCTCCCTCATCCTTACTTGCTCAACTTGCCCCATGGCCAGCCACAACACAAGTCCCGCCAACTCTCCCATTAAAACACAAGACTTGTTGTGTAGCGAGAGCCCCTTAGTGTCACTAAGTCCAACCCAAAAAAACCATAAAAGAAAGGCCAGCTCTAGCACCTCCTCCAACTACCCACTAGAGGAGTCATTTTTCATCTATGGGTATGAAAAGCGAGAAGGAGGGTGCGCCAAAGGGCTCATCGCAAAACCCCACGTTGAGAGGTTCATTAGGCCATCCCTCGGTGAAGCGGTTCGTTAGGACACCCCAAGTCACTAGGACTACGATAGTGACGGTGAAGAAAAACAAGGCACCACCGCCTTCCTTGCTAGAAAAATATGAAGCCCTTAAGGACCTTTCTTGGGAGGCTATAGAAGAACTAGACACCATGCGCACAAAACTGCGACACCTCCCCAGACGACATGGAAATCGAAGAATTTAAGTTTAACAATAGGGTAGCAAAATTAGCAAAAATAGCTGGAGTGTCGTACACTCCCGTAAATCACCGATTATTTCAGGTTTTGAATTCTTCATGTTTTATTTCCATTCATTTACTTTGTAATTTCGAAGTTCAATAAAGTTTGTCTTTGAATATTTTTACGTACACTTGTTTCTCTATAATTTTTTTACATTAACTTCTATAAAAGAAACAAGTGTGGGGAGATAAAATTCACTTGTCAACTTAAAAACTTAGACAAACTTTATCTTTCTTTGTCAATCTGTTAGAAAAAAGAAAACCACACGTTATTTGAACTTTTATGCTTTGAGAGATAGCATGATTACTTGAATTTCTCTTTCTGTACAAATAAGTCTTGGGTTACCTATATAAAATATATATATATATATATATATATATATATATATATATATAAATATTATCATGTTCTGATAATCAAAACCTGAATTAGTAACAAATAGCTACTTCCTTATTCATTGAATCTTGTCAAATTCAAAAGATTAAATGTTGAGGAAGTTTCATAATCCCAAGATCAAAACACTATGCACAAATAAATTGGTAATCTAAATTATGATGAACCCTTTATGCTTCAAAAGGGCATGGGCTATGCTAGAAATGGGCACATGCCCCCATATAAAAACAATGGGTGCGTCGATGCCCGCCTATCTATAAAAAAAAAAAAAAAAAAAAGAAAGAGAAGAAATAATGGACAAGTGTCCGAGGGCTGAGTAGAGCCCACTTCTCCAAAAAAAAAGAGAGAAGAAATAATGGATAAGTGTCCGAGGGCGAGAAGAGCCCACTTCTCCAAAAAAAAAAAAGAGCAAGCCCATGACTCTTTGAAAGCAAAGAGGCATCATAGCTAAAAAAGAAACATTTCTCATATGCACATCTTTGATCTAGGAATATGACACTTCCTCCATTAAATCTAGAATTTGACTTGACATTTCATACAAGGAAGTAAGCAATTTTGTTAGTACTCTCAAGTTTGATTAGAACCGGGGAACATAACAACAAATTCTTTTCAAATTTTGAAAAAGCAACCAAGTCTATTTGTGCGGTGTAAGTAGAAAGAAAAGAACTCCTGCTTATCTCCATCGCATGATCGTTTAAGATAATGCGGTAGAACATTTTTTGATATTGACAAAGGAAATGACCTTACGAAACCCCTAAAAAGTTCAACTTTACTCGAGAACGAGTAAAAGCCAAGTGTGGGGAGTTGTTGGCGGCCATTATCAAGCATTTTATACCGCCAACTCGGGTTCATTCCGGGGAAAATAAGCAATCTCATGGTGCATATGCATTTATTTCTAACCTAGTTCCACTTGTATTGTCAAAAACATATTTTGTAGGAACAAAAGTGGAAACTAGTACAAATATGCCCAATCAACATAGAAAGCGCAAAACCAGGATTGCGCCTTGTCAAAAGGAAGGCCAACGGACCAAAATCGGCGAAAAAAACGGCCAACGCACCTACGTGGCTGATGAACCAAAAGTGGACCGAAAGGCGACGCAGCGAAAGCCCGGCTCAAGCGGGCCAAACTTTGGGCGGCCGCCCACCCCGGCGGCCGGCGCAGATTTTCGGCGGATGTTCCCGCCCTTTCTCTGGCGGTTCGGGCGACTTTCAAGCGGCGGTTGCATGCGGTGCAAATTTTTCGTTCCCGCCAAGAACAGCTCGAAGCAAGGGGAGCCCTCCATTCCCCTCCTCCTCTCCACTATATAAAGAGAGGCACCCCTCATCATGAAGCATCACATTGATCATCATACACATCATTACACTCCATTCACTCACACACTCCACTCCATCACATTTAGTACACATTGGAGTAGAGGAAAGGAGCCAAGTTAGAAGTAGAAGGGAGTGAGAGAGGAGGAAGTGTGGAGAAGAGGAGTAGCGACCCCTCTGCCCCAGGCAGACGGAGTTCCGAACTTGTCGGCTCCCGTCTCCGCACTTGTACCTCTACGGATCATCCCTACTTGGTTTGAGTAAGAGATCCGTTTTTTTCTATCTACAACAATTATCTTTGAGTTTAAATTATTACTTTAATTATCACGTTCACCGGTTCGTTGTTTACCATAACGGTAGATGCTCTAGTAGAGGACTCGATGAAGACGGATGCTCCTGGCCAACGCTAGAGTACGTGATAAGTAGTGTAGACGTGGTGTCTAAACTACACGTCACCCTCGTTTACCAATCAGTCCACGGTAGTGAGGTAGGCGGCAGGTGGTGACAGCCCTGTTCGACCTTAGTATTCCTCCACGTCCGGTTGTGCGGTAGTCTGGAGGCCGGACCCTTCTGGCGGACCGAGGGGAGAGCCGGTGGCTGTACGTGAACGTATAAGAAAAAGAAGTAATTTTGGCTTTAGGATAATCCGTAGTAGAAACTCACTACCCAGTTCACCCTTTCCATCTTCCTCACGGTAGCTAGTCGAGCCCGACTTAACACCGTTCCTCGTGAAATCGATACCCTTCCGAACACTTCCGGGTGAAGTGCTACAACGGTATTTCCGTGCGCTAGGGACTATTACGCCTCGCTAAGAAACACCAACAGCAGCAGGCTGAGAGCTCGGCCTCTCGCAACCGGGCTGCAACCTCAAGACGCCGAGAAGAGCCAGCTCGCAGTAGGCAGGCCTCCGCCAACCCAGAACGGTGCCGCGCCTCGGCACGACCTGTCAGGGAGCGCCTGGTTGATCACCGAAGCAATCAGGATGTATGGGAGCGTGTTGAAGACAATTGCCAAGGCCGAGACCGGCGCGACAACCGCCGAGGCCCCGACCTCCAGGAAGAAATCGAACAGCGCCGATGGCACCGCAAGGAGCGTGGCCACTCCCCTGATCCCCCAGGTCCACAAGTCTTCACCAGGGAAATCAGGAGGGCACCACTCCCGGCATGTTTTTGTCCCCCGAGCCATATCGAGAAGTACTCCGGCGAAACACGCCCCGAGGTGTGGCTGGCAGACTACCGATGGGCATGCCAGTTCGCAGGGGCCCATGACGACAAGGTCATCATTCGTAACCTGCCACTCTACCTGTCAGAGTCTGCACGGGCATGGCTCGAGCACCTCCCTCCCAATTTGATCGCTAATTGGGCTGATCTGGAGAAAACATTCCGAGGCAACTTCCAGGGTACCTACTTACGCCCCGACAATTCTTGGGATCTCCGGAACTATCAGCAGAAGTCCGGCGAGTCCCTGCGTACCTACATCCGCACTTCTCCAAACAGCGCACCGAGCTCCCCAATGTGACGGACTCCAATGTCATTGGAGCCTTCTTGGCCGGCATCATGTGCCGAGAGCTCATCAGCAAGCTGGGACACCGAACCCCTACCGAGGCCAACGAGCTGATGGACATCGCCACCAAGTTCGCCAGCGGGGAGGAGGCTGTTGGGGCCCTCTTTAGCCAAGGCTCCGGTAAGGGGAAGCGAAAGGAAAATGATGCCGAGGGTTCTCACTCACAGGAGCCCAGGAAGAAGAAGAAGAAGAACAAGGGTAAGAAGGGCAAGGTTTTGACCCTCGACAACGACGACGAAGATTTTGTCGCCGCAGTTGATAGGAAGGGCCCTCGGGCGCAAAACCGGCCGGGACCTTTGACGACATGCTAAAGAAGCCATGCCCCAATCATAAGTTTCCTGTCAACCACACCCTTGAGGAATGCAAGACCCTCTGCATGTACTTCACCAAGATCGGTGCCATTCCAGAAGAGGAGGAAGAAAAGGAGCCCGAGGATGGCGCTGAGGATGATGGGAAATTCCCGAGGATGGACAATTGCTTCATGATCTACGGGGGAAAGACAAGCAACATGACTGCTCGGCAGCAAAAGAAGGAACGGCGAGAGGTCTTTGCCGTAGAACCCGCCACTCCAAAGCTCCGCAAGTGGTCAGACCAAGCTATCACCTTCAATCAGGCGGATCATCCCCCAGCACATTCCAAACCCTGGGGCTTATCCCCTCGTGATCGGCAACGTCAGGCAAACAAAGGTCCTTATGGACGGAGGGAGCTGCCTCAACCTCATCTATGAGGAGACCCTCGACTTGCTCAACATCAACAAGTCCAAGATCCGCTGAGGGGGACCGGCGTTCAACGTCTTTGTCCCAGGCAAGCAAGTCAAGCCCCTCGGGCAGATTGACCTCCCGGTGTGCTTCGGCACCCACTCGAACTTTCATAGGGAGACATTAACCTTTGAGGTCCTCGGCTTCCGAGGCACGTACCACGTGGTGCTAGGCCGGCCGTGCTACACCAAGTTCATGGCCGTCCCAAACTACACCTACCTCAAGCTGAAGATGCCGGGACCCAACGGGGTTATCACCACCGGTCCGACGTATCGCCATGCATACGAATGCGATGTCGAGTGTGTGGAGTATGCCGAGGCTCTGATCATGGCCGAGACCCTCACCGCTGACGTCACGAAAAGTTTCGACGAGATTTGCGGCGAGCCCGAGGCTAAGCGCCACGGCGGTGGCTTCGAGCCCACGAAGGCCACAAAGACCGTCCCCGCCGACCCCGGCGGCCCGGGAGAGAAGCTGGCGAACATCAGCTCGGGAGCTCGACCGAAATAGGAAGCGGTGCTCATCGACTTTCTCGGCGTGAACGCCCGGCATTTGCGTGGAGTCCCTCGGACATGCCAGGCATACCGAGGGATGTCGCCGAGCACTCCCTAGATATCCGGGCCGGCTCTAAGCCTGTGATGCAGCGTTTGCGACGTTTCGATGATGCCAAACGAAAGATCATCGGGGAAGAGATCCACAAGCTGTTGGCGGCCGGGTTCATCAAGGAAGTGTTCCACCCAGGGTGGCTAGCAAATCCTGTACTAGTAGAGAAAAAGAATGGGAAATAGAGGATGTGCGTAGACTACACTAGTCTCAATAAAGCATGCCCAAAAGTTCCTTTTCCTTTACCACGAATCGATCAAATTGTTGATTCCACTGCAGGTTGCGAAACCTTGTCGTTTCTTGATGCGTACTAAAACTACCATCAAATAAAAATGAAAGAGTCCGACCAGCTCGCGACCTCTTTCATCACACCATTCGGGATGTACTGCTACCTCACTATGCCTTTCGGGCTGAGAAATGCATGGGCCACATATCAACGTTGCATGCAGCACGTCTTTGGCAAACTCATTGGAAAAATAGTCGAAGCTTACGTTGATGACATAGTGGTTAAATCCCAAAGGGTCTCGGACCTCGTAGGTGATTTGACAGGTACCTTCGAGTGCCTAAACAAAAAAGGAGTTAAGCTCAACCCCGAGAAGTGCGTTTTTGGGGTTCCCCGAGGGATGCTTCTCGGATTCATTGTCTCCCAGCGAGGCATCGAAGCCAATCCAACTAAGGTGTCGGCCATCACCAAGATGGAGCCGATCAACAACCTTAAGGGGTCCAAAGATCATGGGGTGCCCAGCGTCGTCACTTGGCCGGTTCATCTCTCGGACTCAGAGAAAAAGGATTACCCTTGTATCGACTTTTGAAAAAATCCGAACGATTCGTCTGGACCCCCGAGGTCGAAGAGGCCCTCGGAAACTTGAAAAGACTCCTCACAGACGCACCTGTATAGGTCCCACCAAATCCTGGGGAGCCTCTGCTCTTATACGTCGCCGCAACCACTCAAGTGGTCAGTGCGGCCATAGTAGTCGAACGCCGAGAGGAGGGGCACACGTAACCAGTCCAGAGACGGGTCTACTTCATCAGTAAGGTCCTATCCGAGACTAAAACCTGGTACCATCAGATGCAAAAACTGCTGTATGCAGTGGTGCTAGCTCGGCAAAAGTTGCGACATTACTTCCTCGCCCATCCGATTACGGTGGTATCATCATTCCCCCTCGGGGAGATTATTCAAAACCGGGAGGCAACAGGAAGAGTGGCCAAATGGGCGGTGGAGCTCATGAGCGAAACCATAACCTCGCCCCACGCAAGGCCATCAAGTCTCAAGTCCTTGCTGACTTCGTCGCCGAGTGGGTGACACCAACTCCCTCGACGCCTATCCGGTTTGAATCTTTGGACGATGTACTTTGATGGGTCGTTAATGAAGACGAGGGCAGGCGCTGGCCTACTTTTCATTTCACCCCTCGGAGTCCATATGCGCTATGCTATTCGGCTGCATTTCCCAGCCTCGAACAACGTGGCGGAATACGAAGCACTCGTCAACGGCCTCCGGATCGCCGTCGACCTCGGGATACGCCGCTTGGAAACGAGAGGCGACTCACAACTGGTCATCGACCAAGTCATGAAGGCTTCAACCTGCCATGACCCCAAAATGGAAGCGTATTGCCAAGAAGTACGGAAACTAGAAGACAAGTTCCATGGTTTGGAGCACAGGCACACCCCGAGAAGACACAATGAAGCAGCGAATGAACTCGCAAAGATTGCTTCTACAAGAGCTGTGGTGCCACCTGACATCCTCACCCGAGACCTCTACGAACCCTCGGTGAAATATATGGTAACGCCCCCCCCCCCTCGGGGGCTAGGAACGGCTAAGCCCTCAGGCTCATCGCAACCCAAGGCCATGCAGGTCGATGCAGAGCATCAAGATTGGAGAGTTCCATTGCTTGATTATCTGGTCCGGGGGGAGTTGCCCGAGGATAAAACTGAGGCACGCCGGATAGCACGACGGGCCAAGACCTTCACGCTTATAGGTGACAACAAGGAGCTATATAAGAGCGGAGCCTCAAGAGTCTACCAGCGATGCATCCCCACGCAGCAAGGCCAGGAACTTCTAGCAGATACTCACGAAGGAGAATGTGGCCACCATGCCGCCCCTCGGATACTGGTCGGCAAAGTCTTCAGGCAAGGCTTCTATCGGGCCCTCGGCGGCCGGGATGCCAACCATATCGTCTGCTCCCTACAAAGGATGCCAATATTACTGCGTCGCGACGCACCTCCTCGCCAAAACACCGCAAAACCATCCCCATAACATGGCCATTTGCGGTTTGGGGGGCTCGACATGATAGGTCCCCTCAAAAAAGCACCGGGGGCTTTACACACGCATCTTGGTTGCCATCGATAAATTCTCCAAGTGGATAGAAGCGTGGCACGTCACGACTCCCCAAACGGTAGAAACAATGAAGTTCTTCACCAACATCATAACAAGATTCGGCGTTCCCAACTCCATCATCACCGACAACGGAACCAATTTTGTTGGAAAGAAGTTCTTGGACTTCTGTGATGACTATGGCATCCGGGTGGACACTGCGGCAGTGGCTCATCCAAAGACGAACGGCCAAGTGGAGCGTGACAACGGCATGATTCTACAAGGCCTAAAGCCAAGAATCTTCAACAAGTTGAACCAATATGGCAGGAGGTGGTACCAAGAACTACCCTCGGTGCTGTGGAGCCTGCGGACAACCAAGAGCCGAGCCAGAGGATTCACCCCCTTCTTCCTCGTCTACGGAGCCGAGGCTGTCCTACCAATAGATATAGAGTATGGGTCCCCAAGGCTTCGAGCTTACACCGAGCAAAGCAACCACGATGCCAGGCAGGATTCCATCAATCAGGTGGATGAAGCCCGAGACATAGCATTGATTCACTCAGCACGGTACCAACAATCCCTCCGACGGTACCATGCCAAGAAGATGAAGCCATGGGATTTCCAAGTCAATGACCCGATGCTAAAGCTCAAACGAGATAGCCAAGGGCGCCATAAACTAACCCCTCCGTGGGAAGGACCTTATTTCATCGCTAAGATATTAAGGCCGGGCACTTACAAGCTGAAGAACGAAAGAGGCGAAGTTTACTCCAACGCAGGGAACATAGAACAGCTACGTCGCTTCTATCCTTAGAACCCTAGCGTTCGACTTTGTACACATCAACTTTGTACAAATTAATAAAAAGCATGTCTTTTTCTCTGACTAAAGAGCTAAAAGATCTTAAGGTAGGTTTGGTCTTAAACCCATAAGACCGAACCTCCCTTGGGGGCTACCAGAGGGGGAACCCCTCCCCCAAAGGTTTCTCACGAAAATTTTCGAAAAATCCAAACACCCTGAAAAATTTGCTCAAGTCGCAAGAGTTCCACATACTATTCTGAAACGAAATAACCAAGCCCTTGGATCGCCCCTAGTGGTACCCATGCTCATTATTCTCGGGAAGGAAATATGCGAATAACTCAAACATGCACTTGCTGGCACAACAGAAGGGATATCAGATTTATAAAAAATAAACACTACAAATTACCAAGTTCAAAGGGACATAACATTATGACACAACTACTGATCATTAAGAAGTTCTTTACAGGAACTTAAGCTCACGGGCTGGTAGCATCGGGCTAAGGAACGCCAGTCTTCTCCATGTCAGGCTTGGAAGGTGTAGACCGAGGGGCTGTAGAGTCGCCGGTTTCCTCACCATCACCAACCCTGGGCGTCAGGGTACGGTTGAAGGTGTCCTCAGAGGAGATCTCAATGGGCTCCATGGTCGCCTCGTAGCCGGACTCGATCGGAGAATATGGAGGATAGACTTCGTCCTCAAAGTGCGCGGCCAGCACTCCCGATGGCCCCTCAACTTGGGCGTACAGCTCGGTGGTCTTCGTGTCAACCCCGGCGTCGTCATCGTCGGAACTGAAGAAGAAGCAACCCGAGAGGTTTTCAAGGGTTTCTGCGCTCATGGGGAAGTGCGAGCAGATCACTGCCATGCAACACTTCACGCCATTGCAGAAGGCGTTATGAAGCTCCCCTCGGATGTAGCCACCCAGGGCACTCAACTGGCTTCGGGCCGAGGCCCCGGACTCCAAGTTCTCTGGCCCGAACCGACGGGTGAAGTCAACTCGGTATCCTTGAGCTCCCCATGCACCTTCTCCTCGGATTGGAGACACTCGGATAGGGCGGAACATTGTCCATGGCTCGGGACGGACCCTCTCGGCCTCGCGCCAAACGGGCACAAACAAGACGAAGGTTTATAACCCAAAAAAACGCGTAATCAAGAAGTAGGGAGAGGCAAAAAAGGACATACCCTCGCATTTCTGCTTCCATTCCAAAGATCTCCTTATGCTCGATCGTAGCCATCCGGCGAGCTCCTCCTTGTCCTTCTTCTCGCGCTCGAGCTCGGCTACCGCTCCCCACTGGGAGTTGAGGGCATCGGCCATCTCGGACCGCTCTTTGCCTCCCCGAGCTTGATCACGCTCACCTTGTGCCTTTTCGAGAGCCTTGAGAGATTGGTTCGAGCATCCTCGAAGTCCCGACTCGCTGGGCCGCCAGACCGCGCCTTATCGGCCTCGGCTCTCGCCGCAGTCAACTCAACCGCCAGGGCTTGGCGTTGGGACTCGCGTTCTTCAGCAAAGGGCCATAAATTCGAGTCACCTCACCCCGGGCCTGAATCAGCTCTACAGGTGCGCCGAGGGCGTCCCGTTAAGAACATTCTTAAGCGTAGCGGCTCGGACTTCTCCCGGCAAACCTCTTCGTGCTCAAAAATCGAAGATCTTGGTCGGCTAGATAAACAAAAAGAAAGAAGCACGGAAGCAGGAGCAAAAGACGGACCTCGTCCGTTTTATGGCACCTTGATAGCGCGTCACCGATCCTTTGCAGCCCGTCATCCGTTGCCCATCTCCAGATCTGCTCATGCTCCAGCCAAGCAGCCACCTCGGGGCAGTCATGAACAACCACGGCAAGGGGATCACCTGGTCTTCCTCTGAGTTCAAGAGGAGGGCCACCCCAAGCGGTCGGGTTATCAGAAATCGGGGTGCTCCTGGAGGCCTCCTCCATGCCAGGGAAGCTGGACCAGTAAAAGTCCAAGGGGCCCTCACAACTAATCACCGGCACCGAAGCACCAGCCCCCTCGGATGTTGAAGGCCTCTGTAGCCCATGAGCAGTACTCCGATCCGAGGCTTGGAGGTCAATGAGCTGGTGGGCGCCCTCGGATGCCTCCAAAGAGGAAGAAGACCTCTAGGCCTCCGCTGCATCAAAGAGCTCGTCCTGGGGAACCTCGCCAAAGAGGGATACGATCATTCCCGTGGCATGTGGCTCCTCACAAGCCTTCAGATCTACCTCCATGAGGTTGGGCGCCGAGGATGCCGTCGCGCCCTCGGAACACGCTGTCTCCAGCCCCAAGCCCTCCGCGCCTCTTGTTCGTGGTGGCGGGGCGACGGCGTGAACGGGGCACTTTGCTGGCGGCGGTTGCCACCTCGGCCTGAATCATCTCGGGCCCCACATTCACTTGAGCCCTCGGGGGCTCCGGCAGCAACGCCTCGGGCAAAACCACGGAGGATGTTGGCATGGCACCAGGATCCCCAGATTGTTGGCCAACCGCCCCCGGGGTCACCTCGCGAGGAGGGGACAGGACCGCCGAGGGTTCAGGGTCAGACGCCGAGCCCTCTCGCCGAGGGGCGTCCCGGCCAAGAGCACCTGCGGTGGCCTGAGCGCCTGTCTTCAATGCCTTCTTGGGGTGCAAGGTCAGCGACTCGGCTCCTCGTTTCCTGACAAATAAACATAAGTATCAGAGGCCCCAACCATGACAAAATTGCCTACCAAAAAACAAAGTTGAGAGGAAAGCCAGGGAGAAAAACTCACGATGCCCGGGGTGCGGCCTTGGGCGTCGGGGAGGCACAGGCACGGCCGAGGCCAGGGGGGTCGGCTGCGCCTCCAAGCGAAACCACAACTCACTGTCGTGGACCGTGACGCTGAGGATGTCATAGGGGTCACGGGTTCCTTTCCCCGGCTCTCAGTGCGCCGTCCTGACGGTTCGGTCCCGTGGGAGGGCCTAGCTCTGCTCCGGCAGCCCGAGGCATGCTCCGAGGTCCTCGGGGGCACCTCGTCCTCCCTCGGATGGCTCCTCGCCATCTCCTCCAAATGGGATCGTCCTCGGCGACAGCGACATCCCCGTACAAGGCGTCCCGATCGCCGAAGGCGATCATCGAGCCATCGACGCGATTCCACCGAGCCCTCGGGAGAGGTTGAAGACTCTAGAGTCTCGCCCCGATTCACCTGCTCTCGGCGGCGGGTTTCACGGGACACCTTCCTCCTCTTCTTCTCATCCTCCTGCTCCTTCCGTTGTCTCTCCCGCTCGTTTCGCGCCCGGTTGACGGCGCGCTGATCTTGATCCTTGGGCATGGAAGGAGGTGAAGGCTTGTAGACGAACCCCCCCTGCATGAAGAAAGGGGAATAGGGGCTAAGAATCAAAAAAGAAAGGGTAGCAAATCAAGCAGCTGGAAGGCAACGCTTACCAGGGAAATGTACCCCTCGGAGGGGCGCATCGTGATCTGTGGAAGCTTGTCTGGCGTATTGGACCCCAGGGTCTCCCGAACCCGCTTCATCAGGGCCTCGCCGGAAAGGCTCCCAGGGGCCATCCGAGTGCCCTGGAGGTTCGCGGTCGCCTTCATCTCGAAGAGGCGCAAGGGGCGTGCGGCCAAAGGCAGCACCCGACGATGGTGGAACGCGGCCACGACCGCCGTCGCATTGACATGATGGCTCCGGAGTGTGAGAATGGCGATCCGAAGGGCATCCGAGGCTGATCGGCAACCGCAGGGCCGTGGAACCACTTGTCCGGGCGGACTTTGATCGCACGCCCGGTGTAGGAAGGAAGTTCTCCTCCGTCGTTCCGGAGATAGAACCACTCATCCTGCCACCCCTTGTTCTTACCAATGAGCTTGGAGATGATATATTCGTCCGCCCGGCTCTTCCGGCCCTCGGCCGAGCGAACATGAAGGACACAACCGCCAACACGCACGGCCTTCCGCGGCGCGCCCTTCTTCCCAGAACTGACGGTGTTCACCTCTGCCTTGAAGAACCACCGCCACAAATCCCAGTGCACGTCAATGCCCAGGAAACCCTCGCAGAGGGTGGCGAAAATCGCCGCTTGAGAGACTGAATTGGGGGGAAGTTGGTGGAGTTCGACGCCGTAGTAATGCAGGATTGCTCGCATAAACCGGTGCGCCAGCACCCCGAAACCCCGCTTATGGTGCTCCAACAGACTGACGACGTCGCCCTCCGGCGGCCGGGGCTCTTCATCGGACACACTCAGCGCCATCCACTCCGGCCTGGCGGCGTCAGTGCTAGGACGAAGGAGCCCCTCGTCCACCAACCGCTGGAGTTTCTCCTCCGTGACCGACGAGCGCGGCCACGGGTCGGCGTCAAGGACGACGGGCGCATCGCTCTTCTGAGCCATTGACGACCTCCGGCAGCGGCTTCAACGGCAAAGGTAGTCGCCGCAGGCAAGGATTATATCTCTCTCTCTACTTTTCTCCCTCTTCTTTTTCCTTTGGATGATGAAGGATGTAGGGGAACGAGAACGGAGAAGCGAGAAAGAGCAACCGTACGCCAACGGCGGCGCTCTCAAATATATAAAGAGAAGGGGAAGGGGAACCGCCAGTGGAACTAACCGGCACCCCGTGCGAACGGATGTCCCTCCACTAAGCAAGGTTAGCCGATCTGACAGCTTAAAAGCCCTGGTAACCGCTGGGCACATGCATTAAATGCGCAAAACGGGAGTGCGCCCGTTCCAACTCTGACAGACGCTCTGGCGTCTGTCCCCATCGGTTTCTGAAGCGAGTCTCCCCGCATCGGGAGTGCCGCTTGGAAAGGCGCGATCGCGCCCACCCCTGGGCGGGTGTAAAATTGTCCGGCCATTGCCTGACCGGCATGCCCGACCCATGGAAGGGTATGCTCCGCCCTCGGGCGAAAACAATGACACTCAAAGCATCGCCCCGAGGGGAAATTCTAGGCTCAGAGCCCTCTACGGTCCAGGGATTCCAAGGCTGGGCCCCATCGGGTTTCTACAGTCGCCTCAGGGCCAGGGACAGAATGGAAATGCACAACCGGCCTGTGCCTGGGCCCTCATGGGCTCTGGATTTCCTGAACGTATCTAAGACTCGTGGAAACTGTTTATAGGGATGTCCCATCCGTGGGAGGCCTGCAGGCCCTCGGGATCCGACCTGTCGAAAACCGGGATCCGCTAGACGGCCCGCGAGTTCTCATGGAGTGAGTCCTAGACCACACGTACCGACCTCACTCCGGTGGGGGCACGGGCGCCCACTTAGATTTCCCACGTTACAACGCTCACTGGAGCGTGTCACATTCGGCTTACAGGGCATTGTGGCACCTCGAAGGAATCAATCATTCCTCCGAGGCCTCGGGGGCTACACCCGACGGGTGCTCTCACGCGCACCCTTCAAAAACTCTGAGAACCGCCCATCTAGGAAGGCTCACAATGACCAACCCCGAGCGAAGTCACACCACTCCCTCGGGGCTACCGCCGCACCAAAATAATGGGTACCCCAACATTCTCGACAAAGGAGAAATACGACCCCATCCACACGGTAGAATCCGCCAAAGGCCTCCGATTAGGCGAATATCTCCCATCAACATCACGGACGGCGACCATGTTGGCTCGGGAGAAAGACCACCGGCTACCTAGTCTACGAGGCTTGGAGGCATCGACGAAAGCATGTAATCTTTACGGCCCACAACGCCGCCCATGGCGGAGGCCCAAGCCGATGATCACGATCCATGACAAGCTTGGAGGCATCAAGACATATAGCATAAGAAGGACCAAAGGTAACAACCATACCAGGCTTGATGACACCATGTAACACCCGTGTTTTTTGCATCATTTTAAAAATCACTAAAAATTTGAACTTTTCGAATTACAACTAAAACATGAGTTACTTTTTTTCGTAAAACCAAACCCTGTCTTTTCGAAAACCCCTCGCATTAAACCCCACCATATAGGAACTAGGTTTCCCTTGCTTGCTTGTGAGCTTATGGTGGAAGGTAAATTAATGCATCAACTAGATTATAAATTATGGAAGCATGCATGAGAAGTGGTTTTACAAGTTTTTCTCTGGGAATAAACCGTGCGGGACCGTGTGTAGCAAAGTATACACGTATGTATGAATATTTTTATAAAGCACAATAAATAAATATTCTCACCATAAAAAATCACGAGAATATAAAGGTGCTTATATAAACATTTATAAAATATATAGTACACATGAAATAACAAGAGTTCGAGAAAACGTGTGTGCATAAATATATATATAAATATTTCTACAAGTACAATTAGATAAATATCTTCATGAGTAAAAGTCATAAGGATATATATGAGTGCTTGTATAAATATTTACAATGTATATATTTACACACATAAAATGAGAAGGGAGAAGAAATAAGAAAAGGAATAAAGAAAAAGAAAGGAAATAGAAAAGGAAAGGAAAATGGAAAGGAGCTCACGGGCTCATTTCCCTCTTGCCCAACCCGCCCTTCCTTCCTTCCTTCGCCAGCAAGACGCATGGGCGGCCCAACACGCCAGCGAGGCCGGGCCCAGCACCACAACCCTTCTTATCCACTTCTCTTCCCCCCCCGACGGTAGGGATCCGCTCTCCTTCTTCCTCGGTAGCGACAACCACGTGCTCGGCGGCCCGCCGTCGCAAGACCGCTGCGCTGCCGCACGAATAGCGGCGTGGGCGAGGAGCGAGAGGGAGGCGCGGACCTCCCCATCGGTCGTCATGTCGAGGCCGGGCCGGCTCACCGTCCTACCAACCGGGCGTCACCGCCATCGGCGACCTCCGCACGCTGGAGCCCGGCCATGGCGGCGCCACAAGGTCCACGCCGGGACCGTAGCGCGATGGGGGGGCACGGTGAGCCGCGGACCGACCGCGAGCGGCCCGACCGGCCCGCGACCCCATTGTTGTCGAAGCGCGGTGGAGGCGACTCAATCGAACCGGCCGGTTGCTGATGAGGCGGGATAAGGTCCAACGCATGCCACCGACCCGCGCGCGATGCGACACGGCGGTGCCAAGCCACGGAACCGCACGCCCCGTCCGCCACAGGAAAATATCGGAGGCGAGCGGGAAAGATCTCAGAGCTCGCCCGCCCGTGGCTATAAATAGCCCGCCGTGCCGCGGCTCGACTTCGCACCTCCGCACCGAGCTGCTCCTAAGTCCTGAACGCCGGTGCTCTCCCTCTCCCCTCCTCCGGCTCCCGGTCTCGCGGCTTGGAGTTTCCCAAATCGGGACTCCGCCGCTCCGGCGAGTTCAGCGCCGCCGCCCGCGCCGGAGTCGTCACCGATTGCAATTGGTAGCCTGGTATGTTTCCCTAATGTCTCCTCCTTCCTCTCGACTCTCTACTTCTCGTTCGTGCACCGCAAAGATCTTCGCCATGACGCCGCCGCCCGGCCGCCAAAGCCACCGCCGCGTGGGCTGCCCATCCACCGTCGCCCAAGGTGCACCCACGCAGGGTAAGGGTGAGGCTGGGTACCCTACACGCTCCTCGCCGCGAAGCCGACGAGGTCGTGCAACCGGCCCGGATCCGGTAACGGCGCGCCGCCAGTAGCGCAAAGAAGAGACGGCGTCGACCACGCCAACAAGGCCACCGTGGCGCCATCCGCCGGACGACTCGCGGGACTACGACACGTGGCCGTTCCGTCCCCCCGTCCATCGCGCCGTCATCGACACATGGGCCAACTGGGTCCCACCTGTCAACCATACACGGAGGACACACGATCGCGTGTACACGAGAATAAATTGCTACGTACACCCCATATTTGTACCGCGAGGACATTATAAGTACTATTCCCCGTCGAAAAAAATTCCCGAGAAAATTTGTAAATTCATCATTTGAATTATAGAATTTTATCATGTAATTAGTGCCAATATTATTACATGATAAAATTATTATATAATAATACCCTAATCAATTAATTAGGGATTAATATTCTATAGTTCATATCTCACTCCGATTTGAGTGAAACGACTTCCATAATTCATCTAAAATCTAGCTCTATGCATCTAACCTATTGCCACCATAATGTTTATTGCCACCATAATGTTCTATGTTTGCTTTGTATGCCATAGTTCGAGCTAGGTCTATCAATGTACCCGAGGTAGTTTCAGACGATCCGATTAGGAGTATTTGTCCAAGTAAGCTAGGAGCGTTCGACGTCGTGCGATTCGTCGAAACCTCCCGGCAAGTCCTTACCCCCACCCCCGCCTAATCGACCTTTAATTAAGTAATAATGATAATGTTGTTAAATAAGAAACAAGAGATCATGAGCTATTGTTGACCAGGTAGTTAACTACATATTTTATACCGTCAACATTAGTATAAAACTACCAAAACACAATAGTGATAGGGTTTTTTAGCTAACCATTTCCACAAGTTTTGGTACTTCACTTGTTTTGCAGGACAATGTTGAAAACATACATATTTTGGGCCAAAAGCAAAGGAAAACGTATAAAGAATAACAAGGCCCTAAATGGACATGAGCAAAGCAAGGAGAAGAGAGGAGAAATGCCCATAAATATGAATATCAACATCTATACATAAGTCCCAAGAAGTCGAGGTCCAAATCCAACATGAAACCGCATTTTGGGCATGACTTTCTCGTACGAAATCGGATTTCAGTGATCCACCGG